>CM060929.1:874163048-874776477 GCA_030765085.1 Allium cepa | reverse complement strand
GATCATCTCCGATCTTGTTCAGAAAACTGTTTTCTTAAGGAAAACCTGTCAAAAATCCTTTTTCTTTTCCCTTTGTCTCTTTTTGTTTCAATGGATTTTGTTTCAGTAAAACAAGATGGATTTTGTTTTAAACTTGTAAAGGAATCAAAGCAAAATGATTTGGATGCTTAAAATATTTGTGTGAATCTACATATACCCCTTTCACTGGCCATTTGCAAAATGAAATACTGCATCTTGTTTTCTGTGAATAACATTTTTTTTTTAACAAAAAAAAAAAAAAATTTAAGTAATTTTAGTTGCTTAGTTTATGCCTGTGATAATCATATTGAAGTGGATGATTGAGATGGAATTTCATGTGAGATGTATGTTTCTGAATGTTTGTTTTCTGTTGAAATTTGTCTTGCTTGATCTTGTTTGTTCTAGCATTCCAAGTGTATATCCAGATCAAAATCATAACCTTAGATCCAAATCTTTGTTAAAGTTAAGATTTAAACAAAGTAAATATACAGTTTTAATTTTTATTAAAAATGGAAAAGAATAAAAGGAATAAGTGAAACTGTAATGTTTTCTCTGAAAACTTAATAATAGAAGAACAACTGCATGTGTGTATAAATTAGACCATCCAGTTTCATTAATTCAAGAGTAAATATTGATTTCTCAAACCAATACTTGAATTAAAGGGTATACTCTGTTATATGCATGTTGCACAGTAATCTTGGTTTGCCTGTTTTAGTTTCCAGATTGTTATTATGTTCAAAAACATGACTTCAGGATAAAATTAATATTAGAGTTTAAGTTTTTTTTAAGCATAGTATGTTATATAAGTTAGAATTTAATCTTATCTAATCTTAAAGAAAAAAATGTGAAACAAGAATAAAACTGTGATGCCTCTGTACAAACAAAATAGGCAACAGAGCAAATATCTGTAAATAGTGTTTGAATGTTTCAGATTTATTTATTTAAGTTTATAAATAAATTACTTGACTAACAACTTGATTTTTAAAATCATAAAAAGAATTCTTAGTTTGCATTCAACTGAATATCTTTGGTTTAGCCTGAAACAAAATTGGGGTTTGGGTCTGCCAATCTAAGGAAATGTAGATGCCTGAGTTTCTTTTGTTGTTGTGATGATGTTTGGTGTCTGTTAACTTGATATAAAAAAAAAAAATCTATGTACTGCATATCTATATAAATGTGTGAATATGCTTGTGTATGCTTGTGTGTTATGCATGATGTTTGCTGTTTAATTTATTTGCCTGTTCTTAGTTCAAACTTTAGTCTAACCTGTCTGTAGCTCAATCAAGTGTTGCATTTTTGATCTCTTGAGTTGTTTCACTGCCATACTTGTAGCTTCTAAAATGTTTAAACTTCATTAGTTAAAATGTTACTCACCTGAATCTTGATGCAGAGCAGAGAAATGCAACTGAAAAACTAGTGCTTGTCACAGAATTCTTGCATGCATGCTACTTGAATCCAGATTTTAATAAAGAAATGCATGTCTGAAACAGTTTGTATTATGCAGATGTGTTCTGAGTAACTGGACCATGATGTCTCTGTATCTTCTTTCCCACATATAAAAATCTGTTCTAATACCATTAACACATAATATAATATATGTTAGTGTTATCAAGGTTCAAAAAAAAAAAATGATTTGTAGAATCAGGAATCATAGTTTAAGATGTTGTTCAAATTAAATAATCAAAATGATTTGAAACTCTCTGGAAACTCAGGGTAACAGGACTAGAATTGCACATGAATGAAATACCAACCACATTAAAACATTGTGGGCATGTTCATGTTTACAGATGCTAGTAATTATGTTTGAACTGTTAGGAACAAATGTTATTGATTTCTTTCAAAATTTAAAATTTTGATAAGAACAGATGCTATGTTATCTTGTTGTTAAATTGGTAAGTGCAGATGCTACTAAAATGTTTTGTTTAACTAAGTAGTTGAGGTGCATAATTGTTTTTGTAATAAAGATATGTCTTGAGTATTGCATGCTTCATGTTGCCCAGTCTTCAATTCCATTTTTGTTTGCCTATAAATTTTCATGTGCATGTTTGTTTGACCATCTCTGTAACCATAAAACATGTAAACATCTCTGTAAGCATTCTTTGTTGTCTGCATCCCATATCCCTAATCATTGTGGCACCTCTGTTCATCTCAGTTGCATGCAACATCCTTACTGCTATGTGGGTTTGCATTTCCTCTGTCCTTTGCATATAAATTTCATTTCATGATTGAATACAAGTAGTACATTTGGATACACTTGGGTACGATTCTCTTGCATGTGTAGATAGTGGTAATTAATCTGTAGATATGAATGCATTAGGATCTGCATGCTCTTGAAAAAAAATGTGAAACAACTGTTCTTTAAAAATCTGGTATTTGATTAAGGAAACTCTGTGCTTTGCTATCTAGTTCTAAAACAAGTAGTTCTGTAAAACTTATGTGCACTGGGAATTTTTATGGACTTGTTCCTCTGTATTTTGGTTGCAGAGCAGAGAAAAAAAAAAGGGAAAATTTAACACTTCTGCATATAAACCATTTTAAACTTAGGATTTGAAACAAATGAGGTTTGTTAAGCTTAAAAATCATAAGCATGGAATCTGTTGAAGCTGGACAGTGTAGCATGGGCTTTGCATATCAGTTTCACAGTGAAATGGAATTTCATGTTAAATTCAAATGTTTAATTTTGTTTGATTTTCTAAATAGAATTTGACCATGTATTTGCATGTGGGGTTGTTTTCTTGTTGGCACTGATTGTTGCTCCCTGTTGTTGCTCTCTGTACTTGTTTCCCCTGCAAGAAGTGCATGTTGCTGCCTGCCCCTTATTCCCTGCCATACTTGTTTCACCTGTTGCTTCCATTTTGGGACTGTTTGATATGTTGTATTTTAGTGCATGCTACTGTCTGCACTTGCTTACTTTTGTGTACATATGTTACATAGTGCATATTACTGTCTGCACTTGGGTATATTTCTGAGTTGCCCACTTTGAATCACTTTATTTGTGGTCTTCTGCTTCCATGGTTGCAGCCTGCTCTTGTGGTCCTTGTTTTGGTTATGTGTAGTGATTTTGTATTTGGGGCTGTTTGGATTTGTTGTGCACTGCATAGTGCCTTGCCTTGTCTGTTTTGGAGTTATGCTTGTATACTTGCAGTGATTTGTCTGACTCGTGCACGTGGGTTGGCGAGGCAGTGCACATGGGTATGAGTACACGTGTGTACTGCAGCCACACATGTGTATAAAAATTTGGAATCGCTAATGCGAAAATCTATAATAGGATTTAACTGATTTATTTGTTCACCATAACTGTAACCATTTATTTCAGTTCATTTCAAATTTAATTACTTGAATAAAGATTAATCCTGACTCGAGTGTTTTTGTGTTTTGCATAAACGCTCGGGTCAGACCGAGTATTTTTACAGCTTGAAGATTTTCAGGCCGCGAAGTTAGAGAGAGGGGGGGAATTAAAGCTTTACTTCAGTTTTCAGCAAATGTTTCTTATACTTTAAAATATAAATTGTTTCCGCTGTATAAATTAAAATGTAATGTATTGTAAACTCTGATATTTGTATGTAAAAGAAAAGTTTGTTTATAAAATATGATTACTATTCTGTGATTCTGTAGCTGATTCTGTTTAAATGTTATAAACTAAATAACAATCCGTTATTTTGAACGTTTCTAGTTGGTTTAATTACCGACTAGAGGCGGTCAAGGCGGCGGGTCGTTACAAAGTGGTATCAGAGCTTTGGTTTGCACAAAGCTTAGTTTATGGCGTTTAATATGAATAGTTACTAGAATCACTTTAAATGAAGTGTTTTCAAATCTAAAGAAGTTTAAAATTGTTTTCTTTAAAATAAAAGGTATTTTGAAAATTAGAATTATTTTTGGAAATTCCCCTCTCTAAATTTAGGTTTGCGACCGTTTCTCTTCGGTGAGGTCTCGTTAGACTTGAGTTTCGATCGTTCAGAAACTCATTATCGAATTTTTGAGAGTTATGGAAAATGAAATGTAAGTCAAGTGGATTAATGAATTGGTTTAGATTGACTTAAATCAAATATTTTGAATATCTCCAAAGTAGTAATTGGAAAATAAAATGATATGTCAATTTGATTATAACCAAGCGGATTATTGAACTATAACTTGGAAATTTAATTTTGAATTCTTTTGAAAAATTGATTTCAAATGTTGTGAAGAACGATTTAGTGAATAAATGGATTATAAGTATTTAACTTATAATATGAAATTTTGGGTATATAACTAAGTTATATGAGCTGAATTGAATCAAATTAATAAAGGAGATTATAAAACGAAGTTTTATAAATAGAAATGGAATTTCTAGAGATGTTTGTAAAATCCGCAAACGACTTATTTTGATAAGTAAATTGTTGTAACTTATTAAAGGAATTATATCTATGGTTTTTGAACGGTGAATAAAATATCAAAAGAGATATGAATCTAATGAAAATTCGAAATAGATTTAAATAGATTCAATGATGCATTTGAATTTGAACGGGCATGGAATTAAGTTGAGTGGAAAACTTAGTATTGGGAATTTGAAATCGGTTTAAAACCAATATTTTTGAAGTGTATGTGGAATTCAAACCATGAATTAAGTTGAAGTTGAAAACTTAAATGGGAATGTTTTTGGGAAGAAACATTATGTAAATGAAGATAATTCATTTTGAAATGTGTTAAGAATCGAAAGAATAGATTTCAACACTTGTTGTTGAAATAGACGTTTTCGAGTGGAAAAATGGAAATGGTAGATTATAACATTTGTTGTTATAGTAAATAATTTCAAAAGGGAAATGATTTTGTTTAGTATTGGGATTTACATATCTATTTTTAAATTTGAATCCTTATACTAGTGGTTTTGAGTCGTCGTAACGATGTTTTACGCAACATTCGTTTTGACTCAAATAAAATGTGTTTAAAAGAATGATTTCTTTTAAGAATGAAATATATACTTGATTTTGGTTTAAGTATATTGAATATTTTCTAAGTATTGAAAATAAATTGATTTGTAAATTACTTATTATTGAATAAGTATGGAAATATTTTCCAATATGAAATGAAAGGTTTGAAATTATATCTTTTAGAGATAAAGTGAGAAGTGAATGTTTGAAATTTTATCTTTTGAAGATAAATTGAAAATGAATTTGTGAAATCGATTTGAAATCGTATATTCATAGATACTTTGGAAATGTAAATTCACTATGGAATTTATAAAAGAAAAGGGGAATTTGTTAAAAATAAATATTGATTTATTTTTGAAATGTGGAAATAAATTTACGGATTTGGAACGTAAGTTTAAAATAAATCGGTAAGGATTTATTTGATTAATTTAAGTGAACCATTTGAAGTTTAAAATGGATAAATATTTGGAAATGTTTCCATTTAAGGAAATTGCTTTGAAATTTGTTTTCAAAGATTAAAAGGTGCAAAATGATTTGAATTTGTTTCAAATGGCTAAGTGTGAAATTTTTTATATCTTGTAAAGATATTATTTTTGGGAAATTTGAACAATTAGTTCAATTTGGAAATTTTCAAAGTGATTGAATTTTGAGTTAAATTGAGTTTAACTTTGTCACCCAAAACAAAGTAAGTTGAACTTTGAATTTTAAATGGATGATTTGGATTGTATGTCTAACGTCGTGAATTGACGACATATCAGTTGATTTCTATTAAATATATATCTGTTGGTGGCGGGGAATTTATTCTCTTAGCTTAACACCCTTCTCTGAGACGTACGAGCTCAGAGGTTATATATCGATAGACATCAATTATGTGTTGAGAATTGACGATGTAGCGTGAAATCCAAATCGAGTGTGTGAAGTCGATAATAAATTGGATTGTGAATGTGTATTAGGTTTGATATAACCTTAAAATTCCAAATCGACTTAGAGGAAAATTTTAAATGGATAATGAAATGGAAATTTGTGAAACCTCTATTTGTTATGGGTATGAAATGTTGTGGTTTTCATAACGTATATGTGTGAATACGATTAATTCGAAAACCAATTAGTTTGGAAAAGTAATTGTTGTGGAAAACTTATGTAAGTACATGAGTATGATATGTACTAAATGTGAAGTGAAATATTATATATGTATGTATAATATTATGTTTTCCAAAATTGAGGATATGGAAAGGTACCTTCCATTTATACTGTGTGACTGTGTGATGGTGATGGAACTCGAGATGAGTATCCATTTAAAAAATCGTAGCTACGTAGTATTTCCATTAGTTGGATGACCATTTATATTTCCATTAGTTGGATTGACCATTTGTTTTCCATTAGTTGGATTGGCCCTTTGTCTTCCATTAGTTGGATAGGCCATTTGTTTTCCATTAGTTGGAGTGACTAGCGTAATTTGAGGGGCGAGATGCCTACAGTTACAAGCGATTCCACTGGGATAGTGGCGTAACCGCCGAGTAACTGCAATCTAGAAACCATAGCGAAATTCGAGGGGCGAGATGCCTACGGCCACAAGCGATTCTACTGGGATAGTAGCGTAACCGCCGTGTGGACCGCGATCTATGGCAACAACCATGGCGAAATTCGAGGGGCGAGATGCCTACGGTCACAAGCGATTCTACTGGGATAGTAGCGTAACCGCCGTGTGTACCGCGATCCATGGGGGAATGTGCTTTCCATATCCATTTTTAAAAGAATTTTTAAAAGTATTTTCACTGGGAATTGAAGCAAGTATATTTAGTACTTGGAGATTGTTAGACTTGCGCCTGGCCAGCGTATGCCTAATGTCTTTAAGAACGACAGTAGACTTGTTAAATTTCGAGTTAGCAAGTATTTTCGAACTTTAATAGAAAATCAATTATCTAGAATTAGAATTCGCATAATTCCAACCTAATGAATTAAGGAAGAGGATTTTTGAAGGGTTTTGAAAGTCCACAGCTTTGGAAAAGTTATAATATGTAAATCTCTAATATAAAGTGTTTCAAATTTAAAATTTTGGGTTGTAAGTTGAAAATTTTAGTAAAGATTTTTGTGTCTTGATTGTAGAAAATAATAAACAAAAGAGTTAATTAGCAAAGCTAGCGAGATAAAACAAATAGAATGAATCCTATATTCATTCATCTTTAATAAGTGTTGAACTTGATAAAATTGAGTAAAATATAAATATTAGTGAAATTTTAACAATCATTTTTCCTTACTTGTAATTTCGGGACGAAATTCTTTTAAGGAGGGGAGATTGTAACGATCCTAAATTTTGAACAATTTAAATTGTGAATATTTAATTAATTTTGAATATTTGAATGATAATTTAAACTGAATTTCCGATATAACAATGAAATTGGTGATTAAATATTTAAAATTTAATCTATACAAAGCTGAAGAAAAATTTAAACTTGACTTTGGAGTTGAAATTGAATATTTAATTTGTAATTGAAATTCAAACTAATGACTTAAGAAAATAATTTGGATACAAGAATTTTTATTTATGTAAATTAATAAACTGATGGTTAAAATTTTAATAACATTCTTTTCTTTAGCTTAAATAAAAAAAAAATCAATACAAAATAAAATAAACAAATACACTTAGTAAAAAAAAAAAAAAAAAAAAAAAAATTTAACAACATAACTTAAACAAAAATTTACAAAACAAAGTAATGAAAATAATTAGACAAAACAAATTGGATTTAGATAAATAGAAAAAAAAATAAGAGGAAAACTTGTTTATGGTTTGGGCTTTGAAATTTATACCGGCCCACGTTTGAATACTACTGCCTTTATCTTTAACCCGATTCCCCTTTATCTCACTTTACCATTTTCATTTCTAAACCCTAAACGAAATAACGAAACAAAATGGCGGCCTCTCCAATTTTTTGCTCGTCTTCAAATTAGGGCTAGCAATCAAATCTAGGGTTTTGCTTCTTGCGATTCAAAACAAGGGTATGCGATCTAATCTGGGCTTCGACCTTCGTTCAACTTGGCTTATTTCCCTTCGGCTGCTTCGACTTTGTTATGGTGAGTTTCTCCTCACGATTAATCTTCATGCAAGTTTTTAGATTTGTTTTGAAGTGAATGTTTGATTGCATGCTTTGTTTTGGTGGTTTGTGGTTTTCAGTTGCTCGGTTAAAATTGAATTCTAGACCAATAAGAACAGATGGCTCACTGCATGTTGGTTGTTGGTTGTTCTTTTGCTATGAATTGCTCTGTTAATTTGTTATTTAAACTGATGAGGACAAATACTATTGAATTTAATTTTATTTAAACTGTTAAGAACAGAAGCTACTTAAATTTTAATTAAACTGATGAGAATGGATGTTATAAATTGTATTTTTAAATTGATAAACACAGATACTATAATTTTTAATTAAATTGATGAGAGCAGATGCTATATCCAAACTTTGCTCGTTATGTTTGTGGCTGCATGTGTTGGATTTGGCTTTGTTAAATGAATATTTGTACTGCTTTATGTGTATGTTGTTGTTAGAAAATGCTTGAGAATAGGAAATAGTTGTTGATCATCTCCGATCTTGTTCAGAAAACTGTTTTCTTAAGGAAAACCTGTCAAAAATCCTTTTTCTTTTCCCTTTGTCTCTTTTTGTTTCAATGGATTTTGTTTCAGTAAAACAAGATGGATTTTGTTTTAAACTTGTAAAGGAATCAAAGCAAAATGATTTGGATGCTTAAAATATTTGTGTGAATCTACATATACCCCTTTCACTGGCCATTTGCAAAATGAAATACTGCATCTTGTTTTCTGTGAATAACATTTTTTTTTTAACAAAAAAAAAAAAAAATTTAAGTAATTTTAGTTGCTTAGTTTATGCCTGTGATAATCATATTGAAGTGGATGATTGAGATGGAATTTCATGTGAGATGTATGTTTCTGAATGTTTGTTTTCTGTTGAAATTTGTCTTGCTTGATCTTGTTTGTTCTAGCATTCCAAGTGTATATCCAGATCAAAATCATAACCTTAGATCCAAATCTTTGTTAAAGTTAAGATTTAAACAAAGTAAATATACAGTTTTAATTTTTATTAAAAATGGAAAAGAATAAAAGGAATAAGTGAAACTGTAATGTTTTCTCTGAAAACTTAATAATAGAAGAACAACTGCATGTGTGTATAAATTAGACCATCCAGTTTCATTAATTCAAGAGTAAATATTGATTTCTCAAACCAATACTTGAATTAAAGGGTATACTCTGTTATATGCATGTTGCACAGTAATCTTGGTTTGCCTGTTTTAGTTTCCAGATTGTTATTATGTTCAAAAACATGACTTCAGGATAAAATTAATATTAGAGTTTAAGTTTTTTTTAAGCATAGTATGTTATATAAGTTAGAATTTAATCTTATCTAATCTTAAAGAAAAAAATGTGAAACAAGAATAAAACTGTGATGCCTCTGTACAAACAAAATAGGCAACAGAGCAAATATCTGTAAATAGTGTTTGAATGTTTCAGATTTATTTATTTAAGTTTATAAATAAATTACTTGACTAACAACTTGATTTTTAAAATCATAAAAAGAATTCTTAGTTTGCATTCAACTGAATATCTTTGGTTTAGCCTGAAACAAAATTGGGGTTTGGGTCTGCCAATCTAAGGAAATGTAGATGCCTGAGTTTCTTTTGTTGTTGTGATGATGTTTGGTGTCTGTTAACTTGATATAAAAAAAAAAAATCTATGTACTGCATATCTATATAAATGTGTGAATATGCTTGTGTATGCTTGTGTGTTATGCATGATGTTTGCTGTTTAATTTATTTGCCTGTTCTTAGTTCAAACTTTAGTCTAACCTGTCTGTAGCTCAATCAAGTGTTGCATTTTTGATCTCTTGAGTTGTTTCACTGCCATACTTGTAGCTTCTAAAATGTTTAAACTTCATTAGTTAAAATGTTACTCACCTGAATCTTGATGCAGAGCAGAGAAATGCAACTGAAAAACTAGTGCTTGTCACAGAATTCTTGCATGCATGCTACTTGAATCCAGATTTTAATAAAGAAATGCATGTCTGAAACAGTTTGTATTATGCAGATGTGTTCTGAGTAACTGGACCATGATGTCTCTGTATCTTCTTTCCCACATATAAAAATCTGTTCTAATACCATTAACACATAATATAATATATGTTAGTGTTATCAAGGTTCAAAAAAAAAAAAAATGATTTGTAGAATCAGGAATCATAGTTTAAGATGTTGTTCAAATTAAATAATCAAAATGATTTGAAACTCTCTGGAAACTCAGGGTAACAGGACTAGAATTGCACATGAATGAAATACCAACCACATTAAAACATTGTGGGCATGTTCATGTTTACAGATGCTAGTAATTATGTTTGAACTGTTAGGAACAAATGTTATTGATTTCTTTCAAAATTTAAAATTTTGATAAGAACAGATGCTATGTTATCTTGTTGTTAAATTGGTAAGTGCAGATGCTACTAAAATGTTTTGTTTAACTAAGTAGTTGAGGTGCATAATTGTTTTTGTAATAAAGATATGTCTTGAGTATTGCATGCTTCATGTTGCCCAGTCTTCAATTCCATTTTTGTTTGCCTATAAATTTTCATGTGCATGTTTGTTTGACCATCTCTGTAACCATAAAACATGTAAACATCTCTGTAAGCATTCTTTGTTGTCTGCATCCCATATCCCTAATCATTGTGGCACCTCTGTTCATCTCAGTTGCATGCAACATCCTTACTGCTATGTGGGTTTGCATTTCCTCTGTCCTTTGCATATAAATTTCATTTCATGATTGAATACAAGTAGTACATTTGGATACACTTGGGTACGATTCTCTTGCATGTGTAGATAGTGGTAATTAATCTGTAGATATGAATGCATTAGGATCTGCATGCTCTTGAAAAAAAATGTGAAACAACTGTTCTTTAAAAATCTGGTATTTGATTAAGGAAACTCTGTGCTTTGCTATCTAGTTCTAAAACAAGTAGTTCTGTAAAACTTATGTGCACTGGGAATTTTTATGGACTTGTTCCTCTGTATTTTGGTTGCAGAGCAGAGAAAAAAAAAAGGGAAAATTTAACACTTCTGCATATAAACCATTTTAAACTTAGGATTTGAAACAAATGAGGTTTGTTAAGCTTAAAAATCATAAGCATGGAATCTGTTGAAGCTGGACAGTGTAGCATGGGCTTTGCATATCAGTTTCACAGTGAAATGGAATTTCATGTTAAATTCAAATGTTTAATTTTGTTTGATTTTCTAAATAGAATTTGACCATGTATTTGCATGTGGGGTTGTTTTCTTGTTGGCACTGATTGTTGCTCCCTGTTGTTGCTCTCTGTACTTGTTTCCCCTGCAAGAAGTGCATGTTGCTGCCTGCCCCTTATTCCCTGCCATACTTGTTTCACCTGTTGCTTCCATTTTGGGACTGTTTGATATGTTGTATTTTAGTGCATGCTACTGTCTGCACTTGCTTACTTTTGTGTACATATGTTACATAGTGCATATTACTGTCTGCACTTGGGTATATTTCTGAGTTGCCCACTTTGAATCACTTTATTTGTGGTCTTCTGCTTCCATGGTTGCAGCCTGCTCTTGTGGTCCTTGTTTTGGTTATGTGTAGTGATTTTGTATTTGGGGCTGTTTGGATTTGTTGTGCACTGCATAGTGCCTTGCCTTGTCTGTTTTGGAGTTATGCTTGTATACTTGCAGTGATTTGTCTGACTCGTGCACGTGGGTTGGCGAGGCAGTGCACATGGGTATGAGTACACGTGTGTACTGCAGCCACACATGTGTATAAAAATTTGGAATCGCTAATGCGAAAATCTATAATAGGATTTAACTGATTTATTTGTTCACCATAACTGTAACCATTTATTTCAGTTCATTTCAAATTTAATTACTTGAATAAAGATTAATCCTGACTCGAGTGTTTTTGTGTTTTGCATAAACGCTCGGGTCAGACCGAGTATTTTTACAGCTTGAAGATTTTCAGGCCGCGAAGTTAGAGAGAGGGGGGGAATTAAAGCTTTACTTCAGTTTTCAGCAAATGTTTCTTATACTTTAAAATATAAATTGTTTCCGCTGTATAAATTAAAATGTAATGTATTGTAAACTCTGATATTTGTATGTAAAAGAAAAGTTTGTTTATAAAATATGATTACTATTCTGTGATTCTGTAGCTGATTCTGTTTAAATGTTATAAACTAAATAACAATCCGTTATTTTGAACGTTTCTAGTTGGTTTAATTACCGACTAGAGGCGGTCAAGGCGGCGGGTCGTTACACCTGCGAACCTTAGTAAAGTGTGTAGGGATGTGAAGCTCCTCCATTCCCAACAATGCTTCACTGGAGACTTTTATGTTTTGGGTTTCGACGCTTTCGATCTTCTGCTCGGAGGCGATTGGTTAGATAAGCATGATGCAAAGATATCTTGTAGTTCTCGGACTGTTGCTCTTAAAGATGATATTGGGAATCCTTTAAAGATCCAGTGTAAGTGGCCTCAAGAGTTTGCTGGTAGTTTCATCTATTCTCTTGACACTTTCCCAGATGATATCCATTCCACCCCTGTAGTCAAACAGTTTCCCGACGTGTTTGGTGAAGTCACTTCTTTACCTCCAAAACGGGAAATTGATTTCCGTATCGATCTTATCCCTGGAGCACGACCGGTAGTCCTTCCACCAAGAAGAATGGCACCCCGGGAAAAGAGCGAATTAAGGAATCAGATTCAAGACCTATCCTCTAAAGGTCTGATCAGACCAAGCTTCTCAGAATGGGGAGCAGCTGTTGTCTTTGTCACTAAATCTGATGGTTCTCTCAGGATGTGTGTTGATTATAGAGAACTCAACAAGCTTACCATGAAGAACAGATATCCTATGCCCCGCATAAACGATATGTTCGATCAACTCTTTGGAGCAACTGTTTTCTCTCAGCTTGATTTAGCTACAGGTTTCCATCAGCTCAGAATTGCTGAGGAGAGCATTCCCAAAGCTGCTTTCCGTACTGAGAATGGTTTCTTTGAATGGCTAGTTATGCCTTTTGGCTTGACTAATGCCCCTGCTTTCTTCGTCGACTTGATGAACCGAGTTTTTCGAGATGTGCTTAATAAGTTTGTCCTTGTCTTTATTGATGACATCCTTGTTTTCTCCAAGTCCGAGGAAGAACATAAAGTCCATTTGAAGTATGTTTTAGAGACTCTCCGAAATCACCAATTGAAGGCTAAGTTCTCTAAATGCCATTTCTGGGAAGAAGAAGTCCGATTCCTTGGGCATATTGTCTCTAATGAAGGAGTTTCTGTTGATCCAGTCAAGATTGCTACAATCCAAGATTGGGAAGAACCAAAGACTCCCACCGATATCCGCAGTTTTCTAGGCCTTGCCGGTTACTATCGAAGATTCATTGAGAATTTTGCTCGGATTTCGGCTCCTCTGACTGCTCTAACTCGGAAGAATGTCAGGTTTGTATGGAGCAGTAAGTGTAAAGCTGCTTTCCAGGAATTAAAAGATAAGCTCACCTCCGCCCCAGTACTTACTGTACCAAATGGAAGTGAAAGATTAACGGTATTCACCGATGCTTGTCGAGAAGGTTTGGGAGCAGTGCTAATGCAAGATGGGAGAGTAATTGCTTATGTTAGTCGTCATCTGAAGACACATGAAGCTAACTATGCTGCCCACGATTTAGAGTTGTTGGCTGTTGTTTTTGCCTTGAAGCTTTGGAGACACCATCTCTTAGGAGCTAAGTTTGATCTGTTCACCGATCACAAATCTCTGAAATATATCTTTACTCAGAAAGATTTAAATCAGAGACAAGTGCGATGGCTCGAGTTCCTTGCTGCATATGATCTCGACATCAACTATACTCCCGGGAAAGCCAATGTAGTGGCAGATGCCAATGTAGTGGCATATGATCTTGAAAGGTATATACGTGGACCCGACTCCCGTGAGTTGGCATAAGGTGGCTAAAACAGGAGCGATTCTCGGATTAATGAGGTAGCTCCTCTGATCGAACGCACTTCTTCGTTTGCCATTCTATTACTTTTGTGATTGTTTGGTGCGCACCTTTGATTTGGGAGTGTTGTTCGAGGTGGGCGGTTGCTGCGGCTTCGCGTTACCACCGGTCCGGATAGCAATTGGTATATCTACCCTGGCATTGCCTAGTTGTGCCGTGTCACCTACCATATCGAGCCTTGTACGAGTTTGGTTTTCTCCCGTAGCCCGTGTGGTATCCTCTAGTTGCTTCCCGATCAGGAGGAGCTATGATATTGGATGGACTACTGGGACTATTATGTGTTAAGGGCTATATGGGTAACCCCTTAACGCTATATAAAAAGTAAGTTTATTTTAATATAGACACTATTATAATAGCGCAATATACTATATAGTAAATAGTTTAACGGATCCTTAGAGGATGGGCGATCCCAAGCATCCTTTAAGTTACTTGCTCTTTACATTACAGTACACTTGATTTAGCTTACATTATATAAGTATGTATGTCCTGACTCGAGTGTTTTGTTTTATTGTACGCTCGGGTCAGCCTGAGTTGCAGATTCAGCTTTTCTTTCTGGAGCTAGGACTAGATCACTCTTGCTAGTTGGAAGCTTCTTCGTCTTTATCTATTTTGTAATTCAAGACATTTTGGAAGACTATGTTTTATTATGGCTTAAAAATTTGTATTAAAGTTTTGAACAATGTATTTCTGTTTGTAAAAGTTTCCAGTGGCGTCATGAACCACTGTAGTATTTTATATTCCGCTGTGAGATTCTGATATCTGTGTCTGTGATTCTGTGTATTTGGTTTCATTTGTTCCTTAGCTATATTTACAATCTATTATTTTGAACTATTCCAGCTCGACAATTATCATATTTGTCGAATTCGAATGGCACAAAATAGTGGGTCGTTACAGAACCTATCGAATTAGTTCGAAATGACAATAACGACCCAAAAAGCCCATTCTGTTTTCAAAATGGAAGAATGTCATCCCACATATCAAAATAGATGTTTTCGATATTTTTTAACTCAAGGGAGCGAGTTTCAAATCCAAATTCCATTGTATACAGAAGTTAACTTTTAAAAATCATTTTATTTTAAATTGAATTCATTAAATTGATTTCTATGCATTTCAAGCCCGCACGATCAAACGACAAGTCCAATCGCTACGAAACTTGAAATCCTACAATAATTCACTGTTACGGATCCGATGAAACTAGTTTCGTCGAAATCCGAGACAATGGTCAAAATGGCTATTTTCACATTAATTAAATAAATTATTATTAAATTGATTTAGTCACTTTTTAAATTCAAATTTTATAACTACGATTTTTTATCATTTTTGATCACCTAGTAATTTATAATCCTGTAAATAAATTTCCATGTCCACTTCACTATTCAGCGTTCAATTTTAATTGCAATAAATACATTAATTAAAATTTAAATTCTAATAAATTCATTTATTTTGATTTCACTCTTATTATTAGATCAATTATTATCCTATAGATATAATTAAAATTGTTTTTCTATTACATCAATATTCTACAGTTATCATTTTAATTCACGTTAACTGCAATATTTAATTAGATTAATTGCAATTAATTTCCAATTTAATTTTAACGGATTAAATAGTGAAATGGTAATTAAACAATTGTTACACCTTACAATTTCGAACACATTTCTATTTTTATTGTTTAAAAACCAAGCTAATAAATTCACATACCGATTAGTCATTCTATATTAACCAATTTCAATTAATTACGTACAATTTTACCATTAAATACAACATTTGGTTCAATTCCTTATTTACGATTATCACCAAATTAACTTTACAATTATTTTAAATTGATTGGAATTACATTAAATAATCATTGATTACCTTAAATTAACATTATTAGATTTCATTCTAGCTATTTTCTCATTAATAAATCATAAATTTTATTTTCTTCCAATATTATATTACGAAATCTTATTAAATTCAATATTTTAGTTATCGAAAAATGCGGGTCATTACAGGTAGTCATTAGCAAATATATGAAAATGATCACAAAGCCCTATATGCTATATATGGTGGAATTCAAGTAAATTGGGCTAAATTTTTTCATAACAAAATTAAAAGATTTTGGTCTCACCACCGGCACACAATTATATATGCTCCATACATCACGCATCTCTTACAAGTTTCAGGGTCTCTTCTTATATTCACATTTTGAGGAAATTCCTGTCAAAGAAAGTGGTATAAAGTTTTTATCCTTAATGCATCTTCCTGAAATACCACCTCCAATCATGTCACTGGCTCAATGGACTAATCAGCAACAATAACAAATGCATATGGTCCCTCCACAACAAGCTCAAGCTCCCCCTCCTCCATATCAAGCTAAATCACATCGTCCACCACAACAACCTAGTTCCTCTCATCATACTACTGAATATCATTCTGATTCAAAGATTTTCAAAGCTCACATTGAACTAACTCAAAATGAATCCATCCGTGATTTAACTCTTTGAAATCAAAAATTGATCACGATCAATCAAAGAGCTTTGGAGAAAAAATCAAAAATCTTTGCACACTAAAATTATCGGTTTGAAACGATCTTTTTCTACAAGGATGAATAGAATGAAGAAAACTTCGAAAAAAGTTGTTTCCACTTTGGGAAAAGTCATGAGAAATGCTCTTGGCAGATCATCTTCTTAGTCATCCTCCTCTCCTTCTACAACACCACCTCCTTCAACACAACCTCCAGTTTATCGTCCTCATAGATCATCGCCTTATGGAGGTAGTTCTCAACAAGATCGTGGAAATACTATAATGTAGGAAGAAGCAAAGGAAGAACAAGAAGATAGCGATGATATGTCTTGGCTCGATCCTTCGGCACCACAATAAATGAATCTTTCAACATTTCAAGGATTGTCTATTCAAGAAAATTAAGAACATACGCAATGACCAAAAAACTATCATTCTACTTCATCCACCTACCTTGACCATTCTAATAATTATGGTGTTTTCTTTAGTTATAGCTCTCATGACTATTAATAACCGTTCCTTGCAATTTTAAGATTGTTTATTTTCTGTTCATTTGTACTAGTACTGATGTTATTACTTCCCTAACTATTTCTTTGTTTTTATTGTTCTTGATTTTATTGGGTTTTTTTTAGTTCGTTATGTAATTCTTATTTTTTTGATAATGCCAAAAGGGGAGATAAATATGCATATACATAGGGGAGATAATGTTCAAGTTACATAGGGGGAGATAACATTCAGGGGGAGTTATCTCATCATTACTTTTTACTAACCATTGTATAGTTGTCACCCTCAAAAAGAGAGAGAGAATTTAGAACCTCTATTCTGCATTTTCAATGATAACAACTATACAACCATATATATAGGATATATCTTATCATATTACAAGTATATGTATTAAAGAAGATCACGATGCACAACAAGATTATGGCTCACTGAAGAAAAATGGATCATATTGTTTAAAAGTAAGGCCGTATCTTTATACATAGTCATAGATATATGTTGTACAATCTCCTTGAGTGATCAACACACATATAATTTCATATTGACAAATCATATTGAACAAACTATTCTAATTTTATGATTCACAATATGACAGACGTCTTTCACTTAGCCACTGACGTCTATGATAATTCTCTATTTACTATTTTCAGAGATCCACAGAGGTCTGTGATGAAATGGCAGACATCTGTGAACTGTTTCGATCTGTAAATAGCAAACTACAACTGTCATTTTTTAAGTGGATGCTTCCCTCTGTTTTGAACAAACTTTTTTCTCCTTCAATAGCTGCAATCATTAATCAAAGAGTATTCTATCAAGAAGTCATAACTTTTCAAATATAACTTTTTGGTTCTATAAATACCTTAATTGATTGAGATTTTAACTTAACTTTATTTATTATTCTCTAACTTCTATACTCAGATTCTCTTGTGCTATCATTAACTAAATTTTCTTGGTTATTTTCAACCAAAATCTATATATTTTGGGTAAACTATTTCCTACAAATCCAAGCAACTCATACTCATTATCATTTAAAGAGATTATAGGAAGAATTGTTCTAGCAGTCAATATCCATGTTATATCGAATACAAGATTATCAAAAAAATACTATTTGTATCAGCCTATTCCTTCAGGCAAAGCAAGAGTTGTTGTTTAGTGAAATACCCAAGGGGAGCATCGGCACTGGATGAAGGATGGGAGGTTTGAACCAGTATAAAAAAAAATCTGACGTGCTCGTTTTTATACTTTGCTTCTTATAATTTGTTATATTGCTACATTTAGCTCATATATTGGTATACACTCACATACTAATACACTAATCATATTAGATACGATCCACTAGACTTTTAACCAAGACCGTATATTCGGTTATCATGCTTATTGTAGCTTTAATTGATATAACATTGCTGATAGAAGACTTAGATAACACTAAAATATCATCAACATACAACAAAAGAGTAATGATAGGGTCTACGTCATAAATAAGAGCAATATCGCCTTTAAGTACTCCATATTAGACGGATGATTAAATAATCCATAGATATTGAAAATAATAAGGTGAGAGAGGGTTCCTTTATATCAACCCTCTTGTGTTAGAATAATAACGGGTTCAACTCCTCTGTACCCATTTTCCTCATCCTCATCTCAACCATCAATTTTTATATGATCTGATAACTTTAACAGCTCAGTGGGACCTACTAAGCAACTAAAGCATATGATGTATGGTTGAGATTTAATTGAGCACATGATGGTAATGGAATCAGGAATAGAGGAATTGCACTGAATAATAACCATATGGGGTCCCATTATATGGAATGAAGAATTAGGAGCTTTTAATACACACACACACACACACACACCAATAAGGTGGATAAAATCAGTACTGAAGCTTATACTTTTAAGCATATAAAAAATAAATTCTCAGTTAATATGATCATATGCTTTATGTAACTCCATTTTAAGATACATACTTCTTGAAGTCTTTCTTAAGAAAGTCCTTTACATTTCATGAGCAAGCAATGAATTTTCTATGATATTCCCTCTTGGCATGAATGCATTTTGATTTAATGAAACCAGATCTTCCTTTAAGCATTTCAGTTTGTTGCGTAACATATCATAAATATGACATGTGTGTAATTAATTAGGATTTTTGTTTTACCACCTTTAGGCTATGAGAAAGGTCATATAGACATATATAGTGTATTGCAAAGGAATACGTATGTGTGACATGATACATAGTAATATATGAGCATGTGTATAACTAACACACACATATAGATATTGGAATTTATGTCTATTGTTGTGTATAAAATACACATACACATTTCCATGTGGATATAAAATTAATTTGATATATAAATAAAAATTCAAAAATAATTTTCAAAATTATACTTTCAAATTTATCTCCTTGACAAGTAAATATCAAAACATATTGATTTAAATTAAAATTGACTTGGTCAAATATTTTGAATATAAATGATACTAACTATTTTAAATTAATATAAATATATTTATATAAAGTCAAACTAAATATTTTAATATTAGCTCAAATGATAATGGTATCAATGATTTATATATATATATATATATATATTATAATATTAATCAAATGATAATAGTATCCATAATTTCAATATCTCAACGATACACGTCATATTTGCAACATACAAAAAATAAATTTAAAATATTCCATGGCAATTCAAACGTATATGTTACATGCTTTATGTAGGGTTAGGTGTGAGCATATATAAAGGTACGATATAAATATGAACATACCTTTGCAGATCCAACTATTCATGATATCTTGATATGTAAATTTACTCCTTGAATCTCCACCCAATATTGCTAGAATCGAGTGAACCACTTTGTTTTAAATTTATCTGATATTGTATGAGTGAAATAGATTTTGGCCAAGGGAGAAGGGAGTAATGGAGTGGCCGGCCAAAGTAGAAGAAAGTGGAAGAGTACCATGAACATGAAAGGTTTGGTATTTGAAGAGAAATGTATAGGACCTTCCACCTTCCTCTCTTACAAACTCCTAATTAATTCTTAATTAAATATGGATCTAACATATAGATTATTTTTCTTCCTTTTTTGGTCAGCTATTCACAGTCTCCAATGTGTACCAAAACATTTCAAAAGCCCATAACTAAATGCATTTAAAGCCGATTTAAATATATATCGGCATCTATATCGACATATGCATATATAACTTTTATATACATATCCATCTCGATACATGCATATATAAATTTTATATGCTATCCAAATAATTACTAATATCATCTAGAAAATTTCTTGGATCTACCCTACTTACTAATAACAACCCAAAATAAAAAAAATACAACAATTAATATTTCTTAATTATTAATTAGTTTAACTAACTTATAACACTTTATAAACTAACTAAATCATGTTGTTTTTTTGGAAGGTCCACAAATACAATTGTTTAACTTAGAGGTGTGAATTTAGTTAATGATCGATTTTTAATGATTCAAATATTAATGTTCATGCATCATCTTAGCTGGTGGTGTGATCATTTGGTCAAATTTATCATTTACAAATCTTTTCGAAAAAATTATATTTTACATTACTTTTAGCGATGCCAATAGTAACAATAACTTACTTATATTCTCTTCATCAACACTACATCACTTTAGGATATATAAAGTCTTGTATCAGTCAAATCTCCAACGTTATCCACATTCAGTTTGATCAGTCCATAAACAATGTCATTTCTTCAATAATAATATTTATTATTAATCGTTCTACTATAGATAGAGATTTTGACTTTGAGTTGACTACAGCTGACCGTGATATTAACCTCATACAATTAGAAGACAAAATCTTTGTTGAGTAGTGCTTCACTTTAACTGTTCCCAAACCCAACTATAGTTGTTCGATGGTTGCCATACCATAATTTAACTATAATCAAAGTGGAGTATCCAATATGATGTTCCGTAGTATTCTCGGGTTGAGAGAACCATGTATCATCATCACAATGTGATTCCATGTTTGACCTATTTGTTATTAACAAACAGTAGATTCTTGGATGAGTCATTCCATAGGTACCCAACAACCATGTGTATATAACCCCTTGGTGCCACCAACAGCCATGAGTTTTACACTACCCAAAAATTGAAGAGTGCTACATACTTTGATCTTAACAGATGAATCGATATCCTTTCTTAAAACATCTTGACCGAGAATATCTAAAACGAAACATTACTTTATATTACGATTAATTACTCAAGATTGAAACTATTTGCAAGTACAATTACATAACATTTTATTTAAGGATTTTTTTACTGATATACTTCAAACTAATTACTTAATTATATCATATTATAACAAAGTATATAAAAGAAGCAATCACTTTATTGCCAACAAGATTAATTTAAAAAGGGTTAGATATATGTAACAAACTACATAATTGCCCCTAGTGCATACCCCTAACACTCCTAAATAAAAGGAAATTTTAAGCAGATTGGTCATTTTGAAAATTTTGATATTTTCAGTGAGTTATGAATGTTTGATAAATGAATTTTGATATATAATATATTAAGATTTGGGCATGTTGGTCCAAATGGATATTTTTAGGCATAGTTTGCTTTTGGCCTAGAATATCAGAATATTTTCCATAAATATGATTCTACCTTAACCCTAGCCACAATGAGATCAATTCGTTCTCTTTATTCTCAAAATTCCCCTTAATTAGAACTTAAGGGTAGACAACTTTCTCTAATCGCAAATTGTTCTAAAAATTGAAGTGTCCAAAACTCATCGAATTATATATGAAATTGTTCACACAGTGAGACGAAGAGACGACATGTACTCATTTTTGGAGATAGAGCTCAAGATGGCCAAAATCAATGAACAGATATGGATTTCTTATTTCATGATTTCTCAAATCTAAAAATTAGGTATTGGCGTTGGTATATTTATGTCGGCAATGATAAGGGAAATTCATCCATATGGTTTGATTAGCTCTAATGACAAGAGAGTTGTTAGAATCAATAAAAGATGGGTAAGAATTTGGCTCGAAGCCGTTGGTATTTTGGGTAGCAACAGTGGTCGAGATGAGTTAGACGAGGCCTAAGGGGTTGTGGAAGGTGGCGGAGATTTTTTGGTGACTTTGATCATGGTAACACCCGTGGGCAGTGAACGTATCGGGGAAGAAAAAGTATTGTAGACGGTGAAGCAATTTGTTTAGGCCCTTATATTTTAAATAATTACAAATTAAACATTAATCTGCTAATCACCATATCTTTTTTCTGTATACTCACACACAAAACAAAAAATATGAATATTAACATAAAACATTTCATTCGATATAAATTTCACTTTGCATTGCTTATTATTTAGTAGTCTTAACTCTGATTTCTTCGGTAAAATGATTGAAATTTCAATAAAATAAAACATAGTCTTTACTTTGTGTTTCGTTATCGAGGACCCATTTTAGAAAAATGGGTCATCTGGTTGTATATGCCCTCCGCTTCATGTGTGGTTTATGGCGAGATTCTAGACATTTGGCATATGGTTTGCTGACTTTTGGAGTTGTTTGTGAAAGCACCTTGGTGGGATTTAATGGTCTTAAGTATTTATAGTTTAAATTCATAAATATATATTCATCGACAACCACACATACCTTTACAAAAATTGTTATACTACTTTTATGATCTTTTGACTGCTGTGATGTTTTTGATATGATATGCATTCAAGTTTGGTTGTTTATCTGTTTAGTTGTTGCGTTGCTGGATGATTACATTTTATACTGCAGATTCGGGAAAAATAATTAATTACTAGAGAATGAGTAAAAATGTGTAATTATGGAGTAAATAAAATCATTTGAGAATTTTAGGTGATGTTAGTGATAATCATAATTGACGGTTTATTGTAACGTCCCGAAAATTTTCGACTTTCGAAAATTCAACATCGATACTCACTTTATCGACTGCCGAGAAATCGAAGGCCGGAAACCCGAAATGTTGGGGTTTAAGAAAAAGAAAGACAGAGAAAAAGAGAAAAAAAGATAGAAAAGATAGAAAATAGAGAGAATAGAAAATAGAACGGAAAGAAAACAACAGAACAACATCAGAATCTCACAATTCGCAGCGGAACAACATATAATAATAAATGAATAATCTTTAAACAAAGAACTATATCAGTTATTACATTTTATACATTACATTTCATTACATCATCAGAGTGTACAACAACAACAACAAACAGTGCAGCGGAAAAAGAAATACTATATAAACTAGTAATACGCCATGCCATCCAGCTTGCCTCCAGCAACTCCTGAATATCCAGAATATCCTGATAAACCTTAACTCTTAACTGCCCGTGCGGAAATTGGTGGGCACCCAGAGTTTAGGAAGGAAAACAATAAACTCCGAGTCAGTCATGTGACTGGTGTGGGAACTCAAAACAGTTTATTTATCTTTGAAATCAAAATAGAGGAATATTTTTAAAGTCAATTCGCAATGCTTTTAAAAATGAGACTACCATAAGGCCTCCCGCACACACACACAATGCAAACGCAGAATCGGAGGAGATTTCTCCTTATGATAGTCAAAGATGCTTGATACGCATTTAAAAGAACATTTGATATTATTACTAGTGCATAGTATAGGAAAAATTCATTTCGAAAGTAGAATATAAATCTTAGCCAGCATAGACATTTCGAACTATGCCTACTATAGCTAACTATGTTCAATAGCAGGTTACCGCCACATTCCATAACAGGTTATACAACTAAAACCGTACAAGTCTCGTATTGTTTCTTTGGATTTCCAACGAATGATCAGGCCAAGGAACTTCCCATTGCCACATGAGAATGCCTCTGGATGGACATTCCCGAGAACTTAACCAGCTCTCTGCCAACACAAGGCCGGGTTACCTTTATCACTAGGTAACTACTACACGAGTATGCCATCCCCCGGTCCTTTGGACCTTTAACCGAGCACTCGTAATCAATTCACACAATCATAAAGTGTTTTCAACATGAGTAAGTATCTGGGCTCCATACCATGACACCACCCTTTTCCAGAAGGAAATGCACATACCCTAAAGGGAGCTACCCCTCATAACCTTGCCGCATCTTTCCTGTTTTGACCATTCACGGGGTGTGAGGCTCGACGAAGTCACGTCCACAAAAACATACTTTATACAAAAGCCATGCTTTGGGTCAACAAATGATCATAGAAATGATCACCAGGATAGACGATCAAATAAATGATCCTATCACAAATAATCAACACAATGATCATTTCACAGCAACACTCAGCATGTCACATTACCAAATTGGGAATATATCGCTGATAACCTTCAACTACATAACCTCTGAGCTCGTACGTCTCAGAGAAGGGTGTTAAGCTAAAAGAATAAATTCTCCGCCACCAACAGAAATATATTTGAAAGAAATCGGCTTTACATCTCAATTTGTAATGTCAGACATACAATCCATACAAGTCTGTTCCGGGATCGAACAGAACCGAAGGCACTTACAAAGAAGTCCTTGCAATCCGGATATCCACAATCCTGATCGGATTTCCCATCACATATGGAGAACTCAATACCGTAGCTACTCGGTGCAGAGTCAATCGACAGGTCATCCTATCGCTCTCGCAAATACCGGGTCTTCAACACCGATCTTCAATGCTATCATAACAACGTATCACATATTCGGAATGGGTTATACGACCCCATGGTCCTTTCCCGGTTAACCCGAATAGTGAGCGCTTATTCAAAAATAAGTGTGGCATTCAAATTTAAACAAATCACATCAATTACCCATTCAAAGGGAAATATTGATAGTCGGTTATTGAACTATCAATGGATATGCACACATCACCAGTTTCCAAATAATTTTCCAAATTATTTATTTTCCAAAATATCTTTACAAGATAAATAATTTTCACACTTCAAAAATAAATCAATATTTATCTTTAAACAAATTTCCTTTCTATTCATAAATTCCATAGTGAATTTATATTTCGCAATATCCATACATATACGATTTCAATTATTCATTTCAATTTATCTTCAAAAAGATAAATTCTCAAAATATTCACTTTATATTGGAAAACATTTCCATACTTATTTATTCATAAGTAATTCACAAATTTTATTTATTTACAACACTTGGAAAATATTCAATATACTTAAATCGAGATTAAGTATATATTTCATTCTTTAAGGAAATCATTCTCTTAAACATATTTATTTGGGCCAAAACGAATGTTACATAAAACATCGTTACGACAACCCAAAATCACTAGTATAGGGATTCGAAATTAAGATAGATATATAAATCCCAATACTATACCAAACATTTCCTTTCGGAAATCATTTACTATAACAACAGTGTTATAGTCCACCATTTCCTTTTATTTCTCGAAAACGTCTATTTCAACAATAAATGTTGAAATCTATGGTTTCGAATCTTAACATATTTTAAAACATCGTTAGATCGTTTTAATTCTATTTAAAACATCACATTCTAAACATTTTCTTTAACATATTATTCACTATTCAAAACGTGAATATACTACGTTAACAAATTTCATCACTTCTATTCATTTTATTTTAAAGGATCCTTCACAGTCAAAAATGTGAATATAACTCCATTAATAGGTTTCAACAATTTACTTATCAAAATAAGTCGTTTGCGAATTTATAAAACAACGTTTATAAATTCCTTTTATTAACCTATTCAATTCATAATGCAATTATAAACCAAAGGTTTATATTTTAAGTTAAACACTTAAAATTTATTTGTTTACTAAATCGTTCCTTTAAACTTCATAATTATAAATCTTATAACTTATAAGATTCGTTTATTTACCCAAATATATTCTTTAATAACTTCACGAAATTTATAAATCTTATTATTTATAAATTTCACTTATAACTTCACCATTTATAATTTTATAAATTCCATTCACTTATGCAATCCATTTTCACTTCATTCAAACACTTATAAAAACTCGTTTTATAATTCAAATATTTTCATTTATAAATTATCAATTTATAAATCTTTTTATATAAATCAATTTATATTATTCTTTTAAAACATCTTCAATCTCCTTTATAATTTCATCATTTTGATTCATAAAATAATTAAATTTTATAAATCCTATATTTTCAACTCTTTATAATAATTTTAAAAATCCCGATTAAACTATTTTATAAAATCATTAGCATCATATTCTCAAAAATCAACCTTTAACTATATTTCTCAAAAATATAATTTTTATAACTTTAAAATTATAACGTTTATTTATTTAAAATGGATCAGTTCCAAAAATATTTTATAAACGAACTTTCAAAAATCACTTTAAAAATCATTTTAAAATTCCAAAATTTGGTCCAATGATGCTACATACCAAATAGTCAATCACGACAACAACGTTATCATATATCGATATGATAATCCATCAAATATCAAAATATCTGAAATCAAATAAAAACTGTTGAGGAATCCAGTTGGATCCCTCCAACCTGTTTTCCTGCATCCACAAACATTAGCACAATACCAATTTCGCTCCAGTACGAAATTATCGCCGTATATGGGATTTAAAATATTATCCGCTTAATAGACGGCGCAATAGGGTCTCATCCGCTATACAAATGCGGGAAATCAATAACTCCAATATATACATATGCCAATATATATATATTGCTATTATATATAATACCAATTTCACTGTTTATGAAATATTCGCGGTATATGTTTTTAATAAATAACATCCGCTTACTAACGGCGCATAATGTCTATTTTAACAATCAATAGATAACAATCATCATTCAAACATGCATTCAAATATTTTAAATCTAACTATTTTAAAATAAAATCGAAACTGATTCGTTTGAGTGAGAAGTTCTCACCTTGATTTCAATTTCGTTTTAGCGATTTATTTCGAATAAAATTAAACGCGCGTTTAATTTTACCCAAAATTATCACTAACTCCAAACGACTCCAATCCATTTTCATCGCGTAGTGCTCGTCCATACGATTCCAACGCAACTGGTTTCGCGCGTTTTCGACCTCGTATTAAAAAAATATCAATTTTACAAGTTTGTACACGATTTAAACTATATAATTTACAACTTTTATAATTAATTTTTTTACATACCCCCATCATCACCCTCCATTCCCAAATCCAACGGCTCTCCCCCCTTCTTCCTAACACACGCACGCAACACCATATACAGGCCGCGCAAAACCCATTCAACAAGAAATTAGGGTTCCAAATCGCAACCCACTCGACGATCTATAGCACGATCAGGTAGCGCCAAATCGAAGGCGTACGCAAGAACTATGCTCGGCCAGAAGGGCATAGAGCTCGGCCACCATATGATGCTCGAATCTCGAGGCCGAACGGCCACACACGCAGCCACCTCCCCACCTCCACGCGACGCCAAACCCCATCATCACCGTATGAATTTAAAGATCTCATCTCACTCTTCAATTTTGTAGTTGATCATTTCGCGTGAATGTTTATGGATTGGGAGAGATTAAGGAATGAAAATTGGAGATTTCTGGCCATATAAAACAACACAGGCGGCGGCTAGGGTTTGTTATATATATATATTTTTTTTAATTTATGAGAGAGGTAGGGGTCTATTTATAGAGTTTTGAACGAACACTATTCATTCCGATTTTCCAAACTCCGATTTATGTGCCGTAACCAGTGTTTCTAGGGTTTACCCCGCATTCCGGACACAATGGAACAGTTTCGGAAGCTAATTCGGACATCTGTGCGAGATATGGCAACAAATGATCGATTTAAATTAAACCGATTTAAACGATTTTCTAGGCGTTTTAATTTGTACCGGACAAACGGTAAATCCAATCGACATGAAATTTGAAACCTTACAATAATATCACATTACGGATCCGATGAAACTGGTTTCGTTGAAATCCGAGACTTTTTGAAAAATGGCTATTTTAACTCGCCAAATTAAAATTAAAAATAATTCGATGCGTTTCGAGCTGCCACGATCAAACGGTAACTCCGATTGACACGAAAATTGAAATCCGGTAATAACTAACTATTACGGATCCAATGGAACTAGTTTCATTAAATTCTGAGACTGTTCAAAAATTGACTATTTTCACTAGTCGATTTAAATATTAAAATATTCAATTTTCACAAATTAACTTTTAATTCGATTTTAAAAGTTCTAAAATATCATTCTAACTTCAACATGATAAAATAAAATTTCTCAAATCATTTTCAATCATATTTAACCCAATTTTCAATTATTTCCATAATTTAACATATTAAATTATCGATTTAATTATCCAATTAAATCCAATTATTCGGAATAAAATTTATTTGACTTATAAATTCACTTATTAATATTTAAAATTAATTAAATATTCAAATTTTAATAAATAAAAATTCTGGGTCGTTACAATGAAATTAGCGTATTAATTTTAATAAGGTTATTATTTATGAATTTCTAGAGGAATTCGTAAAGAATAACGAAAAATCTATTTTTAAAGTGATTTTGGAGAATTTATTATTATTTATAAAGTATAGTAAAAAATTGTAAATAATAATATGATATTTTTGGGAAGACTATTATTTTTTAGTCAATAATAATACAATTGTTTTTTAGGGTTTATGGGAAATGATATTATTATTATTTAAACTATTTGTAATGAGAGATATTTTAGGAATAATAAAGAGGTAATTTTTAGAAGTGTTTTTGTTGAGTTTATTACAATTTTTTGAGATAAATAATAAAAAATCGGTTTTTAAGATTTAATATCCCTTATTATTATTTTTGAGCTAAATTATACTAAAGTGGTTATGAAGGATAATAAAATGATTTGAATAAATGTTACTATTTTAACGTAAAGTAATGATATTATTACTCTTAAAAGTAACTGGATGTAAATTACTATTTTTGGTTGAATAATGATGTTTTGAGAAATTTAATGTAAAATTTTGATAATGATATATTTTTATGTATATTGTCGTTTTGAGATATGTAATTGTTTTGATTTAATAGAAATAAGGTGATTTTAAAATAATCAATAATAGGACAATTTTATACTTAAGTGGAATAATAGGCGTGATGCACCATTTTGAGTTGTTGTAGCATATGTATTAGTTGTTGGTTGTAATTAACATATATGTTTGTGTTGAAATGAAATCATATTAGGATAAATTATGAGGTGTTTTGCCACTAATACTAAACGAATACTGTGCAGTTCATTAAGGCTTGGTTTGTTGATGTTGTTGATGTTTATGTTACTAATAAAGAGTAGTTAGTACACATTTAACGAATTTGATGTTGTGTTACTAATATGGAGCAGTTAATACAAGTTTCATGGATTTATGCTTGCACTTATGTTATTGATGTTGACTACCAATGATGGGTAATTAGTACACATGACGTTATTTGTTAGTACCAATTCATTTGATGCTTAGGTTTAGCATTGAGATTTGTTGAATTTTTATGATGTTTACTTATTTTTATGGTTATATTGCTATTATTATTGCTACCCCACATTTATGATGATTGATTATGGTGGCATAGTAGAACATGATGTTATCTGCTTATATTGATTTCTAACTTGCTAGTGCTATGAAGTGTTATGTGCTACCAAATATTTGATGCAAGAGAAGGGAATGGAACAGAACTACGTGGACCTAATCATAAAAGGGTATTATAGTAGTCTTTTTCTTTACAAAAGCCACCAAATCCTTTAGGTTAGGCTGGGGTGCATAGAACTAGACACCATCCAAAACTAGCTTATCACCTTTCCATTTTTATTTTTTATGTTCATGTATTTATAAAGATTAAAGATGAAAGCAAAGGAAAGAAAATAGGTCTGGTTGCAGGCTACACTTACTTATCTGATATTTCTCCTATATTAAAGATGTACTATTTGTCAATTTAGTAATGATAGATGTATAGGCAGATGTAGATGTTTTATCGGTTGTATTGACCTTTGTATGTTATTCACCAATGAGATAGTATATTATTTTTTAATTTTGATATGAGGTTTTCCCCACTGGTTTATATCTTTAGTTTTAAAATTATATACCTAATGATCCACTATTTTTTGACATATGGGGTTAATGCAGAAGATTTTTCTGATGGTATTTGACACTAATTTTAAATATAAAAAATAGCAAGATGTCGCATTTGGTATCAGAGCTAGATTTAACTATTAATGGAGCCTTAGGTAAGTTTAACCTGTTTAAAGTAGACTAGTTTATACCTTTGGTTTGATCAAAGGTAGGAATAGGCACATACTTTTGATTATTGCATGCCCTGTATGTATATGTATACATATATGGGAATATGTACCCACAATTACCTTACCCTAAGACGATATTTGCTTATTATGACCATTGTATGGGGAATAGATGCAGTAACAGTGGGCTGGATAAAAACATAGTGGAAGGATTATGTAACACCTTGGAAATTTACGTAAAATTTAACAAACATAAAATAGAAATTCAAATAGAATTTTAATAAGAAAAGAAAATTTAAATAAAACAAATACTAAAAAGAAAATTTCCACAGACATCTGAATTTGACTACGAAACTTGCACCACTGCGTTTGTAGAGATTTTCTGAATGATTTTCTTGTATAACGTTCGTAATCGAAGTAAATATGGAGAAGTTGCATGCTTAGAAAAACTGGAAATAGAATCAAAAATCAAACATAAAAATATCACAAAATAACAAAGCCAATAGTCGGTCAAGAGGGGTGAAGGTAGACCGATAGCGATCGACCTAGAGGTATGAGCAGTCTACCGTGAGTTGTGTAAAATCAAGCGTTCTAAGTTTCCAATGACGTGTTCAAATACTGTAGATGATCGCTTTGCGACCAAGGCCGTGATGAACGAACGTGATGACTAAAAAGATTCTCCTACCTAAATCTAACCGCCCAGATTAGTTTGAAAACTCTATAAATACTAGCCTAATCTAACCCTAAAACTCACTTAACATATCATAGTAACAAAATTCTGCCAAATGTTCTCTCTTCCATCACTCTAATAATTTCTTAAAAAACGAATAAAAGTAATTTATAAGAAACACAAGTGTTTGAATCAAGGTAGAGCAAGTGAAGCCAGCGAATGGATAATAGGTCATCATGGTTTGGATAACGGTTAAATACCCAAATGAGATTAAGAGTCGACCGGGGCGATGTATTTTCTCATAATGAACACCGAGGGAGGTTCTACAGTAGACGTAGAGCACTAACGGATGTAGTGAATGTGCCTAATACTAACGGGAGATTCTATCTGGACAACCAGGCCTGGTGCAGTATGATAAGTGAAATATAGGTAAAAAATGAGTCTAGTACTAACGGAAGTTCTTGTATGCACAATTCTGACATGGCTTGGTACAGATGGACACCCGTGCAATACAATATGAGCATTTTTCATTACGATTAGAAGGTGAACAATGGGTGCATACGAGGAGTCACACATCCAGTTTGCATTTTTGAGTTCTTCCTCTCCAAGCGTAGTGATAATATGGTTATTTACGAGAGAGCAATTCCCATAATCACATACGGATAGTATTTCCTTACTAGATAACTCTAAGAACATTGGTCGATCGTAAGTGTGAGGTTTGATCAGTAGTTCGACCCTTTGTGTTAGATGAAAACCCTTATGTAATGGACCTTAGGAAATCAATGATGCTTGTAGCACATCCTGTGTCATTTAGAATAGCTTTGAAGTAATTGCACATGGTCATCACATATTAAACTTGTACTCATTCATTGGACTTTTGTTTGATCCATTCTCTTTCTTTCTTTTTCTCTACCACGGGTGGTCATCACATATTAAACTTGTTCTGGCGTTGACCGGGACGAGATCTCTATAAAAAAAACCAGTTTTAGATCTGAAAAGGCTGTAGAAACAAATGAAATCGATTCTTAAGAAATATCATAAGAAGATCCATTTAAGCAAAGTGGAGCAAAAACAAAAAAGGAATTTTTTACCAATTTCAAGCAAGAGCGATGAATTTTATTTGATTAAAGCAACTTTTTTGCTAAATCATCGTAATTCTCATGGTATCCGACGATGAATTTGAACGCTAACATAAGCGTGTCCAAAAAAGTAACTTCATACTCATTTATTTCCTCTTTATTGATTTCAATTTCTAGGGCATAACTAGGATTGAAGAAGACGAAAAGAAACTAAAACAACCAGATGATTTTCTTTGGTTGATTGTTCAGTTCTGTTTTTTTACTTATTTAGGTTAGGCTTTGTTTTTTTAAGCTAAGAGTATTAATATATACTTTATTTTTCTTTTTTCTTTTTATGTGGATTAAATTGTTTTATTTATAAAAAAACTTGTAAAATATATTCATATGATAAATAATTTTTTTAAGTAAAATTGATATTTGTTTAGTATTTCTTATATTTATATGGAAAAAAAACTTGAATGTTTAAATCAGAATTAAAATGACATTTTCAGAATTTTTGAAATGGAACCGAAATTCGAAAATTTTCTAATGAATGAAACGAAAAGCGATATTTCGTACCTTGCTTCAAACAAGGCTCAAAGCCCTTAAAGAAAAACTCTAATCATGATCTGGAGAAAAATTCGGTAAAGGTGGTAAACAATTTGATAGCCTAAGGAATCAACTCAATATTTTACAATAGGCCCTTCTCACTGACCCTGTAAATGTAAACCTAGCTACTCTAGAACAGGAGCTATGATCCAATCTTCAACAAGTCCTTAAATTTGAAGCAAGCATGGCAAGGAAAAAGGCACATGAGAGTTATGAATAGCGTAGAGATAGAAACTTAAAGTACTTACACTCCTTCGTCAAAATAAAACATTATAAGGACAGGATTCACATGGTTGCTGATATGGAAAGCAATAGCCACTGCACCAATGATGCCATTATCAACTCCTTCATACGATATTTCTCATCAATATTAGCCAATCCAAACCCATATATTCCAAGTCTATCCCACCTCTACAACCTTAACTTTGTCATATCTCCCCACCTATCAGGCTACCTTATTGCACATGTGACCTCAACTGAAATAAAGGAGGCTGTCTTTTCCCTTAACTCTCCAAGCTCAGGTGGCTCGGATGGGTTTAATGCGCATTTATTAAAGGAATGCTAGCCAATCATTGGCCATGATATGACCAAGGCAATGGAATTTTTCTTCACCTCCAATAAACTCCTTACCCCACAAATGTTGTGGACTACAGACCAATTTGTTGTAATAAATAAATAAATTCTTGATTTGAATACATACAACCCATATTGATTCTATCGAGAAATAAATATATGAAATTAAATAGTTCAGCAGAAGTCGTACCTGAATCCATTGATGTTTGCAAAAAGAAGATCAACTAGGTTTTAGATCTTCCAAATTGACACAAGCTTAGATTTGAAAATTCTCTTTAGAAGAGGGTGGAGAGAATATGATAAGACTTGTGTAATTTGGGGACCATAACCCCATATATATAGTGTGTGACATTTTTTTTCAGTTCGGCCCTTCAACAAACTAAAATTGTCACTCTGGTATCCGCACATTATAAATTTACATGACAAATATACCCCTTAAGTCTTGTTGTATTTATTCCAAATAGATCACATAATTAAACTTAATCCCAAGATAGCCCATACATTCAAATATTAAAATATGTGGCCCCATAATACTGAATTATTCCAATAATCTCCCCCTGGACCACATATGTAACCTTATAGAATGTATTTAACTTTATGAGCTCTCAAATAGCTATCTTGAAAATATGGTATATCCAAAACAATCTTGTCCATTGATTGTGTTAACATAGGATTAAAGCGGTTTTCATTATCGTTAGTGTAACTAAACCCATCAATGGTCACGTATATCAATATAATCAAATGACATAGATCAATCATGTATGTGTAGCATGGAAATTACATGAAATGTGATCTTTACATGTCTATTTCCAACTGGTCCTACTTTACTTTAATGAGATCAAAATCTAAACATATATAAATAATTTGAGTGCAATTAAAAAAAAACTTTATTTCTGATCAGAAAAACTGAAGCATATCCACAATCAAAATATAGAGCAATGTCACAAAAGAAATGACTTAGTACAAACTCCCCCTAAACCAAAATATTCTTACATAAAAGATACACCCATTTTAGCAACATGCTTATGGAAGACCTTGGGTGGTAATGCTTTTGTAAGTGGATCCGCTAACATGGAATTTGTCCCAATATGCTCTATGGATATTAACCCAATTTGCACTCTTTCCTTCACAACTAGAAACTTGATGTTAATGTAATTTGACTTACTTGAGCTTCTATTGTTATTAGAATATAATACTGCTGATCTATTGTCACAAAACAACTTTAGTGGTCTTTCAATATTATCTATAATGCGCAGCCCAGTGACAAAATTTCGCAGCCATTTTCCATGATTAGATGCCTCATAGCAAGCCACAAACTCTGCTTCCATAGTGGAAGAAGCTATAAGCGTTTGCTTAATTCTCTTCCATGATATAGCCCCTTCACTCAACATAAATATGCATCCTGAAGTGGATTTTCTGCTATCCGGACATCCAGCAAAGTCAGAATCAGAATACCCAATAATCTCCAACTGATCTGATCTTATATATGTAAGTAGTCCTTTGTTCTTTGAAGATACCTCATAACCCTTTTTGCTGCTTTCCAATGATCCATTCCAGGGTTACTAAGATACCTGACTAACACTCCTACAATGTACGCAATATCTGGACGCGTACATACTTGAGCATACATTGGACTCCCTATAGCAGATGCATAAGGGATCTTCTGTATTTCATTAACTTCAAGGATGTTATTAGGGCATTGTTTGAGACAAAACTTATCTCCTTTAGCGACAGGGGTATCACCTGGTTTACAATCTTGCATGCCAAATCTCTTAAGCACCTTTTCTATATAGTTCTTTTGTGACAATCCAAGAATGCCTCGTGAACGATCACGATGTATTTGGATCCTAATACAAAAGAGGCATCACCAAGATCTTTCATTTCAAAATTATTTGAAAGAAATCTCTTAGTTTCGTGCAACATATTTAAATCATTGCTGGCAAGCAATATATCATCAACATATAAAATTAAAAATATAAATTTACTCCCATTAAACTTGTGATACACACATTTATCAATGATGTTTGCCTTAAAACCAAAAGAGGTAATTACATTGTGAAATTTGTCGTACCATTGACGAGAAGCTTGTTTGAGTCCATAAATGGATTTCTTTAGTTTGCAAACCATATTCTTTGGATCTTCGACCATAAAGTTTTCCGGTTTCACCATATAAATTGTTTCCTCAATGTCTCCATTGAGAAATGCAGTCTTAACATCCATTTGATGCAACTCAAGGTCAAAATGTGCAACAAGTGACAAAATTATTCTAAAAGAGTCTTTCGATGAAACCGGAGAGAAAGTTTCTTTGAAATTAATGCCTTCTTTTTGAGTAAAACCTTTTGCTACAAGACGAGCCTTATATCTTTTCACTTTACCTTTTGCATCCCTCTTGGTTTTAAATATCCGTTTACAACCAATGGGCTTCTTACCTTCAGGTAAAGGGACAAGATCCCAAACTTTATTGTCTTGCATTGATTTATACTCTTCATTCATAGCTTCAATCCACTTTTGAGAATTAATATCTTGCATGGCTTGGTGAAAGTTGATAGGATCATCTTCCATCAATCCATCATTATCCTCTAACTCTTGAAGAAATACAACATAATCATCCGGAATAGCATTTCTTCTTTCCCTAGTGGATCTTCTTAATGGAAATTCATTTTGAGGTTGTTGAATTTGTTCTTGTGGAACATTAACTTCAACTTGAAGAGGATTTTCTTCAACATTGTTTTGTTGGGGTTCTGGATTCACTTCTTGATCAATGACAGGAACAATAATCTGCACATTGTCCGAAGAAGTAACTGTAGTAGGAATCATAGACGATGATTCCTCCTAAAAAACAATGTTCCTTACTTCATTTCTCCCTCTCAACTCAACATCCTCAAAAAATGTTGCATTTCCCGTCTCAAATATTTTCCTCAGTATGGGATCATAAAATTCATAGCCCCTAGATCGCTCAGAATAACCAATAAAGTAGCTACTCACTGTTTTGGAGTCCAATTTTCTTTCATTTGGCCTATATGGCCTTGCCTCAACTAGACATCCCCAAATGTGAAAATGCTTTAGAATAGGCTGTTTGCCTGTCCAGAGCTCATAAAGTGTTTTAGTAGCTGCTTTAGTGGGTACTCTATTAAGGATATAAACTGCTGTCTTTAATGCCTCTCCCCAGAGTGATTTTGATAAGGTAGAACGACTGATCATACTCCTTACCATGTCTTTAAGAGTCCGGTTTCGTCTCTCAGCAACACCATTCATGCTAGGTGAAACTGGCATAGTGTATTGTGGGACTATTCCACATTCCTCTAGGAATTTGGCAAATGGTCCTAGACATTGTTCACCTGATCCGTCAGATTTACCATAATATTCACCGCCACGGTCAGATCTGACAGTTTTAATCCTTTTGTTGAGTTGGTTCTCAACTTCTACCTTAAATTTCTTGAACATGTCTAAGGATTCTGATTTATCATGAATAAGATATAGGTAGCCATATCTTGAGTAGTCGTCTATGAATGTTATAAAATATTGTTGACCATTCCATGATGCCTCAGGGAATGGCCCACAAATGTTGTATGTATTAATTCTAAGACGTCAGTTGCTCTATTGGCACCTATTTTCTTATGTTTGGTCTGTTTTCCCTTGATACACTCTAGACAGACATCAAGGTCTGAAAAATCAACGGATTCCAAAATGCCATCTGACACGAGCCTTTGAATTCTATTTTTAGATATATGACCTAAGCGCTTGTGCCACAATGTGGCTGTAGTTTCCTTATTACCTTTTCTTTTAGTACCACGTGACTCTACATGCAAGGCTTCATTATAAGAGGTATTAACATCAAGCATATATAAGTTATCATAAACATTAAGAGAACCAGTTCTAATAAGAGTTGAATTCATTGATAAACTAAAAGTACCATTCCCAAATGAACAAGAATAACCAAATTTGTCCAACTTAGAAACAGAAACCAAATTCCGTCTAAATGATGGTATAACAAAAGTATCAAACAAATCCAAATAAAACTGAGTTCTTAATAACAACTTAAAATGCCCAATTGCCTCCACTTCTACCAATTTTCCATCACCCACATAGATGTATCTTTCAGCATCAGTTGGATTTCAGTGGCTCAGGCAACCCTGCATGGAAACACTTATGTGAGTAGAAGCACCAGAATCTAACCACCAAGTGTTTCCAGGTACTATAGCTAAATTTACTTCAGAACAGACCAAAGCAAAAGATGTACCTTCCTTAACACGCCATGCGTGGTATTTGGCACAATCTTTCTTCAAATGTCCAGCCTTTTTGCAAAAGTAACAACCATCAGTCTCCTTTTGTTGTTTCTTTTCAGTCGGACCCTTAGCAGTTTCTTTACCCTTCTTTCTCTTTTTGTCTTTTCCCTTAGAGGTGTATGCTAAATGAGCACTTTCAGCCTTATCATGCTTCAATCTCTCTTCTTCTTATACACGGTACGAAATTAGCTCATTAAGAGTCCATTTCTCCTTTTAACAGTTATAACTGATCTTGAACTGGTTGTATTGTGAAGGAAGAGAGATTAATACCAAATGCACGAGCAAATCATCTGAAAGCTCAAGCTTAAGTGCCTTAAGTTTCGAAGCAGTGTTAGACATTTGCATAATGTACTCCCTTATGTTTCCTTTGCTTTGATACTTCATGGAAATCAAGCATTGCAAAAGCATGCTTTTTTCCACCTTATCGTTTTTAGTAAAACGTTTTTCAATCTCAGCAAGGAAATCTTTAGCATTGGTTATCTTTCCAGATACCGCACCCCTAAATGCCTCCGGAATGCCACGCTTTATGATCATTAGACTCATGCGGTTTGAACGATCCCACCTCTCAAAGTTCTTTATAATATCAGAAGAACTTTCATCCATAAGAGGGGCGGGTTCATCTATCCTAAATGCAAGGTCAAGATCCATGCATCTAAGAACAAGCAATATGTTCTCTTTCCAATCCTTAAAGTTTGTTCCAGTCAAAATAGGAATATTGTTCAGATTGGCAGATACCGTAGTCAAATTAGCTGTAATTTTAAATTAATCAAATATGCTTACATTATAAAACAACTGTAGTAAATAAAAAATAATTGGTAAGTCTTTACTCAAGATACCTAGCACAATATTAATATCAAGTCTTTGGACAGTAATATTAACTGTAAGTGGTATTCTTGTTGTAATCATCAAATATTAACAATAAATTCAAGTCAAATAATAATCTTCCTTGGGCCGATTAATTATTTTCTTGTAAAACTTTATAATTGTTACATATTTATCATCACACATGTGTATCTAATTTGGCCAGATATTAACCTTCCTTTGGGCTGACTAATATTCGCATAAATAAATACACACAAAAATCAAACATTTTTCATGAGCAACTAAAATAAGAGAGGGCAATTTGGTGACATATTATTTCAATTAGTTCACTTGTAATGTAGGATATTCACAATCAATTTGTAAAAGACGCCAAATAGTATATGAATTTATTTTAACTCCTTCATTTATAAATTTGCCATAAATATCAATGTTAAATTTGACATCAAGGAAACTATAATAATACATAAATGAATAATACTTGCAATAATAATTAATATCAGATTATTGCGTACTTTATTTAACTGTTACCATTCAAAATAGAAGGTGAAACATATTAAGTAGTAACAATAAACTACAAAAAAAAATGTCAAATCTGACAGCATCAATTAATGTGTTGATTCATAGTGTACAAAAGTAATGAATAGTAAAAGCTTGGCCAATATTTCAACAATGCCTGTTGCTATTTTATGCTAAAAAAACCAACCAAATAAAATAATAATTTGTGCTTTTGCAGGAGAAAACAAAACAACAAACATGTCATGGTACAATTATTATAAAAGATGTAGATGAATTCTTAGATCATAAATCCAATGATACGGTTCAATTAAATCCAAATTGCTATCATTTCAGGAAACTTTTGGTCAAATCAACAGAATCCAATATTTCATTAAATCTATGGATCCATGTATAATACTATTTATTAATATGTTTTGAATCACCATAATTGAAGCATTCACAAATCAGAACGAAATAAGTGGATCAGGTGAATCAACCGAAAATTGTAAATCCAAGAACCCTAATTTCATATGTTCTTAAAACCAAAGAATTTCTCAATAAAATCAATGATGGGTGGCTCTAATACCACTTGTTGTAATAAATAAATAAATTCTAGATCTGAATACATACAACCCATATTGATTCTATCGAGAAACAAATATATGAAATTAAATAGTTCAGCAGAAATCGTACCTGAATCCATTGATGTTTGCAAAAAGAAGATCAACTAGGTTTTAGATCTTCCAAATTGACACAAGCTTCGATCTAAAAATTCTCTTTAGAAGAGGCTGGAGAGAATATGATAAGACTTGTGTAATTTGGGGACCATAACCTCATATATATAGTGTGTGACATTTTTTTCAGTTCGGCCCTTCAACAAACTAAAATTGTCACTCTGGTATCCACACATTATAAATTTACATGACGAATATACCCCTTAAGTCTTGTTGTATTTATTCCAAGTAGATCACATAATTAAACTTAATCCCAAGATAGCCCATACATTCAAATATTAAAATATGTGGCCCCATAATGCTGAATTATTCCAACACAATCTTCTGTTGTAATGTTCCCTACAAGGCTATCTTCAAAATTCTTGCAGTAAGGTTTCGGTCAGTGATCACCAAAATTATATCTAACAATCAAGTTGCTTTCCTTCCTTATAGAGTAATAACTGACAACATTCTTCTAATGCAAGTGCTTCTTAAAGGATATGACAAAGCAACCATTTTCCTAAGATCTATGCTTAAACTCAACATTAGTAAAGTTGTTAATACTATCTCTTGGAGCTCCATCATTGCCATCCTCTTAAAAATGAACTTCCTTATGTCATTTTTAAGCATGGATTTACCGCTTCATATCCTCTCCCCGCTACTCCATAAGTTGGAATGGATGTCCAAATCGCATCTTCCGAGGTACTCAAGGAATTTGACAAGGTGATCCCATCTCTATTTATCTTTTCATAACTGTAATGGAGATACTTGTTGTCGAGCAAGTCATGGCCAAAAATCTACATTTACACCCCAAGTGTAAACAACCGTATACCACCCACATGTTATTTGCCGATAACCTTGTCATTTTTACAATACCAACAAAAGACAACATAAGCATAGTTCTCATCATTCTAGAGATTTTCTATTCCATAGCCGACCTCTAAATAAACTTGTAGAAATCTCACATTCTGGTTACTGGATTAGATGTAAGAGCAAAAAAGAGGGTATTTCCTTCCCTAACATTCAAGAAATGCCTCCTAATGCATCTTATCTAGGTATTTCCTTTATAACATCCAGAATTACTACTGCTAATTGCCTTTCCCTTTTTGGGAAAATAACAGAAAAGCTCCCTTCTTAGCCTAATTCAAAACTTTCACAAGTAGGAAGATTGGTAATTGTGAAATCTATTACTGTAGCCATGACATCTTACTGGACGTGACACTTCATTCTCCTAACCTAGCGTATATTTATGGTCAAGTATGCACTAAACAGATTTTATGGCATAGAGGTCCTTTCTCCAAAAAGCTAATGCGCATTACATTCCATATTGTACAATTTTCAAAAAAGGAGCGGGGCCTTGGTATATATAACAAATTTAAAGTTATGGAATAAAGCAACAGTCTCCTCCTACTATGACAAGTTGTTCTCAAACAATGACAAACTAAATGGGTAACTCGACACCTTCTCAACGGTAAGAATTTTGGATGATGAGGATCCTCCCAATGCTAGTTGGAATTGAAGAAGTATTCCCAAGCTACGAAGCACTTTTCTTCCACTTATACAATGTGAAGTGCATAAAAATCCTCTCCTTAATTTTTGGACTTCTCTATACGCAAGTTTTGGGCTATATTACAAAACTTTCTTGATTATAACCTCAATAAACTAACTGGTATCCTACCAGCAACTAAAGCTAGCAACTTCTCCAATGATGGCATTATTCAACTGGCTAACTATAGTGCAGCAGAAGTCAGGTTACTATGGAACATTATTTCATTAAGCACCTTGCCTGAATCTGATCAGCATGTTCTCTGGACCAATAAACACAAGAAACATTCAATAGAAATTGTGTATAAAGCTCTTATGTAAGGTTTTGCTCCCTGGATATTTATCTGGTCTTCTCGTATCTCTAATATGGGCCACCCATCGGAAGAAAATCTCCGTCTATAGAAGATTATGTCCAATGGGCTGCATACAAAATTAAATTATGTCATCGAGGCATCATCAACGATGATATGTGTATATATGTAACAATCAGCCAGATTCATATACTCATTTATTCTTCAATTCTCCTCTCTCCATCAATTATGGTGTAAGCTTCTGGCGAATAGCGAATTTCAAAAACCCTCAAATGACTCGAAGCAAGAATGGTATAATATTTTCGAGGCAACAGGATGGAAAACTCCACACACTAAAATTCTTCTAATGACACTAAAGAGATTTTCTATAGCAATTTGCGCAAAGTGAATAATCGAATTGTCGGCTCAACATGAAGATTTTAAGTTGACATATATAATAAAATCCTCTATAAGATCCTATTTAGTATTAGAAATCTAAGACATGATGCTTAATTTGTTAGTATTTTGTCTCTATTAATCAAATATTAACATAAATGCTGAAAGTTAAAATTTAATTTTAAATTTGCTTTTAAATTACAAAATATATTTTATAATATTCAACTGCTAAAATACATCCAGATTTTTTATAAAACATTAAAAACATAATTATAAATTAAAATAATAATTTTATACACAATAATATTATTTTATTTCAAATCAATATTTTTTAAATTAAATTTTAAAATATATATATTATTTTTCATGAGCATTATTTGGTAAGTGTGTGTGTATATATATATTTCATTCATGCATTTTTATACATGCATATATATATATATAGCCATTTATAAGAATATATATACATATATATTATAAAAAATTAATTTTGTTTCTGGCTTTACGACAAAATAAATAATGAAAATTTATAATATACTTCAAATGCTTTGTATACATAATTATACATATATGCATATATTTTATAAATTATATATATATATAATCATTCGAAATATAAATTCATATATATATATATCATATTTTATATACATAAATTAAAGGATATAAACATACATTTAGATGATACATTTGTATACTGGATGAGCTAATATGTTTGTTGCAGTGTAAATCCCAGCACTTATACATGGGCATGTTATACCTTACATGGTTTGATATGTTACACACACATATATGTATATGACACATGTATGTATATAATATAATATTAATACATAAATTAAAATTATTTCATAAATTTATAATGATTTTATTTAAAAGAAATTTAGAAATATTCTAAATTAATTAGACTTCATAGGCCCAATAAAAATCCAAAATGATAGCTTTTTTTAAAATTCACTCAACTCTTCCACTATAGACTGGCTCAGTTCTAACATGAACTTTACAAATACATAGATATATGTATAATAAAAAGAAAACAAAAAAAATGATCAACTGTATTTGGACTACGACTAACCCTATACATCCTGCCCTAAATGGATTATGCGCCATTGTATAGGAAAGGAATGTATTGGTTCCCTTTCAAGATCAAGCCCATATAGTTCAATTCATACTCTTCTCCTACACCAAATGCTTTTTAGAACATAAAATTGCACAATCACTAAGTAATCAACATAAGCAGAAACATCATATTCTACCATGCCATTATAATCAATCATCATAAATATTAAATGATATTTATAATAGCAACACATGGCCATTAAACATCATGCGAATCCAATAATACTTGATATCAATCCCAAAAAAAGGAAGAAAAATAAATAAATAAATAAATAAATAAATAAAAACAAATTTGTACTAACTGCCGATCACCAGCAACACAATACTAGTAGCACAAATGGACGTATAGATCCACCAATTGTGTATTAACCACTTCATATTAGTAACACGACATTGAAATCATCAAATATGTAATAACTACTCTATATTAGTAAAATAAACACCATTATTGTCGACACAACAATCCCATAATTATCTACAAATGTCCACGTACAAGTGATTGTAAATATCGCATAACACGACCTATTGTGATTCCATATCCATGCAACAGACATATATGATATTCTCAAACAATAACTAACCACATATGTCACAACAATACCAAATAATGTATTTATACCAACTATTTCCTCTTTACGTATAAAATCATCTTAATATTGTTTCTTTAAAATCACATATTTATATCATCTCAAAATAGTAATATATTCTCAAAATGATAATATACTTTAAAACATCTTCATTTTCAAAATATTACTTCAGATATCTCACAACAATGTTATTTAATCAAAATAGTAGTTTATGCTAAATTATTCTCAACAACCATAATATTTTTAGTTTACCTCAAAAAAAAATATTTACTTAAATCTCTTTATTGTCTTTTACAATTAATTTATTACTATTTAACTCCAAAATTAAAATATTCCACTACAAATCTTGAAAATCCTTTTGTTGCTATTTATCTCAAAAATAGTAATACTTTGACCCAAAATACTTTTGAAAACACATCTTTATTATTATTATCACTATCCGCAAAATATCTCTTATTTCTATTATTAAAATAATAATAATTTTCCATGTACTCCATAAAACACGGGCACTGTTAAAAGGACTCTGAAAGTGGACGAAGGGGCAAGAAAGTTCAGCACGCACCTATTATTTTATACTTCTACACATGCTCGATGCATCCCCATCGAAAATCATTTGGACTTTCGATGCCAAAATCCCTCCTTATCCATTTTTGAAGGCCCTTTAACAATGTTCTAGAACAATTGTAATATTATTTACTCAAAACAATATCATTTTCACAAAGATCATATTATTATTTGTTAAATCACTTTACTTTATAAATAATAATTAATTCAATATAAAATATATATTTTTGTTATTAATTATGAATTTCTCCAAAAATTCATAAATAATAACCTTATCAAATTTTTTATATCCAATATCACTCAAAAATTAAGCATCAATATTCTTTTATAAATTTTTAAATCACTACAATATCATCCAAAAATTGTAAATAATCTTATTTTCTATTAATTTTTCTATTTTCCCTAAAATATGCAATTAATTATTGTAAAATATGATTATCCAATAATAAAATAATTAAATAGATAAACAATCAAACCATATCTAAACATTACAACAGTCAAACAATCACAAAAGGCCGTAATACATATGAGCAGATGTATACTTTTATCGATGGATATTTATTTAATATTTTTAAAATATAAATAATTGCGACTATTTAATGTTACCAATTCTTCCATAAATAGATGCAAAAGCAAACAAACCACATTCTAAATCGTTTGGAATCTTATCATTGGTCCAATGGAACAAACCACGTGTAAAAAAGAGTTTGTATACAAAAAAATGACAATTAGAGGATCCAATGTTTTTTTGAACATAATTCGTTAATGCCAACAAGTACAGATATTGGTGATCGAACTTGCATACTAAAATTTCATTGTCTAAACTACCAACTAACTGAGTCAACCCAGTTGGTTAAATGATCCAAGGTTCGATTTATGGTAAAGTAAAATAGAAGGGCTAAACTGCAAAATTACCATCTCCTGCTCCCCACAGTTGCCACTTGTCAACCTGTTACTTCTAATTTTGACCGCTAATTGCTTGTGCAAGCAACTACCTTTGACCGATCGGACTCCATAACAAAAATCTACATGCCACCGCATTGTTTTCGACCCCTCACTGTCACCTCAACCACCGTTGATGGTGTTGTGCCACCGCCGTGATTCCACCACTTTTATGAATTTTTCTGACCATTTCATGCTGATCTGAGATGATCAGTTACCATAAATTTATTATATTCATCGTCCTCTATACAATGGTGTCCTCTAATTGTAGATTGATCGTCGTTTCATCCTTAAATCAAATTGACAATTAGATGAATGAAAATTATTCATTGGTTTCTGATCAAATGGAGGATCGACTGGAAAAACGAACCACACAAGCCTTTTCCCCTCATCAGGTGCTTCAATTTGCTATATTATTTACAATGTGGACATTTTGACTTCGGGATGATTTTTTGTATACTGTCCGCCATTAGAGGGAGACTAGAAGACTTTAGGTTTAGTGAAGAATAATGAAGATGGAGTTGATAGCTAAGGTTCCATAGCTTTAAATAGTCATTTAGCTGGATTATGAGTTGCATACCCTGTCTAGCCTGAAGTAGTTGCATACGTCATTTATAACTTGTAAAATCGCTATATTCCAAACCTTAACTCCAAATTTAACAAATTTGTAATTAGAACTGATCAAATCGAAAAGACCTACGCAGAAGTTATAAATAAATTACCCAAATCATCCTTTGGTTAGAAATCCATTTGAATTAATTTAATATTAATTATGTCAAATTTGAATATCATTATGAAAACTAACAGTACTCTCAAGTTTGAAGACTTCTACATATTGTTGTTATATAAGATCTTCTAATTTTACTAAGTATTAACCTATAGAAGACTATTATTAAGTCATTATGTTATTGTCCCAAACAATCATACGTATATAATCCCCTGGTGTCCCTAATGGACATGAGTAACTGTCTATCATATAAAGAGCATTACATGCACTAATCTCAATAGATGTATCGATATCCTTCATTCGTTGCATTTTGACTAGTATTTGATTCAAAACTTATAGTTATGACCACATTTGCAACTACAATCGATAAAAATAATTTTTCTAAGAATTTCTACTTATATATGTATTTAATGTATTCAAATCACTACTTATATCACAACATAGCAACTCATATAATATTAGGAAAAACTAAAACTAGATTTTATTTCATACAAGATTCTTACACAAGAATTAAATTTATGTAATAAATTACATGATTTCCCCTAAGATATATCCCTAACACTATCAAGAAAACTCTTATTATCCTCATCTAAAGCTAACCACATATTTTACAATCATTTTGTAAAATTTGAACCTAGTTGATACCTATTATTAATTATTTAAATATTTATTTTTGTTCATTTATTTTGTTAAACCAATATACTTATTTATATATTGGTTTAATCAATTTTGAGATCCTAAATAAATAAATAAAAACCATTAAAAATTAGTATAGTATTTGTATTAATTTTCTTCATTTTAACTTATAACATCTATAAATTAATTATATTAAGTTGAATTCATATACTAACAATTTTCTATTTGTATATATTAAACATTTATAGAGTATTGTTTATATTACAATATAACATATAATAGAAAACAAAACTAAAAGCGTAATTATTTCAAAAAAGATTTGTATACAAGAATTAACTTACATAGTAAGTTACATAATTGCTCTCTAGGGGACATCCTTTATCCCTTTTCAGGGTAGAGATAGTTTCATTGTTTGGTTGTGCTCAAGTCCACTTCTAACTCCAAAGTGATTCTAGGTGCCCCAGGATTAGATGATCTCTTAAACTGAATTGGTTATTTCATATATATGCTCAATAAATTGAAAGAGAGATGGTAATCTAATTGCATTATAACCATAAATAACGAACGCGAAATTAAATTGGCACCTTATTATGATTCCTAGGTCAAACTAGAGAATTGATTATGCTCTGAAGTATAAGTAAATAATGAAATATTTAGTGCAAAACATTTTGTTAACTTATACAAGTTAAATTTATTGTGACCCATTTTGCACATGTATGATAAATTGTATATTACGATGATGATGCGTATGTTGAGATAGTGAGGAGGAGAGTGCTCCATTCTACGGTCTCACTATCATATATATGTGTGTGTATGTGTCTATGTTTAAAAGTAGCAATATTATTCTTACAAAACTGTCGTTTGACCGGTTGTTTATTATTTTTTCCCCATAAATTAATGGATGCTCACTTGAGCAGGCTGAGTTTATGGTATATGAGGTTAGAAAGGTTACTTTTGGATTAATGAATAAAGGAGCTCCCCGGAGGGACACCAATTTATTAAATAGTTACTTTGTTTCTATTTTATGCCTATATAAGATACACAACCGATTAGATGATATGTGACATCGTATATGTTGGAATCTCTTTGTTATTTATATTTTTATCATATTTACCCCTACATAGGGAATGAATGATTTAATTTATTGCAGACATATTGAAATTGTATATGATTACTTAGTTGCTCTATAAAGTAATGCTGTTGAGAGAAATTTTATAGATTTCATTTTTTCACTTAAAATTATTATGCTAATGATTGTAGCATCGTTGATGTTCATTTTTGGATCTCGAAATAAGTAATTTTACAATATCACCCTTACATACTCATGAGTGAGGAAGACCATGTAAATGGTTAAATAATTATGCATGAGATGTAATTATCAAAATGAGTACATAATGATTCGAGAGGTAAAATCTAGGATGCTTGGTAGGTGCTATGTAGAGTAAATGCCTTTTGTGTTGGCGCACTTAAGTGTTCGAGTGTTAATTTAATGCTTGGCATTAATATTTAGTACTCGACCGTTGGTGCTAACTTTTCATATATACTTGGTTGTTGTAAATATCTAAGTAAAATGTTGATTTCATAGAAGCTATTTGAGTATTATCGCTCAACAAAGTAGGTAAAATATTCGAATTAGTATAAGTTTTATAAATTCCTAATATGAAAATAGTGCAGGCTTCCCAGTGTACTATTAAGAGATGGGGAATTTGGTGTACTTCAAAAACACATAATAAGGATATGATGGTGTTTACTACTCGTAGATTAATGGACTATTATTATATGTTTACTTATAATATATAATGTAGAAGTAATTTAGATCGCACCACTGACATATGTAGAAAAATTAGTTAGTGTGGTGAACAGGATTACCCAACAGGTATTAATTTGTGATTTCTCTACGGAGACATCTTCCATGTATTTTTGATAATTAAATTTAGGACATATAGGGCGTCATTACAATACAAGCTCTACCTCCTACAGCTTGACAGATTCCTCTATTCGATTTCCATTGAGTGCCTCCCTCGGTTCCAATAGCTATCTACCTAAACAGCTTTGCTTCCTTTAAATACTTTCATTATGAGGACAAAATCATTTTTAGTCGTCGATAGTTGCCATTTCAGTCCAACAAGGCTTACTCTAAAAGAAAAATTACTTGGATTTTGGACTTGGTAAATTCATGACTTTTTAACACTTTAAGAAATTCTTGTAGATGGTAATTGAGTTAGATGCTTATTTGTTCTTAAACCTGGTAGCTTCTAATGCATACCGATAGCACCTAAATCAATTCCCAATAGCTCTCAAGCTCATCCAACAACTCCTAAGCTGGCTAAATATCCTGTTTACCACTCTAATAACCCATAAACCACTATAATGGCCACTTATTCATCTAATAGCTCCTAAATTTTGTTTTCTAGTCGCCAAAAGGCGATATTTCCTCCTAGTGACTTTGGAGACTCAAAATACAAACATATGAGCATCAAAACCAATAACAAACAACTAATTACGAGTTTAAGGAGACAAAAGTGAGTAGTACATCTAAATCAGGTATAATGCTACTACACACGCTCATGATATAAAGTATAAAGGTCTTGAATGAATGGAAACTCCCCTTAAAAGAGTCCCTTGATGTCCTCGTTATCAATCTCATTGTCGTGATGATTTACTCCGATGAACTTCTTAAACTCAATTAAATATGCAATCTTTTAATATGGATTTTAAACTCTTGATCTCCTCTTTAACTCTACCCCTTGAAGTATGTTAAAAATCACAATTATGCCCCTAGTTTCCTATCAAAGTTTGACTGTTATGTATGATTTGAGTTTCTCTCTTTTTATCTTTAATTAATAAATAAAATACAAGAAAATAGGTAGTTAAAAGGGAAAAATTTATGACAACCCTCACCCTCCGACATGCATCGATTAAAAGCTCAGTATGGCTTTTGGCCTCATGCCGTGCCAAGAAATGTGAATCGTTGGGATTTTGTCCTTTTACATTTCAGAGACTAAGATAAGAAGATATAATCTAAGATATACTAAAATTTCAGAACCCACAATGGAAGGAACAAATATATATAACATAGGAAAATTGTCCATCTGGGAAAATATCCAAATCACAATATCAGAAAAATCAGTACGTGTCTAATACAGAATATATAGAAAATATCTCTTAAAGTATAATGCAAGAAAATAAATGTAATGATATGATATATTAATACATGGAGAGTAAATATGATAAAAGAAGTCTCCAAAAGATAAGCACGACTCTCCAAGTATAAAGAATGAGTCAGTCACTCGCCACCCTGTCCACCTATGGTAGGAAAAAATGGAAAAAGAATGGGTTAGACAAACGTATGGTGAATGAGTATATGTTTAATATGTGATGATCATGTACAGTTAACTTCAAACTATTCCAAGTGACAAAGGGTGTGTTACAAGTGTCCATGAACTCCTATGGTTTAACACCTAAGGGTCTCATCAAACATAAAGGGTTAAACTACAAATTGATCCTTACGTTAATAATCGACCAAAGTCACTAGAGTAATCCAATAAAAAAATATCGTCCATAGGAGACTGTGGGAACTGCTCTCCCATAAATATATATACCATCACTATGCCTGGAGAGGGAGAACCCTGAAATGCAAACCTTCTTTATGACTCATCATATGCCCCATGTCCATCTATCAATCGTAGTGCTAAATGCCTCTTATTGTATTACACCAGCGTCTATATGTACCGCATCATGTCAAATCCATGCGTACAAGAACTCTCGTTAGCACCACGCACATTTCCATTTTATAGACTCTTATCAGGCAGCATCGAGCATGTCTGTCCATATAGAATCCTTGTTAGCACTAGACTCACTCAACTGTTGTCTCCATTAGTGCTACACATCCACCGTGGAACTCCCTATGAGTGTATGTGAAATACATCTTCCTAGTAGACTCCTAATTCTCAATCTTCAAAATACATTGCCCTAGTCAACTCTCAATTATCAATTGGGTATTTGACTATTACCCAATACCGAGATGATCTATGGTCCTCTAATAGGGAACTAACTTCCATACTATCTCTAGCACATACACTTAGCCTAAAATAGGCTCAAACAACAATTTCTATTTATATTTTTTTACTAAAATTATATTTTTTTTATTTTCAACTTGGGGATTAGGTAGGGGTTCATAATCTATTTTTTATTATGAATGGTCGACCACTGTTCCTCGACGATCGACCGCTATCGATCGTTGGAGTTTAGGTCGACCGTTCATGAAAAAATTAGGGTTTCTATGATTATTAATTGTCAATTTTTGTTCATTCTTTAATCTTATGTTATTAATTGATATTAGACCTTAATAACTAGACGATCAGTTCGTACTTCGATTACAAATTCAATTTGGGGTTTGTTACTTTAGGATTTGCAAGTTTAGCCATAAAGTGATTATACAAAATTTCAAGTTTTACGCTTTACAATGCTTTAATTCTAGTCAAGTTTGCATATTCCAATTTAGGGTTTTATATAGTTTGTTATACCATCTTTTGACCAGGTGGTATATCATAAAAATTGGCTAAATTTCTTCGTGATCATCAAGGCAAGAATCCAAGAGAGACGGGAACCAAGTTCGAAAATTGATTATATTAGGAACTATGGACAATAGTTGGGCAGATTCAGACCGAGTCCCAATCAAGGCGAAATCAATATGAAGTGATAAGGAAGGCCACATGAGGCCGCATTTTAAATTTCAAGTCAATCGGAGTTCATATGCTTCAGTTATGGGAAAAGGAAGAATGTATAGGATCGATTAGGAACAATTTATAAAACAGTATAAATCGACGAAGATCGATCAATATCTCAAAATCTAAAAGGTCAATACACCTGAAATTTTCAAAGAAATCACTATATTTAAAAGTAGAGCCCATAAATATGATCGCATGACAAAACTCTCAAATCTTAGAAAAGAGGCCGATCGTTATTGGAACGTTCATACAAATTAGCCATAACGACCCATAGTTTATGAAAAACACGAAATCTCACAAACGGTAGATCGAAATTGCATGAAATTTGGATAAAAAGTATATGACATCATAGAGCACACAACTCAAAAAAATGAAATCATGGAAATTAGGCCAATCATTATTGGAACAATCGTACAAATCAGCATAATAATGCGTAGTTTTATGGAAAATGCGATATCTCACAAACGATACATTGATATCGCACGAATTTAGGAGAGCAAATATCTTGCATCATATAGCACCCTCTCGATTGATTGCAGCTCATATCTTAAAAATTAGACCGATCGTTACTGGAACGATCATACAGATCAGCATAACGATCCATAGTTTTATGGAAAATGCAATATCTCACAAATGTTATGTCGGAATTGCACGAAATTTGAAGAGAAAGTTTCTTACATAATGGAGAACCCTCATGATCGATCATAGCTTAAGTGGATGAAATATTGGAAATTAGGCTGATTGTTATTGGAAAGATCGTACAAATCATCATAACAATCCATAGTTTTACGGAAATACGATATCTCATAAATGTACGTCGGAATTGCATGAAATTTTGGGAGCAAGTTGCTAATATCATGGTGAACCAATATGATCGATTGGAGGTTAAAAGGAAAAGCATGGAATGATCTCCTATGATCCAATTTCTAGTCAAAACAGGAAAGATCGATTGATATCTAACAAACGTAAGTCAGAATGGCGTGAAACTTTGGGAACATGGAATAGAGGGATGAGGGACCCTATAAAAATGATCGCAGTCCCGTCGGAGATAGTATGGAATGATCAGCTAAATCATTTTTCGGTTTCCAATCGATCCTAAATTTTGTGGGTCGGGTCATATGGGCATGGAGGTTCTTCTGCCGTAATTTCAACACGATCCATGCACGTATTTACCTATAAATACAATGGACTTGGCTCATTATAGGAAACTTTTTTCGGTAGGCTCTCCTTCATCACTTCATATCTCTTCCTCCATTAATTTCTAAGGCATAAACAACTGTACTTGTAACCTTACAGTGTAAATAAAAGATTACTAGGGTGGATGTAGGCCGAAGTTTGCTGAACCACTATAAAATTCGTATGTTCTTTTACCTTTTCTAGTATTTATTCTATAATTTACATGCTTATCTTTCTATTTGGTTATTGTTTTTGAAAATTGGTGCTTTCACATGAAACTGGGTGTTTGTTACCATTTTTGGTGCAAACATTTTGGTGCTTTCGTTGAGAAGGACTTGCATCCATGGATTTGAAAGCTTGGATCTTGGATTTGGAAGCTCGGATACTTGGATCTAGGAAGCAATGGCTAGGTAATCAATAAGGAGACCATTCGCAGATAGGATCCATCACGGAGGGAATCAGGAGGCTTCTTTTGGAGCTGGAGCAAATCAGACATCTATCTACATCACCAAAGATGAAATAGGAACAATGATGGAATCTATGCAGGAGAGGATGCTAAAGAGACAGGAGGTGATGATGCAGAATCAACTCCAACAGATTGGACAAGATGGAGCACAAAACTAAGGAAATGAAGCAGCAAGGAATTTTGTAAATATGGATCATGGAGCTGGAGCAGCAGGAGCTGAGGAAAACCAAAATTAGGACCAAGGGAATGAAGCTAATAGGATGCAAGATGGAGTGGAACAACCGGGAGTGGCCCATGACCAACTAAGAACGATCGGGCTGACCATTCCAAAACGATCGGGCTGACCATTCCAGAACGATCGGTGTGGTTTGATCCATATTTGTGGACATGCCCCTTGGTCACATTGGATCGATCCAAGGTAGGATACTGGGCGGTGCTGTGGAGATTGGCATTGGCAGGAATGTGTATGCTTGTCCAAAAAAGCAGATTTCAGGATTCCCTCGTTGACTCGAGGGGGCAGGTTGGACAAAATGATCGAGGACTACCACTGGATGACAAAGATGGGTTGGCGGAAATGATCAGACAGGCTATGAGAGGAGGATTGGTAAATAGGGATCTGGAAGATGTAAATATGAGTCCCTACGCTCTGAATATCAGGCAAGCTAGGAATCCACTGGAGTTCAAACAACCAACGCTTGTGACATATTGTGGAAAAACAAATCCCGTTGTTCATCTGACGAGACATATGAGATACATGGAGGTTTTGGGGGCATCGAAGGAAATCATGGCACGGTGCTTCCCCTTGTACTTAATGGATGTAGCCGCACTATGTTTCAGATAGTTAGTAAGCAGCTCTATTAGCTCATGGATAGAATTGATCGAAAGTTTTATGAGCCAATTTCTTGTCCACATCACGAGACCCAAGGGTGTGATGACTTCAACATCGATGAAGTAGTGGAAAGGAGAATCACTCAGGGATTTCTTAACTAGGTTCAACATGTTAGTAGCTTTGGTGGATCAACCGGATCCATCGATGTTTTGATGACGGTAGTGTACGGGATTGTGGATAACTTAGATTTCGAGATATCATTTGAATGGGATCGACCAATGGATCTCGGAGAATTTTACCATGAAGCAGAAAGGTTTCTGCGATAGGAAGATGCGAAAGCTGATAAAGAGGGAAGAGAGGAATTGGAAGTTTATGTGGTTAAAGGTGGAGGTCCGCACGAGGAATGTTCAAACAAGGATAAAGGAAAACGGGAAGTAGAGAATGGCTCTGATGGATCGAAGCGACTACAAAGAGAACAGAGATTCACCTCTTACATGAAATTGACTGAGAGATTAGAACTGATATATTTGGATACTAAGCAGCAGATCCCTTATCGAAGGCCAATGAGGAAAGAGCCTACGAACAATGAAAAGAAATTAGAAAAATAACGTCTATTCGATGAGCCGGACGGGCATAGTACAAATGACTACAGGAATTTAAAGGATGAGATTGAGGAACATCTCTGAAACAGCAGGCTGTTACAATACATAAGAACTCGGGCAGCGGCGGTGGAACAGGAGCAGCTACCATCCACGTCGAACAGGAACTACCTTGGATTGAGGTGTCAACTTATCATTAATTGATTGGAATGGAAAATAATAAGTAATAAACACTACAATAAAATGGCTAAGTCACTTACAAAAGTACGGGATCGAGAATAGTCCTTAGGCATGCTCTGAGATGACGGTGAACCATCACATCCGAAGAGGCGTGCATTGTAGTTTTTATTTTTATTTTTCTTTTAGTACTTGAACTTAATTTTATTAGTTGAATATTTTGATTAAAAACTCACTCGAACGTGAAATCTAAGAAATTTTGAGTCCCATCCAGACAATCACATTTCGCCTCGAACGACACTCGATCTCGAATGATCACATTTCGCCTCGAATGGCATTCAATCTAGAACGATCATATTTCGCCTCGAACGGTACTCGTTCTTGAACGATAACATTATGCCTTGAATAGGTATTCGATCTCGAATGATCGCATTTCTCCTCGAGAAGACGCTCGATCCCATGCGATCGTCATCAGCCTAGGATGCAACAAATTTGATTTACGGTCCTGAACGGCTGTTACTAACGATCAGGGAAGATCGTATATTGGTTCGCAGGTCATCAACGTGTTTCGAACGTTGGACTTAAGGCAACTCAAAACACGCCTTTCTACCATAAGACATAATTTAGGAGGAAAATGTTATACCACCTTTTGACCAGGTAGTATATCATAAAAGTTGGCTAAATGGCTTCTGTGATCATCAAGGCAGGAAGCCAGGAGAGGTGGTTATCAGGCTCGAAAATGGATTATATTAGGAACTATGGGCAATAATTGGATGGATTTGGACCGGGTTTCAATCAAGTGAAATAAATATGAAGTAACAAGGAAGCATCCTGTGAGGCCACGTTTCAAATTTCAAGCCAATTGGAGTTTGTATGATCGAGTTACGGGCAAAGGAAGAATTTATATGGATTGATTGAGAACAATCCATAAAACAGCGTAAATAGACGAAGATCGATCAATATCTCAAAATCTACAAAGTCAATGCATTTGAAACTTTGATATAATCACTATATTGAAGAGTGGAGCCTATAAAAACGATCACATGACAAAACTGCCAAATCTTGGAAAAGAGGTCGATCGTTATTAGAAGATCATACAAATAATCCATAACGATGCACAGTTTTACGGAAAATGTGATATCTCACAAATAGTATACTGGAATTGCATGAATTTGAAGAGAAAGTATCTAATATCATGGATTAACCCCATGACCGATCTTAGCTCAAAAGGATGAAATCTGGAAAATTAGGTCGATCGTTATTGAAACGATCGTACAAATCAGCATAATGATCCATAGTTTTACAGAAAACACGATATCTCCCAAATGGTACGTCGGAATTGTATGAAATTTGGAGAGAAAGTATCATACATCATGGAGAAACCCCATTATCGATCGTAGCTTAAAAAGATAAAATCTTGGAAAAGGCCGATCGTTATTGAAATGATCGTACAAATCAGTGTAATGATCCATAGTTTTACCAAAAACACGATATCTCACAAACGATATGTAGGAATTGTACAAAAATTGGAGAGAAAGTATCTTATATCATAGAGCACTCCCAAGATCGATCAGAACTCTAAAGGATGAAATTTTAGAAATTAGGCTGATTGTTATTGGACGATCGTACAAATCAGCATAACGATCCATAGTTTATGGAAAATGTGATATCTCACAAAAGGTACGTCGGAATTGTATGAAATTTGGAGAGAATGTATCTTACATGATGGAGCATAGCCATGATTGATTGTAGCTTAAAAGGATGAAATCATGGGAATTATGCCGATCGTTATTGGAATGATCGTACAAATCAGCATAACGATCCATAGTTTTACGTTAAATGTTATATCTCACATACGGTACGTCGAAATTGCACGAAATTAGGAGAGAAAATAGATAACATCATGTGGAACCCAAATGATCGATCACAACATAAAAAGATGAAGCCTGCAATGATCTTCTTAGATCCAATTTCTAGTTAAAACAGCGAAGATCGATCGATATCTCACAAACGATAAGCCGGAATGGCACGAAACTTGGGGAACACGGACTAGAGGCATGGGGTACCCCATAAAAATGATCATGGCCTCATTGGTTTAGTATGGAACGATCGGTTTAATCATTTTTTGTCTTCGATCGATCCTAATTTTATGCATCATGTCGTATGGGCCTGGAGGTTCTTCTGTCGAAATTTCAATCGGATCCATACACATCTTCACCTATAATTACAATGGACTTAGCTCATTGCAAGGGATATTTTTTTGGCTGGCTCTCCTTCATCACTTCTTATCTTTTCCTCCACTAATTTTCAATGGCAAAAACAACTGTACTTGTAATCTTACAGTATAAATAAAAGATTATTAGAGTGAACTTAGGCCTGAGTTTGTCGAACCACTATAAAACTCGTGTGTTCCTTTACTTTTTCTGCTATTTATTCTGTGATCTACATGCTTATCTTTCTATTTTAATATTGGTTTTGGAAATTGGTGCTTTCACATACTACTGGGTGTTATGACCATTTTTGACGCAAACATAGTTATATTAAGATTTCTAGCACCTTAAATCAATTAAAATATTTTAAATCTAACTGTAATGATTTTCTTATTAAAATTGATCTTACCTGTCTCAAGCTTAAAATCTTCCTATTGCTCTTGCCAGAGAATCCCCCCTTTCGCTAGCTCCGCTTGATCTGTCTTCATTCAAATGCTTGTGTTCTTCTAGGTTGATTTAACTTGAATTTTAAGAAATTTTTAAAGTGGGGTTTGAGAGAAAATTTCAACAGAGTTTTGTTACAGTATGGAGTTATGTGAGAATTAGGTTTAATCAGGCTAGTATTTATAGGGTTTCCGAACCGATTTGGGTAGTTAGATTTAGATTAGTGAATAATATCTGAAATCATGTTCGCTCATCAACAACTTTTGTGCAAAGCAACTAATCTCGTTTGTCCAAACACAATAGTGCAAAATCAGAACGCTCTATTTTACTCGAGGTACGGTCGACCACTACCAGTCGACCATCGAAACCTACGTGTCGACCGATGGCGATATTAATTTTATGTATTATTATTCTTAATTTTGTATTGTTTTTAATTGTTTTAATGCCCGTAATTACTCCAAAAAATTCAACGAGCGTAATGGTGCAAGTTTCATTACCAAATTCGGACGTATGTAGAAATTTTCTTTTAGTCCTTGTTTAGATTTACATTTCTTATTAAATTTATATTTAAATGTCTATTAAATTCTTGTTGAATTTTACATAAATTTCCGAGGTATTGCGTTATTCCTCTTAAAAAAAATTCATCCCCGAAATCTAAAAGGTTGAAAAAATGCAACTCTTATACACATCAACCGATAGCTAAAACCATCTAGTCATCCATCATCTATGAGCAGTCATTGCCCTTAGAAATTTTCTAATGCAATAAGCATATATGCATATATGTATACATGCAACGCGAAATGTGTGTGAACCTATTCTATGCAAAAGAGTAGGCAGTCTAGTGATTTAGTCAACCTCCTATCATGCAAATGCTCATGCCATGGATCCAAATGTATGCAATATCCTTAGTAAATATACTTGCAATTCTATATGCATGCGCAACCATACAACTCATATGCATAATATCCACTAGCACAACATATAATCAAGAGAACAAGCTATCCAGCGTGAATGTGTGTATACCTAGAGGATACACTATCCTAAATGTGCAAAAGAGAACAATCTAAACAATACGTCATTAGCATCCATCATTCATAACATGTCCAATTGACATGCTTATAACCTTCTTACCATCTAATGGTCTCTACCTAAAGGGTGTACCACCTAAGCCCTATAAGAAGACTATATTTATAAGAATTGAATTGGAAACGTACTAGCAAAGAGTTATGGGTAGGTGGCATGGATCTTCTCTTTAGGCTCCCATGTACTCTACGTTGGGTCATCTCTTTATTGGATTTAACAAGTCTGATTTCTTTGTCTCGGAGTCACTTTGTACCATGCTCTAAAATACGAGTGGGTGCACGACGAACGAGTGACTCTACTATATCTCCACCTCCTCTAGCTGACTTGGCTCGACCATGATGGTTGTATCAATATGCACTTTTGCAAGTGCACATATGGAAAACATCATGTATCCTCTCCTCAACTTTTCTGAAAGCTCTACTCTATATGCCAAATTCCCTACTCTAGCAACTATTGGGAAAGGCTCTACAAATCTAGGTGCTAGCTTCCCCGATCACCAAATCTCATCATATTCTTAAGGGGTGGACCCTTCACAAACACCATGTTGCCTATTATGAACTCTAACTCATACGCCTCCCGTCAACATAAGATTTATGCCCATCCTGAATGGTTTTCATTCTCCTACGAATCAAATCCACCTTCTTCGATGTCTCCCTTACCATATCTGGCCCAAGAATAATCCTATCCAATGTACCCCACTAACCCGACGGTGATCTACAGGGTCTACCATATAATGACTCGAATGGTGCCATCCCATTGCTCACCTAATAACTGTTGTTATAGGAAAACTCCACCAAAGGCAAGTGATCCTCCTAAGAATCTCCTAAATCTAAAATGTACATCCATAGGAAGTCCTTTAATACTCGATTCACTTTGTATATCCTTCTGTCTATGGATGATATGCGGTGGTCAAGCTCAACTCAGTCCCCAAAGCCTCCTATAGACTCATCCAAAACTCGCTGGTGAAAAATGGATCTCGGTCGCTAAATATACGACTATGGCTCCATGTAACCTAATGACCTATTTGAAAAATAGAGCCACCAATGAAGCCACCGTTCTCATACTCCTCACTGGTATGAAATAAGCGCACTTGGTCAACCGATCGAATATGACCCAAATGCTCTCATTCCCTTACCTACTTCTCACTAAACCATCCATGAAATCCATAGAAATACTCTCCCATTTCCACTGAGGAATATCCAGTGGATGCAACAATCCTCTCGGCTTCTTCTGCTTCGCCTTTACCCTCTGGCAAGTTATACATCTAGCAAAATACTCTGCTACTAATTTCTTCATACCGAGTAAATAGAAGACTCTCTTCTTGCTGTGATACATTTTTTGACCACTACGATGAATGGTCATTCTAGAATGGTGAGACTCGGCTAGTACCTCTTCTACCAAGTCCATACTATAAGGATCACAAAGGCTACAATCCCTCCGTAAACATCCTCTCGAGTCAATGGCATAACGCCTCAAATGACTCGGTGAATCTTCGCTATCAATCCTTTCTATAATATCTACTAGCTCCTTATCCTCCTTCTGCCTAGATCTAATATGCTCCATTAATATAGGTTGCGCATCTGAAGCTGCTAATGGTCCCCAGGTAATATCTAATGATGATTAAAAATTAAAGGTAGAAATATACTCCAACCTTCTTCACGCCAAGAATAAAGGACTTAACATTACATGTTGTCGACTCAAAGCATCTGCCACTACATTACTCTTACCTAGAGTATAAGAGATATCAAAGTCATATGATGCTAAGAACTCCATCCACCTTTGCAGCCTTAAATTCAAGTACTTTTGGAAGAACAAGTACTTCAAGGACTTCTGATCTGTATATAGCTCAAACCGCTCTCCTAAAAGGTAATGCCTCCATGACCTAAGTGCAAAAACAATGGCCACCAACTCAAGATCATGGGTATGGTAGTTTCTCTCATGGATCTTTAGCTGCCTAGTCATATAGCTCACCACTCTTCCTTCTTGCATCAAAATTGCATGTAACCCCATACCACAAACGTCAGTATAAACTATAAATGGTTTCATCCTATCTAGTAACACCAAAACTGATGCACTAGTCAATACCTCCTTCAACTTTATAAAAGCATCTTCGTACTTAGCATCCCATGAGAAAACTAAATTCTTCTTGTTCAGGTCAGTGGGTAGAGATCCTCATGAAGTCCTTAATGAACTTCTGATAGTAGACTTCCAAGTAATGGAAACTTCTCACTTCCATGGCATTCTTTGGCACATACCAATCCTAAACTACTATCGTCTTACTAGAATCAATTACTAAGCCACTTTCTAAGATGGCGTGTCCCAAAAAGCACACTTATTTTATCCGAATGTGGCACTTTAAAAACTTCATCCTAAGCTTATGCCCATGGAGTGTACTGAGCACCTCCTCCAAATGCAATGCATGCTCCTTCTCGGTACTCAAATATACTAGGATATCATCCAAAAATACCACGATGAACTTATTAAGAAACCCTTTAAGAACTCAGCTCATCAAATCAAAAACGTAGGCGGGTGAATTGGTCAGTCCAAAAGGTATGGCTAACCACCCATACAATCTGTCATGTGTATGGAATGCTGCCTTCTAAATACTATCTTCGGCTACATGCAACTAATGAAACCTGGTAGCCAAATCCATCTGAGAGAATACTGTAGCTCCAACCAACTAATTAAAGAGATTTTCTATACAAGACAAAGGATAACGATTCTTCTTTATCAGTTTATTTAGCTTACTATAATCGATGCAGAGTTTAAGGGAACCATCAGTCTTGGTGGCAAAGACGACTGGTGCTCTCCACTCAGAAATGCTTCTTCTGATAAAACCCTTCTTTAATAACTCATTATCCTGCCTGGTCAACTCGTGTCTTTCTTTTGGAGCCACATGCCTTAGTGGTAAGACAACTGTTCTAGCAGTCTCAATAAGATAGATCCTAAACTCCATCTCTCTATGGGGTAGGAGACCGATAACCTCAGTAAGATCTCAGAGAGATCTCTAACTACAGGCACTGTACTAAGCTCATCATGTGATAGGTCCAATGAATACAGGTAACTCAACATAACAGGTCCTCTGGGATTACAATAAACCATAAGCTACGCCCATTTCATGTGCTTAATCTGACAACCTTCCTATCATCGTCAAAAACATCCTCATACATAGTCATCCAATCAATGCTTAATATTAATCCAAAACCAGAAAATCCCAATACAAAGGATCTCAATCAAACTCGACCCCTAAGATAAACAACTTTAAACCTCTACATACTATAGACAAATAGGGTGGTCCTTATATGAGGTTTGACACAACTACATTCTCCATGACTATACCAATGTTTAAATGTAAGTCATCAACAATTCTACTAGAAATGAAAGAATGTGAAGCCCTGGTGTCAAATAAAGTGCGAATAGATAAATCGAAAAGAGTCAACACACCTTTGATCACCACTTTCTTACCATTGTCCACTATTGGCTGCGCACTTGAGTTAGAGACCGCCTCTTGTGCATAAGCTAGAACCACCTAAGTAGAAGCCTGAGTAGGAGCTCTCGATGGTGTCGTGCAAGCTCGAATCACATGCCCAAATTGATCGCGGTTATAACACTTCACCTTTGAGAGATCCACTTTGCATTCCTTAGCAAAGTGTCCTGGTTCGCCACACTTATTGCACCATACATTCTTCTTCTAAATCTTTCACTTCGGCCCAAATCCTCCTCCTTATTCTTCTGCTGCACTTTCTCTCCAGTCTTTTGAGCTTCTTGTTTCACTTCCATTGAGGACATGGTAATGATTAAAGCTACCTCTTCTAACCCCGTTTAGATAGCACCAATTGGAATGTGACTCATAGCTAAATCTTAGAGAGGTTGGTTCAATTCCAAAGTGAATTTTGAGAGCCTTCTTGTGTGGTGTGTTAATCAACTCCATATCAAATCTAGCTAGCTCATTAAACTGATTTAGTATTCCTTAATTTTGTGCCCCTTCTTAAGTTAGATAAACTTCTCTAGCTAAATATCTTCCTCTTCTCTAGAACATAACTTAATCTCAAATTTCCTAGGGAACTTATCCTAAGAAATATCATCTCCATCAATCTCAAACTCAATAACCTTCCACCAGCACAACGCCTCTCCCTGCAACTGCCAAGTAGCTAGTTGCCTCCTCACAACACTAGTCAAACCCAACAGACCAAATATCTTCTCACAAGTATAGATCCATAAGCTTGAATCCATGTAAGACTCCATCCTTACAAATGGATTACCCCCAAGACTGGAAAAATCTTATCACGGCTTAGCAAAATCTGGAGCAGTAGTTGGGCGGGTAGGAGTTGCACCTATCACTTCCTCTGTGGATCCTCTAGTGGGATTAAGCATGTCTTGTCCCTAACCTAAAGATACTGACAAAACCTTATAGGGATGTTTATGCCCGGGATCTCAGCTGCATTGATAGAGTCTGAACTAGCAAAATCAATTATCTTCTTTCTACGAATGTTAAGAAAAAAAAATGTAAGTAACTTCCATTGTGTGATGACCCGGAATTTTTGGCAATATCGATTTAATAATCTAAATTAAAAATTTAATTGATTTGATAATCTTTGTTAATAAGATTGGAATTAATTTAATAATCCAATTAAAATAAATATTTAATTGATAGATTTTACCTCTTAAAAGCTAATAAATTGTTTTCTATTTATAATGTATATAGAAAATGTATATATTGTAAATAGATAAGCCTTGTTTTAAATTTAATAAGTAAATAAATCTTGTTTTCTAAATATACATATATATCTTTGGTAAAATTGGGAATTATGATTTATTTAAAGTTAAACTTTTAAAAGCTATTGAATAAATAATATATGGTTTTAAATTGTTAAGATAAAAATTTAATTTGTTTAAATTGATTTTTGAGTTTAAATTTAAATAAACTAACAATAAGGTTTATTTTGATTTCCTTTTTAAATATAGTGTGATAAAATAAGTAATTTATTAATAAAGAAACAATTTCTTTTATAAATTATTTAAAGTTATCAAATTTGTTATTTTCAAAATAGAATAATGTATTGTTTTTAACAAATAGATTTTAATAAAAATAGTTTGTTTCTCAAAATTGAATTGTGTAGTTATATATGTATATATAACTTGATTTCAAAATTAAATTTTAGAATTTGATTTGAATTTGAATTCAAAGCTTTGAAATTTAAAGTATAAATATTTTTACTTGTTTTGGATTTTAAAATATTTGTATAAACATTTATTTTATAAATATAATTGGATTTATTCATTCCAAAATTATCTACATGTAAATAAGTACATATTAACTAAATAATTAAACATAAGTTTACATTTATCTTATATCAATCTATTAACTAAATACTAATTAACATTTAGTTATCACTAATTAATCTTAAAAGGACAAATGTAAACATTTTAGAACTTAATTTAACATGTGTTAAGATAATAAACAAGGTAAGTGACAAATGTTAGTTTCTTTTACAAGTGTCATTTATTTTAGTTTTTATTTTATTTTAATAAAATCAAATTTCAGCCTTTATAAATACATATGTTTCTTATCTTTTTTTTTTTTCTATTTTCATTTTCAAAAGCAAATATGAATCAATACTTCATAAACCAGAAACAAGAGCAAAGCTTGAAAATTTCATTTTTAAAACCTGAAACATTTAAAACCTGTAATCCACTTCCAATATCAAGCCTGCATACCACTTTCAAATTTCCAGAAATAATAACTTGTCATCATCTCCAAAATCATTTTCCTCTGTTACATTTTTCAATCAATTCCCTACAAATCTATACCCTGTAAAAGCATTTTCAAACATGCAAACAAATCTGTGATACCTGCATTTTTCTTCAATCTGGAAGTCAAAAGCATGCATGCAGTTTTAAATCAAAGTAGCAAGCATTCCAACATTCCTGTGCAAAGTTTTCAAGGCAAATGCAGTTTTAAATCAAAGACTAAGAAGCAACTCAAAGTTTTTTTTAAAAAAGGATTCAAACATTGTTTTCAAAATGGAGGCTCTGCTCAAATTCATAACAGGTGAGTAACTTTATTTTTAAAAAAAAATTAGTATAAAATCTGGTTGCATGCTAGTGATGATGAGATGAATATGATTGTGTGAACCTGCTGTGTATATATATGTAAGATATATGCTTGTCTGTTTCAACAGAATTTACTCAGTTTATAGTTCCTGATTTTTTTTTTTTGATTTGAATTCAATTTTCTCTCTGGAAACAATTATTGTTAGGACCTGATTTACAAACAAAAGATGTTGATTTAACATAGATTAAAGTTTAAAAACTTGATTTAGTTAAATTAAAAACCTGGGTTTCTTTGTGTAACTTAAAATATCAGTGCATGCAGAATAATATGGAAATTTAAACTGGGTAGTTTATAATTCTAGAATTATAAATTGAATACACAAAGCAAAACATGAATTTCAACACTAAAATCATAATTTATAGTTTGAGGAGGAGGGTGCAGTTCTGTGATGAACTGGATATGGAAAATTGGTGGTTTCTGGTGATCTATTTGATTTTGGAGGTCGGGCTTTCTTCTGGTGATGGATGGGTGATCGGTGAGTGGAGGAAAAATGGTAGAAGCGGAGGAAAATCACTATGGAAGCAATGGTGGTGGAATTTCTCCTGTAACCCTAGTTTAACTAGGCAATTTGATTTGGTCGGCACGGGCTGTAGGAATGATTGAGTTCAACGAGGTCTTGACAGATGGAAGCTTGGTCGTAGATGAGAGCATGGCCGGAGTTGCTGAGTTACTGGTGGTCGGAGGGCTGTGTACGAGGGGATGACAGGTTTTGGAGTCTAGTGTTGTTTCTGTTGTTACAGGTTTGAGTTAAATGCTTAAACTCGATTTTGTGACTGTGTAATTGGTCTGATGTTTGGATTTGGCTATGAGGGTGATCGACGACCTGTGTGGATCATCATTGATGATCGGAGTTAGCTGCGGTGATGGTGTATGTGCACGGTGCACTGTGTCGTGGTGAAGTTGCTTGGTTCTGTTTTGTATTCGAGTTAATGGTGATTGACTTGAAGCATGTAGATGGGTTGCTCGAAGTTTTTGGTTTGTTGACTCGAAGCAGGAAATTGGGAAGACTCGGGTTTAGTAACAGTATTAGGTTTTAACAGGAACCTGTAAAGTTGTTATAAAAATTTTCAAACTGAAGTTTTAAAATGAAAGCAAAGGATTAAACTAAATTTTAAATCCAAGTTAAAATCTGGAAATCAAGTTAAGATTAAATCTCAGTTTTTATAAAATAAAATAAAGTTTTTTTAAAATTTGAATTGTTAAACTACTTTAAAATGTTATGTAGTTTGAATTTTAAAAATGAAGTTTTAAATTGTAAGTAATGTTTTAAAATCTAAAGGTTTATCTAAATTCAAATTTAAATATGTATTCAAATTTTGGAAGTGAAGGAAAGTTGTTAAATTTAAAATGACTTAAACAATTTAAAATGTTTTAAGTGTAATTCAAATTGATTTGAATTTAAATATGAATTTGGTTTTAAATCCTTTTAAACTTCTTTATTAAATGAGTATATCTTTAACTTATGAAATGGAAAGGTTTAGAAATGTGTTTTAAACTTTGTTAAAGATAATTTATATTCATTTTAAATCTTAAATTTAAAATGATATTTTTAAAGTAAATTGTTTTAAAGTACTTTGTAAATGATAACTTGATTATTAATAAGAACAAAGTTTATCTTAAAGTAAATTAGGATTTAATGATTTGTAATTCATTAAATTTTTAAGGAAATTAAATGGATAATTAATTTATTTGATTAATTAATGATTTGGATTAATTAAATAGGTAATTAAAGGTTTAAATTAATTAATTAATGGTTAAGATTAATTAATTAGGAATAACTAATTTGTGATTAAGGATTTTTAATTAGATTTTAATTAATAATTAAGAATTAATTAATTAAGTAATTTAGAATTAATTAAGTTACAGTTAACACTTAATTAATTAAATAATTAAAGGTTAATTAATTGGATATTAAAGATTAATTAATTTGAAATTAATAATGATTAATGTAAGTTAATTACTTTAGAAAAGTAATTAAAGAATTTTTAATTGTTAATGATGGTCAATAACTTGAGATTATTTAATAATTGATTAATGTGATTAATTTTTAATAATTAATTAGATTAATTAATTTATGATAATCGATTATGAAATTTATTTAAGAATAATTACTTAACGGAAGTAATTAAGGAATTAATTACTTAATGTAATTAATGGAGTTTAATGTGATTAGTTTAAATTAATTAATTAAGTTTAATTAATTTTAAACACTTGATGATTTGATAATAATTACTTAATGTAATTAATGGATTGAAATTACTCAGTGAAGTAATAAATTGATAATTACTGGATGTAATTAATGAAATGATTTGAGAATGAAAGTAATTTGGATTAAATTACTTAGTATAATTAATCAAGGGAATAAATAAAGATAATTAATTATGGAGTAATTAATTTGATAAGTAATTAAGGGTAGTTGATTAATGAATGTGATTAATCAAAGGTGATTAATAATTATGGTTTAATAGAGATTAGTTACTTAATGTAATTAATTTTAAATAAGTAATTAATTTAAATTTAATTGAGGACCATTAATTAATATAATTAATGATGTAATTAAGGGTTAATTAATTAAGATTAATTAATCAATGATAAGTGATTAAAGGTAATTAATTAATGTAATTAATTAAGGATTAATGTAATTAATTATAGTTAATTAATTAGTGAAGTAATTGAAGGTTAATTACTGATTTTGGTTAAGAGTAATTAATTTGTGAAATTAATTAAAGGATAATTACTTGAATGTAATTAAAGAATAATTAATCAAGGGTGATTAATTAGAGGATAATTAATTAATTAATTTGTAATTAATTAATGGTTATGTAAGCAAGATTTATACTGATGAAGTAATTAATTTAATTCACTTTAAATTAATTAGAGATAGAAGTAATTAATTTAATTCACTTTAAATTAATTATAGGTGGTGTGATTATAGATCATTGCTTATGTATGGATGAATGATATTGATTTGCCTTGAATGGTTTGAAATCTCAGAAATGAGATAAGTAACATTGTGTGATATGAATGCATTGGTTGCATTATGATGATAATATTTGATAATAATAATATGGATTATCTGTTGTGATGATAATGTTGATTATCTATTGTGAATCTGTGAATTATCTATCTGTGTGTATATAGATAATGAAATTTTATTGTTTTAAACTCTAAAACAACTTGGCCTTAAAAGATACGCTTTGGATTTCGATGAGAACGAGATAGGGTTTCCAGATTTGGATATCCGAAAACCACATCGATCCAAATTAACGATAGGTCGTGAATCTCAAATGAAGAGTGAAGACTCGAAGTGTAAGGACTATTCGTCATTAAAACTATGAGGGTGATTCCATATGAGTTTAACGGGGTAGTACTTTCAGATTCGAGATAAAGATTCAGAGTGCAAGGGTTATCGTCGTTAACTCTGAGGGTGATTCCAAAATGAGTGTGACGAGATAATTCCTTCAGTTTCGTTGGAACCCGGAACGAACTTGTATGGATTGAATGCTTTCAGAACATCGTCGGATGGACGATGAGCATTCTAAGATAAATGTGTCCTATAAAGGTAATCGTAGCCTCAAGCCTCATCAACCGGGAATGGCTAAAATAGGGGAGGTGCAGCAAGGCTAAGTGGGCCATGCCCAAGTAGGACGAGATTTTCCCCTGTCTAGAGGTCCCTTTTATTTCGGCTTAGTGGGCAGTTGGATATGCGCACCAACTGCGGGGTTGTCTTGTTCGAAACTGTTCAGTAAGGAATGGTTCTGGCCTTGTGTTGCAAGGGATTGGGAGTAATCCTCGGTACGGTGATCTAGGCCACGTACTGTGACGGGCGGTACCCCAGTAGCCCTGCCATTGTATGGAATCCAAAATCCAATAAGTGCCAACGGTTTTGATTGTATTACCCACTTTTATGGCTAGTAGCTGGAATTTACTAAATGTAACAATTTCGGCTATTTCATATTTACTTGAAAACCCTAGATCTATTATAATATCACTGGATTTCCTATCAAATGTTTTGGTTAGCGTAAGGTAAAAACTTTTTCATGTTTATGTGTGGGAAGTCTTACGTGACACCTTTCGTTTCAAAGGTTTTTCAAAGTTAAGCAACCTAAACCTGTTACTCACACCAGACCCATGTCTGACCCGGAGTTTATCATCTGTTTTTTTTAAACTCTTGGGTACTCAAATTTTTACGAGTAGCCAAGGGATTCAGGTTAGCTTTGATGAGTTATGGAGGAGTAATGGAGCAGGAGGCTTCAGCATTGTAGATATGTTTAGTGTTCCGCTGTGTTTGATATCTTTGAGTTTTCTCTGAGTTGTATTGAGTTGTACAACTAGACAGGTGTTTATAACTATCCAGTATGTGATGTATAAGCTGTGTATCTCTGATAGATGTTGTATATGATACTATGTAATATCTTATGTTATTTATATAATTTTATTCGTTCCGCTGTTTAGATTCTGATGTGTTGTTTCTTCTTTCTCTTTCTTTCTCTTTCCTATCCATTTCTTTCTTATTAATGATGCGTCATTCTATGAAGATGAATGGCGGGTCGTTACACATAGATAGCATAAATACTATTAAGAGATGAGGAATAAAATAGGCATGCATAAGAAATTAGCGTAGGCCCGAATAAGAGAGATTTTGAGACATGAAAATTTTGAAAACTTTTTGAAATATTTTATCTGTACTTATGTATGTATACTTTTAGAAAGTCTTGAAAAATTTTAGAGGCCATTTTGAAAATCCTTTTTCAAAAGCCATTTATTTTCAAAAAAATTTCAAATTTCTCTCAATACGGTTCTAATTCTTAAGGAACTTTGAAACCTATGCTCTGATACCAACTATGACAACTTGAACCTCCCGACACATGTCGATCCAACGCTCAATGTTGGTTTTAGCCTCGCGTCGTGCCGAGAAATGCGAATTTTCGGGTTTTTGACCTTTAACATTTCAGAAACTAGGATAAGAAAAGATATAATCTAAGATATGCTAAATTTTTAGAACTCACGGCAAAAGGAATAAAACATATATATCATAGAAAAAAGTCCATCTTAGAAAATATCCAAATCACAGCCTTAGAAAAATCAGTACGTGGTTCAGTACATAATATATAGAAATATATCTCTTAAAGTCTAATACAAGGAAATAAAATGTACTACTATGATGGAATAATACATGAAGTATAAATATGATAAAAAGCAGTTTCTAAAGATAAGCACGACTCTCCTAGTATCAAGAATGGGCCAATCACCCACTGCCCTATCCACCTGTGGTGGGGAAAAGATGGAAAAACAAAGGAGGCAGACGAAAGTCTGATGAATGAGTGCAAGTTTAATATATGATGATCATGTGCAGTTAACTTCAAACTATTATAAGTGACAAAAGGTGTTACACAAGTGTTTGTGAAGTCCTAAGGTCCAAAATCGAGGATTCTTATCTAACATAAAGGGTCGAACTACAAATCGAACCTCACAATAATGATAGGTCAACGTCAATAGAGTCATCCAATAAGAAAATACCGCCTGTAGACAATTGTGGTAATTGCTCTCCCATAAATACCTATACCATCACTACGCCCAGAGAATGCAACCTCGTTGTATGACTCGTTGTATGCACCCGTATCAATTTCTTGATTATAGTGCTAAATGCCTCTTATTGTACTACATCGACGTCTATATGTACCACGTCGTGTCAGATCTGTGCGTACAAGAACTCTTGTTAGTACCGATCTTCTTTCTATTTTATAGCCTCTTATTATGTTGCACCGGTCATGACTGTCCGTATTTAATCCCTTGTTAGCACCGAACTCACTCAACTGACATCTCCATAAGTGCTGCGTGTCCACCGCGGAACTCTCCTGAGTGTTTGTGAAATACATCGCCCTAGTCAACTCCCAATTCTCAATCTGCAAAATACATCATCCTAGTCGACTCTCGATTTTCAATTGGGTATTTGAGTATTACCAAATACCGTGTTGACCTATGGCCTTTTGATATAGAACTAACTTCCCTACTATCTCTAGCACATACACTTAGCCCAAAATCGGCTCAAACAACAATTTCCATTTATATAAATTTTTCTACTGAAATTATATAATTTTATTTTCAACTTGGGCCTTAGGCCGAGGTCCATAATATGAAGTTCACATGAACGATCGACTTCTATTCCTCGATGGTTAACTGCTATGGGTCAACCGTTTGGGGTCTAAGGTCAACCATTCAACGAACAAAATTTAGGGTTTCTGCGATTTTTAATTGCCGATTTTTGTTCGTTGTGTAATCTGTTATTAAAAAATATTAGACCCTAATTACTAGATGATAAGTTGATACTTCAATTAGTAATTCAACTTGGGGTTTGTTAATTTAAGGTTTGCAAGTTTAAATGTAAAAGGGATAATACATCAATTTCAAGTTTTATAGTTTATGGTACTTCAATTCAAGTCAAGTTTGCATATTCCAATTTAGGGTTTTATATAGTTCAATTTAGATTACTAGTACCCTAAATCAATTAAAATAGTTTGGATCTAACTGTAATAATTATCTTCTTAACAAATTTCCCACACACCTTAAGCTAAAGCATTTCTATTGCTCTTGCTTGAGAATTGCCCCTCTGTTCGGTAGCTTCGCCTTGGTTCAAATGCTTGTGTTCTTCTAAGTTGATGTAATTTGATTTTTAAGAAATTTTTGCCAGATTTTTGTCACTATATGGAGTTATGTGAGAATTACGGTTAGATTAAGCTCGTATTTATAGGGTTTCTAAACTAATTTGAGCTGCTAGATTTGGATTAGTGAATAATCTTTGTAATCATGTTCGCTCATCAATAAATTGCGTGCAAAGCAACTAGTCTCCTTTGTTCAAACACTTAGTGCAAACTTAGAACACTCTATTTTACTCGAGGTATGGTCGACCACTACCAGTCGACCATCGACCCCTATGGGTCGACGGATGGCGATATTAATTTTGTGTATTATTATTTTTAATTTCTTGTTGTTTTTAATTGTTTAAATGTCGTAACTTCTCTAGAAAATCGCTATGAACGCAATAGTGTAAGTTTTGCAGCCAAATTCGGACATTTGTGGAAATTTTCTTTTTAATCCTTATTTAAATTTACTTTTCCTATTAAATTTCTATTTAAACTTCTATTACATGCATGTTAAATTTTATGTAAATTTTTGGGATGTTACAAAAGTGGCTGCAATCTATTACTTAAACAACAAAACAGAAACAACACAATGCTGACGTAGACAATTTAGAAGACACTATTTCAAAATAACTCAACACAATTGAAAACAATCAGGTAATGTTTGGTTTGAAAATTGAGGTTTGAGTTTCAACATGTACTTTAAAATATACGAAAAAGCAGAAGCGAATGAAAAATGATCGATTTGGAAGATGATTTTAACATATAAAATTAAAATTGAATTTTTCATGTTTTTCGCCTTTTATAAAATATAAAAATGTATCTTCTTCATTCTTTTCTTTTCATTGTTGGACTGACTAGGATGATCCAACCCATCCACTCCCGAACGCACAAATATTGACAACTTAATACGGAAAACTTGTTTTCAAGCCAACCAACCTTAATTTTTTTAGAGGAAATTAGGGAGAAGGGCAAACTTTGACCAAAATTATACCGAAGGACTCTAAGTTTCATTCTTGGGATGAAGGAAAATTTTTGAAAAAAAGTTAGGCTGAAGAACAATGCTAGTTATAACAAGCATTGTATTCGGTTTTTACACTAGCATTACATTCAACCTAATTTTTTTCAAAGTTTGTCCTTCGGCTCAAAAATAAAACTTGTTGTCCTTCAGCCTATATTTATTTCAATGTTTATCCTTGTGTCTGTTTTCCACTTTTTTTATTTTCCATTTTCCGTCTCCTACACATGCCCTCTTGCTTTTTATTCCACCAAATGACTATGCAACAACCGCGTATGGCCTATACCTAGACTTGTCAAACCGGTTGGATTGGGTCAAAATGGGTTGGGTCGATTTTGACCCAACTCATTTACGACCCTTTTTTACCCATTTAATATATTTGTTAGTCTTACCCAACCTATTTAATAAGCGGGTTACCCAATTAACCCATTTAAAGATTTAAATTTGATTTGACTAATAAAAAGAAAACAAATATAAAATAATTCTAATTCTAATTTTTACATTTTGATTTCGATAAAACACACAATTTCAAAATTTAAAATTTTAATTCTGATTTTCATCAAAATTCAAATATCTGGATGTAGTATATTATTTACTAAGTGCAACTGTTGGTCATCAGGGATAACTACAGCATGCATTCACAAGATGTAGTATCCAAGTGCTCCATATTGTCTATAATTTAGGTGGGAGTTCATCAGTTGAAGTCTCATTTGGTTCCGAGTTAGTATGAAGAAGTTATTACAATCTGAACAAAAAACATAATGGCTTTTGCCTAGGCGAAGTTCAAATATGGGGATGTAGCCTATTATTTCTAAGTAAAACTGTTAGTCGCTATGCAGAACTGTGCATTCACAAGATGAAATATGTGAGTGTTCCATGTTGTGCATAATTTAGGTAGGAGTTCATCGGCCAAAGTCTCGCTCGATTCTGTGTTAGTATGAAGAAGTAACTGTATTTCGAACAAAAAAATTGCAGTTTCTGCCTAGGCAGAGTTCAAATATGGGATGTAGCCTATTATTTCTAAGTAAAACTTTTAGTCACCATGGTGAACTATAGTGTGCATTCAGAAGATCAAGTATCCGAGTATTCCACATTGTATGTAATTTAGGTGGGAGTTCATCAATTGAAGTTTTGCCCGATTCCGAGTTAGTACGAAAAAGTTTTTGCAGTTTGAATAACAAAAGATACCAGGTTTTACCTAGGTGGAATTCAAATATGGGGATGTAGTTTATTATATTCTAAGTGCAACTTTTAATCACCATGGAGAAGCCATTGGTTGAAGTCTCGTTTGATTTTGAGTTTGTATGAAGAAGTTATTACAGTTTGAACAAAAATATAGTGGCTTCTGTGTCTGTTATTTGTTAAGTACAAACATTAGTCACCATGGAGAACTATAGCACGTGTTCATAAGATGAAATATCCAAGTAAAATATTACAAAAATTTAAAATTCTTAGTTCAAAATTTTATATTTTCAAATTTATATTTTTGAGTTGTAAGTTTTCAAAAAATGAATAAATGGGTTACCTATTTATAATCCTTTTAAAAATGGGTCAATCCAATGCGTAACAATTGAATTAAATTCATAAATGGATTAAATAAATCCATTTATAAGTAGGGTCGATGGATGGGTTAATGGGTTGGGTCATATTTTGATAGGTCTACCTACGCATACACCAATAAAATATTAAAATCATACATCTTTCTTCCTCATTTTTTCACAACACCTACTCAAAATTTGAGCCAACAACCTATTTTTTCCACTCAATTGCATAGGTATTTAACTTCGGTAGGTATGGGGATTTTTCTTCGGTATAGTTACGGCTCTGCTTTTCCACTCAGTTGTATACATATTTCTTTGATGCTTCAATGGTTTTAGCCTATTTTACATTTTTTTTCCATCGGCACTCCCACAACCAGTCGTACATCATCCACTTCAACTACGGTCGACAATAGTGGTAGTGGTCAACTATGCAATTTGATGAGTCGAACTATTACTTGTGCAAGATGGTACAAAGCAGGTTTAGTTAGCTAATTGTGGACGTCCATCATTGGCAAACATTCGAGGATACATATATTGATCGGTGATTATAGTGTGGTGCATCTATGTGTTCATGTTCATATGATTTAATTTTATTTTTATCTATGTTTTCACATATAATTAGTATATACCTTTTTTTTTAAAACTCAACCCAGAGCCCTGATGAAATCGAAGGGATAGGAGGGCCCCCAACCTGCCTGGTCCGACCACAGATAGGAGGGAGGTTAGCCAGCCCATCACAGAGATTTGATTCCCCCAACCATCTTTATAGGATTAACGGGGACCCACCTCCGCGCCTTGAAATTGGGAGTAGGGCAGACGGGAATCGAACCTGCGACCTGCTTACCAGGAAGCAAGTATCTTACCACTACGCCACTACTTGCGATTATATCACTTTAGGAGGCATATGTAGTTACATTTTGTCATATCGCTGCTATTTTTTTGTACCAGCGAAATTCATGTTTAACCTATTCATGAAAGGTGATATGTTGTTTCCTTTTCAATATTTTGATTCCTACTGAACAAATGCCTTAAACTGGAAACTATATTTCATGGTGACCTTGCTATGTTATAGTAAGAGTATCATAGCAATTAACAAAAAATGAGTTTAGAGGCATCAAGCTTAGTGGATCAAGTGTGCTCGATAACATAAAGCGGGAATTAATTGTTTGGTAGGTTGGTAAAAGTTTTTAGACATAAGTAAATCATTAGAATATAATCTCTCTTATTCCCTTATTGCAGTCAACAATAATGTGACTAAGCTATAGCTGCAACTACTGAGATGTTATTTATGTTTTCATGTACAAATTTTTTCATCTCAGTTGTACTATATTTTTTAACGATTTGAAATACTACTATAAACATTAATTTCAGCATTAACAAAGTATCCCCAATTACACTCCTTGCCTAAGCCAAAAAAATACAAAATATTTATTTACTCTCATATTAACTTTGAAATACTGACATCATTCACACCGTCATCAACACGGATGCTGATGTGATCACGATAGATAACTCTACATCAAATGCGAAGCCCCTTTTAGTGTTCCATGAAGACGTAAAGTATGGAGTTGGTATGAGTTCAAATTCCAAATCACAACGAATTCAATTTTTCGACTTCGAATTCAAGTAAACTTCATATTCAAAGTTGAATTGTAGGCTAAAAATCAAACGTCATTTGAATTTAGACCAAATCAAAATGCGAAAGCATCGGCCTGGATATGCACTGAAAGTGCAGCTAAGGATCGTAGTATGGATATTATCTAAACTACTTGTGCGGGAAATAATATAAGTAAATAAAGCAATAAATTAAAATGACACCGAAGAATTTTATATTGGTTCGAACTCTCATTCTACATTCAGTCCCAGACTCCTTCTGGAATTTAACTATTAACCCTCTCTTAATCCTAAGGAATAGGTTTACACCGCCTGAGTAACCGAACAGGACATTAACCACCTGAGCAACTTAATAGGATTTTTTCCATCTGAACAACCGAAGAGGACTTTGATATAAATAAATTGTTTTCTTGATTTTGTGTGTTCTTGTTACAATATGGATTTTTCGAATGAAGTACACCCTTCCTGTAATCTTTTCCTCAAGTATGATATGTATTTTGTGTGTCCGTGAAGATAAGGAAAGTATAAATTGCTTTAGAAATGAAGAATTATAATTGTAATTTCACAAAATGTAAGCAAAAAGCAGTTTTGAATATTCAAGGAAGTAGAGAGTAGAAAAGTTAGTACTTTGATCTTGAATGGAATGTATATTTATAATGAATGAAGAGTTATAACACTTGGTAAAGAGTTCTGACGAATAGAAATGGTTGAAACTCTTTCTGGAAAAGACTCCTCTTCAGGAAGAGTGTGACGCCCCACCTCTATACTCACACTAGCCAAGGATACACGGAGTAATGCCATCAACTAGTGCGAAGAATAAGGCTGTTGAGGAGCGACCTTTGTGTAAATGATTTATGCGAGTACCGATATGCCAGATAGAAGGCCGTGTATTTCATTTCAAGAGAAAATCTGACATATCAAATACAAACTAAAAGCTCCTACAAAGTGGCTATGTGACCTTCGGAAACAAATATAAAATAGGGTACGTTTGCCATACATCCTTAATAACTTTCATAATTCATCAAAAATCATTCAACTACAAAATATATAAATTTCGTCCTTATTTTTAAACGTGACTTATTTTTTCCCAAACTACCCTTATCTGTCATGCTAAAACCCTAAACCCACGCTTCTTTTATCATTCTACGTTTATTTCACATCAAAATCACATTTTCTTCTGCAAAATCTAAGAAATCTACAACATCGAACAGCAAAACAACCTAAATCAACTACAAATCTAACATATTCAAGATCAAACAAGGCAAAATTGGAAGATCGATGATGTTATATCTCAATTTCTAGAGTAGTCGATTTATATTCCACCTTTTTCAATCGATGCATCTTAGAGTTTTTTGCAAGTGATTTAGAGACATTTTCGAGTTAGCCATGCTTATAATCGAACTTTTTAATTGTATTATACACAAAATTGAGAATGCAAATGATAAACTACAAAACTTGCTCTAATTGCTGCAACTGTTGTTAAAAATTGTTCGAAAAACTGTTTGCTCTTTTCAAATTTCAAAGCAGATGATACTAATGTGTTGTTTGCATATCTTTAAGCAATACATTCGATTAATTTCATTATTTGTCTGTAATTTTTCATAATAATTACAAATCTATCGGTAAATATCATACTAATATCAATTTTTCAAAATATTCATAATAATTGCAGACAAATATGCAACTATGTTGAACATGTTTGAATATCTCTGCAACATTTATGTATAAACGAAAATAAGTAAGCATTAATGACAATGTCACATATGGCTGCAATAATTCACTTTAATTGCTTAATTTTCAGTAATAATTGAGTTAAGAAGATTAAACTCAATTTTATGTGCAGTATTTTGAATAGTCTAATGTCAATTATTTATAATAATTGCAGACAAATATGCAACTATGTTGAACATGTTTGAATTTCTCTGCAACATTTATGTATAAATAAAAATAAGTAAACATTACTGACAATAGCACATATGGCTGTAATAATTCAGTATAATTGCTTAGTTTTCAGCAATAATTGAGTTAAACCGGTTTTATGTACAATTTTTTTAAATAGTTTAATGTCAATTATTCACGGTTATTGTAGACAAATATGCAAATATTTTGAATACTTTTGAATATCTCTACAAGATTTATGTGTAAATGAAAATAAGCATTACTGATAAAATCACATATGGATGCAACAATTTAGTTTAATTACTTACTTTTCAGTAATAAATGAGTTAAACAGATTAAACTTAGTTTTATGTGCAATTTTTTGAATAGTTTAATGTCAATTATTCACAGTTATGGCAGACAGATATGCAACTATATTGAACACTCTTGAATATCTTTGCAATATTTATGTATAAACAAAAATAATCATTACTGATAATACTACATATGGTTGCAACAATTCAGTTCAATTGCTTACTTTTCTGCAATAATCCAATTAAACTCATTTTTATGTGTAATTTTTTGAATAGTTTCATTGAAGTACCAATCTATTTCGAAAAAAGTGAAGAAACATCAGATGATATTTATAATTACAAATGCCGTATTTTCAAGTTTACAATTATTCAAATTGTTGCTGAAAAATAAGCAATTAATTTCTAAAACTGTTTGAGATATATGCAACTACACTATATACAAGAAAAGTTGCCTATAAGTTAACAGTTTTTTCTATAATTTCATTGGAATACCAATCTATTTGGAAAAAGTAAACAAAATTTTTACTGGTATCTATAAGTATAAATAACATATTTTCCATCTCACAGTTATTCAAATTATTGCAGAAAAATAGGCAATTATTTTTTAAAACTGCTGAAATATATGCAACAATTCCATATATATGAAAATTTGCATATACCTCAAAATTTGCTGAAAAGACAGCAATTATTTAAGATAAGTGCATATATTTCTATTCTTTTCTGCATATTCATTATAACCGCAAGTATTTAACATCACCTATCATATTGGTTGCTCAAAAACTAGTAGGAACAACATTAACAAAAATGACAAAGTAATCCTCACTGAGCAGCCAACAACAAAATAGATTGAAGATCAGAATTACTTTCAATATCCCTTCTCAGTCCATCTCTAATATAGTAGAATTCAAATGACAATGAACTCAATTCAATCCATTTACCAAAAATAGCATTTCTCAACATAACAAACGAACTATCAAAATAAAGACGTAACGAAAAGCAATCATATCCAAACTTCAACAGCACAAGCACACCAACATCACCAGGAACATTGTAATTTAAAAAACAAAACAAAATTACAATTACAAAAAAATAAATAACAAAAGAAAACCAGAATATATATGTTATTTGCTGATATGTAAGCAATAGTTTTAAAAAATTGCAGATAAATCGCACATTTAATAATATGGTAATATGTAAGCAAAATTATTTGCTGATATGTAAGCAATATTAGTAAAAATATGCAGATAAATCAGCGAAAATCCGAGCTTAGTCAAACTCATTGAAATACCAATACCATTTGCTGATATGTTAGCGATAATTGTAAAAAATATATATAAATCAGCAATTGTTAGTAATTTGCATAGCATTTTCACCATACTTATTCAAATTTATTGCGGACAAGTCTGAAAAATATTTACAATAATTCCAGACAAATCCGAACTTAATCAAAGCTAACATAATATATCATCGAGCATTACCCTATACACACACATTCATTTTTCAGCTAAAATAAACAGGAGATACTTGTAATTTCCATTTACCTTAAACAAAAAAAACAAAATAAATAAAATAACAACATTGTCAAGCAATATCGCAATATTAATGAAACAAACAAAACTGACTACAAATCCAACCAATATTTTACTTGAAGGAAGATAAACCCATAAATTCGAAATAATATCTTAAAATAATGTTCGAACTAAATCAAAATCAAAAACTAGCAATAGAAATCATGACCTCCATTAAAATAAGCACAAGAGGTAAACATGGGTATTTATGGAGTAATTTTAGCCGCAAATAAAAATAGGGGTTGGAAATATAAGTTTTGAAACAGGAGGAGTTTGCGTGGACTAAGTTTAATTATGAGGACGTGGGCCAAATTTTCACTATAAAATAAGCATAACACAAAATCAGTCATAGATATTCATATCACTAAGGCAGAAATAGATATGATATAACACATAGAAGTGAGCATCAACGTGTTCATACAAGATCCACTACATCACAAATAGAATAGGTACATACGCTAGACAAAAGATTATGTATACGTCAAGGAGTCTCTATTGCGAATGTATATAAACAAAAACTACTATTTTAAAGTAGTAAGCCAAAACTCAAAAGCTAGTCCCTGCTAAGAAGTCAAATGGAAGTATTTGAAACATCTTGGCCTGACCCAAGTATTATGTAAGAAGAAAAATAATAAATGGATCGGTCTAGCTATAAATATCATACAATATGAGATAGGATAAGAGACATGACAAAAATATATGGCATACTATGACAAGTATATATTTGATAATAATGAAAATCATACATTATCTCAAATCTCCTCAAATGACCAAAAAGAATATCATATTCTTTAGGTTATTCACCAAAGGTCAAATATTGACAAAGCATATCAATGCAAATCACACAAATTGGTGAAACAAAAATTGCAGAAATCAATAATTAGAAATCCAGAAAACACAAAGGGGGAGGCCTATCACAAACAGGAGTATGAAAACTCACCAACACGTGTATCACAAACGGAATGCTACTCCATGGTCGCTAAACCATCAAATTTGAGCCGAAGCTCCGCAAATGGCCCGAAGACCATGGGTAAGATCAACTCCACTTCAATCTCAACTCTAGAAGCTCACCTTTATATTCAAAAACAAGGAATGAGAAGCTCTAAAACAAGGTAAGCTCAGCTCCACTTCAATCTCGACTCTAGAAGCTCCAACCTATGATCGTATACAAAGATTTCCTAAGTTAGGTTATAGGAAATTATGAAAATTAAAGAGGGATTGAGATGGAGAAGATAAAGAGAATGCTTACCTAAGCTTCTCTTTGATTTATAACTTGAATTGGAATTCCTAAGAAAAGATAGGGTTAGGAATTTTAATTTCCTTTCTTTTCCCTCATTTTTACTTTTGCTTGAGAGTGATAGGAAATTAGAAATGGAATGGATGAATAAAGAGGAGTGGAGTGGGAGTTATTAGGTAGAAGAGTTTGGGTTCTCTTGTTGGGTTAATGGGCTAGAACCCAACCCAAAGCCCAAATGAAAATACCAAAATCCTAATATGCTCCAAACATATCGACGTTTATATTTAAACAAGCTGTAAACGTCTTTTTACACTCAATGGAAGTGGTCTTGAGTCCGAATTCGACTGTTTACAAAAAGTCGCATTTCAAATTTTAAATCAAGTAACGACGTTATATTTAAGTAAAACATTTAAATATATAATCATAAATTATGCGAGCTGTTAGAGACTCCGCACCTTAAAGAAATTGCACCCTCACAATACTTAAGAAGAAAATAAAGTGTAACAACCACTATAGGGCATAACAACACAAAAGAAAATTTTGAAGGGAGAAGTTTACCTTAAGGAGCACGAGAGAGTAAATCCTGATGTGTTCGCTCGATGAATTCTCTGGATTCCCAAGAAAAATCCTTAGGATTGAGGACCATTGAACTTTCACAAGCGGAACATCTTTATTTCGAAGGCATTTAACCTCCGCAGCAATGATACGAATAAGATGTTGCTCATGAGTCAAATTAGGTGAAACTTCAATTTCTTTAATAACACCGGGCTCAATAATAGAATTAGAATCTCTATGGAATTTTGAGAGATGTGCAGTATGTCATGATAGAAGAAAACTGAGCTAGTAATAAAATGCGATAAGCCACGGAACCAATGCGTTCAGTGGTGGAAAATGGGCCAATATATCGAGGTGCTAATTTTTCCGAACAACTGAAACACACAACACCCTTCATAGGTGAAACACGAATGAACACCAGATCTCCCAAGGAAAATTCTAATTTCCTTCTTCGGTTATTGGCATAGAATTTTTTTTCTACTTTAAGCTTCTCTCATCCTATGACGAATAAGGTTAATCTTTCTATTGAATCACGAATAAAATTTGGACCTAAAACTAGCTTCTCACCCGCTTCAAGCCAACACGAAGGAGATCAGCATGGTCTTCCATAAAGTGCCTCGAAAGGTGCCATACCAATGCTAGATTTGAAGCTATTATTATAAGAAAACTCAACAAGAAAAATATGATCTTTCCAATTCCACCAAAATCAAGAACGCATGCACGAAGAAGATCTTCAATAGTTTTATTTACATACTCTGTTTGTCCACCGGACTGAGGATGATAAGCGGTGCTAAAATTAAGCTTCGTTCCCAAAGATTTTTGAGGACCTTTCCAAAAACCACTAGTAAACAATGGATCATGATAGCTAAGAATAGAAGTAGGAACTACATGTAATTTAACAATTTCTTTAACATACAGTTTAGCCAAAAGAGATACGGTCCAATTGGATCGAACAAGAATAAAATGTGCGAATTTTGTAAGTCTATCTACAATAACACATAAGCTGTCATGGCCCGAACGAGAATGGGGAAGGCCGTCAATAAAGTCCATAGAAATTTGATCCCACTTCCTAACCGGAATGTCTGAAGGTTGCAATAACATACCGAGCCTTTAATGCTCGGCCTTAAAGAGTTGGCAAGTCATGTGCTTAATAAAGTTAGCAATATCAAATTTTATTCCATCCCAATAATAAAGTCGCTTTATGTCTACATAAATTTTACTACTACCGAGATGAATGGTAAATTTAGAATGATGTGAATCTTCTAAAATGTCCTTACGGAGACCACTAATATATGGCACAATAAGTCTACCTAATTTTCGAATGCCTCCACGAGCATCGATTTCAAAGTCTTTAAAACCATCAATATTTCTATCCCTACAACTTTGGCTAAGATGAGCCAATTCGGGATGATGCTTTTGAGCTTCAAGAATACAATCTAAAAGAGATGGATGAGCCTCAAGGCTACATAAAATAAGAGATGAACATGAATCGGATTCACGATCTCGAATCTCATAAGTGGACAAAGTCTCGAGATCATTCCATTCGGATATCATTATGGAAACAACCGTTTGTTGCTTACGACTAAGGACATCAACAACACGAATTCCCTTTCTAAGAGTATAAAGAATATCCATATCATGAGATGTAAGGAATTTGAGCCAACATTGTTTATGCAAATTAAGTTCCTTTTGAGAGAATAAATACTTTAATGATTTATGATCAATGTAGAGAAAAAATTTCTCTCCCAAAAGTTAATGACGCCTAATTCTAAAGGCAAAAACAATGGTTGTGAGCTCTAAATCATGAGTGGCATATCTAGTCTCGATAGGCTTTAATTGCCTAGAAGCATAAGCGATAACACGTTTCCTTCGCATGAGAACGGCTCCCAAACCAACACGGCTAGCATCGGTATAAACAAGCAAGTCTTGGTCCCTTCGGAAATCACAAGAATAGTAGCATCGGAAAGTAATTCTTTTAATTTCTGAAAAGCACCTTCACATTTGTTTGACAAAATGTAGTTAAATTCCTTGTTTGCCAAACTAGTAAGAGGTGCTGAAATTTTAGAAAAGTCTTTTATGAACCGACGGTAATAGCCCACCAATCCAAGAAAACTACGGATTTTCAGCACACTCTCCAATCTCTTCCAATTTTAAATCGCTTTAACCTTTGAAGGATACATGCAAATTTCGGATTTAGAAATAATATGTCCTAAAAATTTCACACGAGATTGCCAAAAGTGGAACTTAAAATTTTTTGCTTTCAATTAATTGCTCCTAAGGGTTTCCAACACAATTCGAAGATGTTTTTCATGCTCTTCCTCGATTTTAGAATAAATAAGAATATCATTTATAAAGATGAGAACAAATCAATCGAGAAAATCTTTGAAGACTCGATTCATAAGGTCAACGAAATAAGATGGAGCATTCGTTAAACCAAATGGCATAACAAGCCGTTCATAAGATCCATAAAAAGTATGGAATGAAGTCAAAGGAATGCTATCCTCTACAATATGAAGTTGATGAAAACTAGTTTATAAGTCTAACTGCGAAAAGACTCTAGCACTGCAAAGTTGATCGAATAGATCAACAATCCAAGGTAAGCGATATTTATTATTGATGGTGAGATCATCAAGCTTGCAATAGTCAATGCAAAGCCTAAGTGTACCATCAGATTTCTTCATAAAGATAGCTCAAGCTTCTCAAGGAGAGGAACTAGAATGAATAAACTATTTTGCTTCCAATTCGGACAATTGTTTGCGCATCTCCTCATTTTCCTTACTGGACGTACGACAAGGAGGAAGAGTGATAGGTAAAGCTCTAGGGATTAGATTAATTTTGAACTCAATTGCTCACTTAGGTGGTAATCCTAAAATGGGATCAAATATACAGTAAATTCACGAACAACGTGAATGAAGAAAATGACATCTTCTTCATCATCATTATCGTCATCTTTTGGATTTAGAGAATATAATGATGCCACCGAATTGGAATCTGAATCTTTAAGAACAATAGTAATCTACTTAACATATTGGGGATGTCGAAGATGGATAGTCCACTCGGGACATAGGATGTGGGCTTCATAATGATTAAGCCAATCCATTAACAAAATCATTCTGAAACCTAAGTAACGCGTAACATACAAATCGGTACAGAAAGAATAATCACATAAAATAATTTCCACATCCTTACAAAGTAAACCGAGTGTTGCAGATCCACCCACCGGATTCGCTATTCTTAACGAAGTCATCAAACCCATAACATTTAAAGAAAAAGTATCAACAAGTTCTTTTGATATAAAAGAGTGAGATGCACCCGTATTAAAAAGAACTAGAATAGGATGATCATGAAACATTATAATGCCATCAAGGATAGAATGAGAAATACCTTCACCAAGAGAAGTGTTAGTAGGAGCTTGCATAACATTCAGCTTTCCCTCTTTCTTGCTTTGAAGTTTGGGACACGAAGATTTAGGATGACCCAAACTTTTGCAATAGCGACATGTAAGTGGCTTCGGACACTTATTTTCATAGTGGTCCTTAGAACCACAATTGTAGCATTCTCCACGACTAATGGTCGGAGTCTTTGCTACCGAAGTTTCTTGCTTCACTTTCTTGTTGGGATTAGGGCCTTTGAACTTACTGTCGAGTTGCCTCTTCTTGTTGTTGTTGAAGTTCTTCTTGGCACCCACAACATCAACATCACTTTCTTTATTGGCCTCTTCAAGTCGAAAAGCGATATCTACAACCTAATTGAAAGGCGCTTATATTATCAACATTAAGGCCTTTTTGAGGTTCTTATTCAACCCATAGATAAAACTCTGATTTTTCTTCAATGGGGAATTAATATACTCGACCCCATATTTAGAGAGGGAATTAAAAGATGTGACATATTCTATCACAGAAAATTCACCTTGAACAAGGTCAATAAAGCATCGAGCTAAATTTACCTTTTTAGCTTTTGGCACAAACTTCAACTCGAACATTTCCCGGAATTTCTCCCAAGCAAGATCTGCTTCAACAAAATTCAAAATTAAAAGCTCATGCCAAACTAAGGATCTCTCCTGGAGCATGCTAGAAGCCACTTGGACTCGATGTAGATCCACAAGATTCATGTGAGAAAAGATGCGATCGCATGTTCTAAGCCAAGCTTGGACTTCTATAATGCTTTCAGAACCCTTGAATGGCCTTCTACCCAAATTGATATAATCACTGCACAAGCGTGCAAAACCGGATTTAGGATGAGTAGGCTTTGGAATGGGTCCAGCGGCTTGGGCATTCTTTACAAGATCCAAAAGTTGTTGGGCAGACATGAATACGCCATCCTGAGGAGTTGCATTCGATTGACTAGCGCTGGGATGGCCAGGTCTAACCATTTCTCTTCTTTAAGAAAGAAAGAAAGAAGAGGAAAAATGTTATTCTCAGAATGAATTCAAATAAACTAGATTGATAAACAAGGAATCATAAAAGGTAATAAGATAGAACGGGTCCTAAGACTCGAATTAAATCCTAAGACACAACTCCTAAGAGGGACATAGGACAATGATCCTTGTCATAATATTCTATATTGTTCCAAAGTTTGGCTTTGATACCAAGCTGTGATGCCCCACCTCTATACACACACAAGCCAAGGATACGACGGAGTAATGTCGCCGACTAGCGTGAAGAATATGGCTGTTGAGGAGCGACCATTTGTACAATTCATTTGTGCGAGTATCGGTATCCCAGATAGAAAGTCAGGCATTTCATTCAAAGAGGAAATCTGATATGTCAAATGCAAACTCAAAGCTACTACAAGGTTACAGATATGAATATAACACATAGAAGTGAACATCAAAGCAGTGGTCATACAAGATCCACTACATCACAAATCACAAATAGAATAGGTACAATTGCTAGATAAAAGAATATGTATACATTAAGTAGTCTCTGTCTCGAATATATATAAACAATAAGTACTAAGCTAAAGTAGTTAGCCAAAAGTCAAAAGCTAGTCCCTGCTAAGAAGTCAAATGGAAGTATTTGAAACACCTCGGTCTGACCCGATTATTATTTAAGAAGAAAAATAATAAACGGATCTGTTTAGCGATAGATATCATACCAGATGAGACATGATAAGAGACATGATAAAAAATATGACAACAATAATGTCATTCTATGACAAGTATATATTTGATAACAATGAAAATCATACAGTATCTCAAATCTCCTCAAATATCCAAAAAGAATATCATATTCTTTAGCTTATTCACCAAACCGCAAATATTGAAAAAACATATCAATACAAATCACATAAATTGGTGAAACACAAATTCTAGAAATTGATAATTAGAAATCCAGAAAACACAGAGGGCGAGGCCTATCACCAATTGGAGCATGAAAACTCACCAACACGTTTATCACAAACGGAACACTATTCCATGGTCGCTAACCCATCAAATTTGAGTCGAAACTCCATAAACGGCACGAAGACCATGGGTTGCTAGCTCACCAATTTGAGCCGAAGCTCCATAAACGGGGTTTTGTCCCCCACGCAGACAAAGAGACATCACACATTGCTTGTCTAAATCACAAAATGATCATCATTGATCGATAAGTGTAAATTACACTGTGCTGATAAATAAATGAGTTTAGCTTCATGTCCCATAACCACTGGCTTAACTTAAATATTTACGAACAAATTATAGATTTCCACTCGAAAATTGTCACGAGATTTCAATCGAACAAGTTAAGAATTAACCGACGAAGTAAATGCAAGCGTTTCATACCACTTGTTTTGCTAAGTCGTTTAATTGAATTTCTCATACGAATGAGGTAAATGTTTGAAATAGATTGGAAAAAGGATTTAAAAATGAGCTTTGTATCAAAAGTAATGTTGAAATCATTTTTATGAAAGGGTTTGAGTATTTACTACTAGTATAAAAAACTTTGTATTTTAAAGTGATAAATCACGGAAATGATTGTATAAGTAATCTATTATCAAAATCCACATTCGACAATGTGAATTAAAACCATGAAAATCGATATCAAATCCATCAAATGGAAACACCAAAAATCCAGGAAAGAAGTCATCAAAGTTGATAATAAATGACAACAACTAACCGGATCAACAAAAATTGAAAATCCACTCAAAAACAGGCAAAATAGGCAAAATTCAACAGGACCAGACGTCTGGTAGGTTTTGCCAGACGTCTGAACCTGGGTTCTGGAAGTTGATATTTTTTCTCCCTATTTTTCCTTTTTATTTTCTGAAGCCTCCTAAACGTCTAGTTGGGTTTAAGTAAACATCTGGACCAGGGCTCTGCCATTTTATTTTTCTACAATTTCTTTTTTTTTTCTTCTGGTGCCCAAACCAGACATTTGGATTTTTCAACCAGACGTTTGGTTACCTATACAGGGCAATAATTTTCCTAGGCCAATGATGGCCAAATCGATTCGGAAGCGATCAAACAAGTGAAGGAGGCTATGGATTTATGCCAAGGGACAACCCAACCCTATAGGCTCTTCGATACACCCCAAATAACATGTCCAAACATCCAAGATAGGATATTTCATAAATTTTGACTTCAAAACCAAAACTTGGAAAATTCACCAGACCAATTCAAATCAAAAGCAATTAAACATGAAACAGATGTCAGGAATTCATATCTAAAAATAATGAAAACTATAGACATAGATGTGAGTTTATGAACTCACCTTTAAATTCAAAAACAAGGAACGAGAAGCTCTAAAACAAGGTAAGATCAACTCCACTTCAATCTCAACTATAGAAGCTCCAATCTATGATCATATACAAATATTTTCTAAGTTAGGTTATAGGAAATTATGAAAATTTGAGAGGGATTGAGATGGAGAAGATGAAGAGGATGCTTATCTAAGCTTCTCTTTTATTTATAAGTTGAATTTGAATTCCTCAGAAAAGCTAAGGCTTAGGAGTTCTAATTTCCTTTCTTTTACTCCATTTTTCCTTTTGCTTGAAAGTGTTAGGATATTAGAAATGGAATGAATGAATGTAGAGGAGTGGAGTTATTAGGTAGAAGAGTTTGGGTTCTTTTAATGGGTTAGTGGGCTAGAACCCAACCCAAAGCCCAAATGAAAATACTAAAATCTTAATCAACTCCAAAATATCGATGTTTATTCTTAAACAAGTTATAAACGTCATTTTAAACTCAATGGAAGTGGTCTCTAGTCTAGATTCTACACTTTACAAAAAGTCACATTTTGACTTTAAATTTAATTAACGATGCTATATTAAGTAAAACATTGAATATATAATCGTAAAATATGCGGGTTGTTACAAGGAGTGTCTCTTTAGATAATTTAAAAAATATGACAGTTATAACATATTTAGTCGACTGAATAGGATTAATAAGTCGACTGAATTAAAATGGAAAATTTGTACTTCGAAAATGGCACATTTCAGTCGATCGATCAAGATATTTGTTGAATATGCCAGTATATGATTTTAGTTTGATGATAATTAACATATATATATATATTCATGTAAATGTTTTTAATTGTAATATTTTATTTTTTACATAATTAAATAAATATTTGTTGAATAAAATAAATAACATAGAATTTAAATTCAAACAAAAAATTTATTGCGATTTTGAATAGTACAAATTTGAGCTCTCACTATATATACACAATTTCAATTACATTACAATTTCGATTACATCACAAATTTTAACGTACAATGTTCACCTCACTACATATCACTCATTCACTCATACTTGTCTTCAACTCTATTCCAGATTGAATCCAGCTTATGAATTATTTGCAAAATAAACACCGATGCAATAAAATTGAAAAGGAAATATTTTTGCAGTGTAAAATAAAATGTGTGCTTTTGAAAATATTATTTGCCTCAGTTATTTCGGTTGTTCTCATCATTTTCATTTTGAATTCATCTTACACGAACAACTTGCAACATGCACAGTGTATCACTATATAGGTCACAAGGCTTGTACACCGATATACACTCGATAAAATTGCACAGACAGGTGAGCACAAGGTCAAACCCATCCAAAAGCTGGATTCAACTCAAGTGCAAATATTCAGGTGCAATACAAACAAAGTCACGACATGAGCACAAGAGCCTACATATACACATGTGCACACGTACATATGTGCATTGCCTCAACATCTCAAATTTCAGCCAAGACGTGACATGTACACCAAAACAACTCGACAGTGAGTTAACAAAGGAGAGGCATGAAAAGATATGACCAGCAAATAATGAGGGATGAAATTTTAAAAACAATCCCAGATACAAGTTCTCATGCAGCCTAGACTTCAAACTTACAAACCAAAAACACCATGACGAAACAATGATGCAAAAATGCAACCAATTGTTCAAAATCCAAATCAATGGCCACATAAATATGACAACCAGACCAGGCAAGGTTATCAAAGAATCCATACCAGATCAGATGCACATGTACGAGGTGATGTACACATGGTTGGTCATATGTTCAACCAGCTTCAGGAACTCAAATGAAACCAGATAAGACCAGTGCACAAGTGAAGCTTCAACCAAGACACAGTGCAGATAAATTTAACTCGAAACAGACCAGATTCAATAACACATGAACTCCAAAACACAAGCATTCAAACAGAGACCAGAATATATGCATATACATATCAGAAGCAACACTACAACAAAACTTCAAAACGACCCAGATCAGAGTAGCTCGAATGCATGAACACAAGCATGAATGATTAAGCTACAGAAATTTCAAAATGGGAGGCAACAACAAAATCGAACCAGACATGTACAAATGGGACAACAAGCTTCAGACAGTTCAATAAAAGGCGTGAAACACAATTGTATTAGCCTCAACCAAAAGGACCACCAGACTAGAGTATATGGATATGCAAGCATTCTACAAGTTCAGGCATCAAGTTCACCGAATAAAATAAACTCAACAGAGACTAGTGTAATATACACATGTATACATATATGCATATATATGTATACATGTATATAGTTTCAGAAACTCACACGTGAAAGGCTTTAACAAACAAACTAGTCATCACCAAAACAAAACAGTGACAATAATCAAGTGCAGGAAATCATACATATATACATGCGCGAACACACATGTATACATATACATATATATATATATAGTGACAACACATATGAATACATGAAAACTCAAATGCAACATAGGAGATAGCAATGTGATAGTAATGCAACAAGACATATACAAGTTAATATGTATATTTCAATGTCAACATTTCAGGTGTGTGTGATAGCAAGTATGAATCAAAAATGGTCAGAAGCGTGGGTCATCAAGTTATGAAGTAAGGTAGCATGAATCTAACAAGTCAAGGAGCAGTCAAAAAGAAATATTCAAACATCTTTTCAAAAATTCAAAAATTGATGCCAGTACAGAATGTTGCAGTAAGGTCATAAGCCAGAGTTCAAAATAACAAAGTGATAGGAGAAAGAATGCAAAATAAATTTGAGTATATCAGAGACGGAACAAGTCAGAGTTATCACAAGCATTCAACCGAAAATCTAAGGGCCGAGCAGAGTAAATTGAAGCAAGTGACAAAATCATGAATTATTCAAACCTAGAAATATATGAACATATTATAGGGTTTTCATACCTATATAAATTACCCAATATCATCATTGACTAAGCATTCGAGTTAAAGAAAATACCAGAGCAATAAATTACGAAGCTCGAATCAAGTCGAACACAATCAAAAATTGAGAAAGGGGCAAAAATCACATACCAATCTAAAACCATTTGAGCTCGAGACAATTGAAGTTGCAGTAAAACTATCAAAGCAAGGAACCAATTGCAAAGCAATTTGGAAGAACACAGATTGAAGCAGAAAGCTAAAACATCAATTTAAACGCCGACTTCAGCTTTCAAAACCCTAAAATTGTGAAAGGAACGAAAAAGAAAGGTGGCCACAAAAATAAAAAGGGAGACATCGTTGTTCTAGTGTTATAAATTATAAAGGGCCGGCTTGTTTTAATAGTTGGGCTTAAATTAGAATTAGGGGTTTATATTTTAATATTTTTTTTGTTTTTTAATTTCTCTTTTAACTTGTGTAATCTTCTAGTCGTGTGACTATGTTACGAACTATGGTGGTGTAATTCGAGAATTCACAACTCAAAGGCTAAGTTGTGGCAAGGTTTTGAGAGTAGAGTTAGGTTAGTCGTTAGCAGATGTCGCAAGTTTACGTATGTAAGTATCTGACTACTTAATTTCTAGCAGAAACCTTGGGGGCAGCACATAGGCAGGGTTTTGCCGAAACTGGGTAAATCTGTATTGTTCTATTTCTGCTATTATCTGTGCTGTAGTTATTTTATATATTTTCGCATTAATTTTTATTATTATTAGTATCACCCTATTCGCCCCCCCTCTAAATTGATCCTATAATATATAGTCGACTGAACTGTGCAATATATACAATTTCATGTGCATTGGTCAGTCGACTGACTGGATGGTTCCAGTCGACTGACCTGTCTATTTTTAGAAAAGTAGGTTTACTTAAGGATGTATATTAACAAAAATTCTAACTTAGACTCTAATAAATCATATTTGTCAAATATTTGATAATCCTTTTTTGTCTTGAACTCTTTGTCATGAATCAAAAGCCTGAAGTCCAACGTTGTTCCCTTTTTTGATCGATGACAAGTTCATTCGAGGTTAACTTCGACGAAAAACCTATAACTTCCACTGAATTTGTGTCGGTATCTTATAATCCTGCAAATGTTGTTAGTGTGAAACTTCTTTCTTCCCCTTTGTCATCGAAAAAAAGGATATATATATATATATATATATATGATTATATTTATAGAACATATGATCATACATAACAATAAAAATGATACACAATATATGATCATATAACAATAATAATGCTAATAAACACTGGCAACATATGACCATACAACAACCAAAAACTATTGTACTAATAAATTTAATAAATTACTTAATACAAAATAGCACAAATAACAACATTTAAGTCAAAATACAATATAGTTCATAAAACCCCATAAGATAATGTCAAAAGAAAAAATAGAAAATAACTTACGCTTCCCCATCACCATTTAAGCTTTCTTCTTCTTCATCATCACCTTCTGTTTCTTTATCACCACTCGCACTAAATTTTCATCTTCACTGCCTTCTTCTTCTTCTCCGAAGGATGACCATGTGAAACGAGGTTGTGGTCGTTTCCTCAGATCTGTAGGAACATGTGATGATCCGCAAATCTTTACCCTTTGAATCGACAATAAGCCACACATGTCCGACCCAAAAAGCATAGAATGATGGAGATTCAAGAGAAAGAAAAAGAAGATAGAAGAAGAGAAGAGAAGAAAGAGAAAAGGGAAAACCAAACAGAACAGTGCAGAATCTCACATTGCAGCGGAATAACATATAATATAGATGGATAATCTCTACGTTTGCCATTGTGTACATGTTTTATGTCATTTCCATTTATCATCTATTTAGCAATTTTTATTAAAAATGCAATGTAATCTGCTTATTGTCAGAACATGAGACCCATTATGAATCAGGTATAACACACTTCCATTTCTGTTTCCATTTCAGTCATTAATTTAGCAATTTATACCGTTGATGTACTTATTTAAGTATGAAATATATTTCATTATCATGTTATTATTCTCTTTTTAAATGATGTGTATATATATCACAGGTTTATTGTAATGCCATCTAGAGGTAGGAGCTCTTCTCGATCTTCAGGAGGCGATGACAGTGGTCCATCGCAAGCATCATAGCGTCATGTAGTTTCTTTAGTACTTAGAGCAGAGGGGTAAGAATTAAATTTTATTTAGCATCCTATTTTTTTATATACATATGTACTTATCTGTATCGTATTTAAAAACAGGGGGTTCGACCTACTTCCCTCGAAGGTTGTGTTGGATGTTTCTAGAGTTTCTTACCAGAGTGGGATGAGTGTGTGTTGGCCGAAGTGGGATAACATCCCTCCACACATAATAGAGTGTATTTGGCAGGATTTCCTAGTAGCGTATTTTTCTGTTTTCCATTTTTAATTCGTTTTTGTCATTTTTTTACTGTTTATCGTTTACACTTTAATATTCTTTTTACTTTTTATCGGGAAACACAGGCTGAGATAGACATTCAGACAGACGATATGCAGTTAGCACGACAATATTGGATGAAGAAGATGCGTAAAAATTATAGGGACTCGATATCCGAAATCAAGAAATCAGGTAAGAAGCCACGTTGGATGGGGGAGAGCGTATGGAAAGCATGGTTGGGATTTTGGGAAACTGACATAGCGAAGTCAAGTATTTAATTTTTTTAAATTATTTGACTGGTAGTAAATATCAAAAAATACATGATCGATAAATAATATATCAAATTTTGAATGTACAGGTAGAGTCGGAAAGAAACTCTACAAACAGAAATAAAAATCCCGTCGCTCATCGTGGAGGGTCGAAGTCATTTCAGCAGTATCGGCGGGAGTTGGTAAATTTACTGAATGCAAATTGTAAATAGTTTGTGCTATATAATTTTAAATGTAGAATAATTGTATATAAAAATTAATTTCAGGAAACTGAGACGCATGGTCCATGGTCCCATGGCTATATGGACGTGTTTACTCGTATGCATGTTGTCGAGCATGTAAATCCGGACGGGAAAGTTTCGTATACATGGCACGACAATAAATCCGGCAAGAGCCATGTAAGCATATTTCATTTTATGCAGTATAAGTAATTGTTCTACTTGTTAAAATATAATGAAATAAGATATGATGATATTAATGTATTAATGCAGGAAAAGTTTATGGAGCAGCGCCAGAAACTCCTTGCTGATACAGGTCGAGATCAGCTGACGACGGATGAGGATGATGCTATTTTTGAGTCTGTTATAGATCCATCGGAGTATGGCAGACGATACGGATTTGGCAATCAAGTGGTTAGTAAATAATATATTTGCAACAAGAAGTAATTTCAAATTTATTGCACTCAATCCTTCCCTATAGTTACTGTACTTATGCTAAAATTTTCTAAAGTTATAGTATTTCAAAATATAAATCAACAATCTTGTCACTATAGTTGTGTTATCACAATCTAAGTTGTTATCAACATCCACATACACTTACATAAACATCATAAACTAAATTAAGTAACATTATCATGCTACTAATCATTCACATACCTACACATACACTTACAAAGATCACATGGCTAAATTAAATATTTATTACAGGCCAGCGGTCAAAGACATGGTATGCAGACTAGAGCTCAGATCGATCTAACAGAGATCGAAGATTTGCAGGCTAGAGTGGCATAGCTGGAGGAGCAGAACCGTCAGCATGCCATAGAGACCACATAGTTGCTAGATCATCGTATCGTCGAGTACATGCAACAGTATGGTGGCCGCTTCCCTTCCTCTGCTGGATCAGGTTCTGGAGGAGATTGATTGATTGCTTTGGTCGATAAGTTTTTTCCTGTTTTGTATGATTTGGTAGATGGTAGAGGTACTTGGTGATTTATGTACTATGTGATGATACACTTACCTATTTTTTCGTATAATTATGTAGATGTTGGGGATGTTGTGGATGTGTGAATTGATAGAACATTTGGTGTTTTGGATATTATTATGTATTGTACATTAGTTTGGGTGATGATTATGTGTTTTGACTTAATTTTATGTATTTTTTGTTTGGTGAATTGTGTATAGTTTGGTTTTTGATATTTGGATTTTGATGTTTGGTTGGAATATTATATATTGGATTCTGCAGTATTGGTGGAATAGTGTTTGTATGGAAAATGTGGATGGAAGGCTGTATTGCAGCAGAAATCAAAAAAATTCAGCAGATTTCCGACGGCTTCCGACGGCTTTCAAGTTACAGTTTTTCAACAGCAACTGATGGCTTTAAGGCTATAGTTTTCCAACGGCTTTCGACACTTGTCGGAAACCGTCGAAAATTCGAACGGCGAGATATGTCGAAAGCCGTCGAAAACACTGTGCCCCGACGCCTTATTTTCCGACAGCTTCCGATGGATTCCGATGGCCGCTGATGGTTTTATGCTATCGGAAAATGCCTTTCCCCTTGTAGTGATAACTTTTTATTTTTTTTAAACAAATCAAATCCTTAAAATCATTCAAAAATTAATGAACCATATATATAAATCACCTTGAAATCCCTTTTAATTTGAAATCATCATTTTAATGTTTTTAAAATTCCAAAATATGGCATAATGCTGCAAAAGCGCTAAATAAGGGAATTCACATTAATCATGACATCCAAACATCATATATATCATATGATAACAGCATATATAACAATATCTCTAAATAAAAATCAACAACTGTGAGGAATCCTGTAGGATCCCTCCAACCCATAGCTTGCAACAAATATACGTATGAGAAAATATTTACAATGTTTGCTTCGAGGAAGACGCGCGTACCAAATGTCATCTGCTCATAAATAGGAATGTATAAGGCATCATCTGCTAAAATATGTGGGAATATATGTAAATACCAATATATATATATATATATGTATGTATGTATGTATGTATGTATATAAATCATCATCAAACAGCATAAAATAAGTTTATTCCCATTATATAAAAATATAAGCGAGTCGGAAAGAATGAGCTGTACTCACATTGCTTCCAATAGTCGTTGCAGCTTTTTATTTCGAATAAAATTAAACGAGCGTTTAATTTTACCCAAAATTCCTAGCAGCTCCAAATACATCCAATCAACTCAATAGCATAGTGTTCGCGAATACGAATCTAATACAACTTGTTTCGTCAAATTTTGACCTCGTCTGTAAAAGGCAAATATTTTATAATATTACGTGCTTCATTTAATCAATTTACTTTTTATTTTTATTTTTTTTACCTTCTTAATCAGGACAGCATGTTTTTGGATCTGTAGATCACGGTCGTTCATCACTTTCTTTCCCATGCATTCAAAACTCTCAGGCTCGACTTTGCTTTCTTGAAAACCCATACGCACGCACTAAATTTTGATGGTCGCGCCCTCCTCAGCCGTCGAGAAATTGATCAAAGGAAATCACTGCGTAGCCTTAGCCGAGCTCTACCATTGACCACAACATGCTCAGCCCCACATCCACCTCGAATTTTTTACTTGAATGCGATGTCTTTGAGCGAAAATTGTCGCAATCCATAGCTCTAAAAACAATCACAGCCGTTGGATTTGTAATACTCAACGAGCTCTACAAGTTTGTAGTTAGAAGATTTCGATAATAGCTGATGGATTTAGAGATAAATGTGGGAGAAGTTTCAAACGTTCTTGGTCATTGAAAATAGGGGTGGCTGCTAGACCTAGTTTTCTAGGGTTTGGCAAAGTGAATGCCCTTACATATGCAACGTTTTAAAGCATTATTCACGTGAAATATTTTCAAACTCTAAACAAATCTTGCGGTCAGGCGTTTATAATGTTTTACCCCTATTCCTAACACAGCGGAATATATGTCGGGAGCCAATTCCGTCATATTTGAAAGATAGGTTTTCGAATCGATTTAATTTAATTAAAAATTACTTAAATAAAATTCTATATGTTTCAACTTCGCACGACCAAACCATAACTCTGATTAACATGAAATTTGAAACCATAACTCCAATTAACATGAAATTTGAATCCTATAATAATATAACATTACGGATCCAATGAAATTGGTTTCGTCGAAATCCGAGGCAGTGTCAAAAATGGCTATTTTTTACACGTTAATTAAATCAATAAACTTTCAATTTCTATAAATTAACTTTTAATTAAATTTCAAAAATTCCTGAACTCCATTCTAATTCAAATAGAATTTAATTTAACTTTATAAATCATTTTCATTCACATTAAATTCAAAATCCAATTATTTCTTCAATTTCAAATATTAAATTTACAATATGATTATCCAAATAAATTACTTTTATTTGAAATATAAATTATTCAACTTATAAAATTAACTTGTGAATATTTAAAATCAATAAAATATTCCTATTTCGAATAACTGAAATTCTGGGTCATTGCATTCTCCCTACTTAAAAGAATTTCGTCCTCGAAATTACCAAGTAAGAAAAAGCTACAAGATCCATTAACTTTTCAAAACAATTAGTTACGTTGGATTACCAAATCTCTTAAGTGTTTAGATTTCCCAAAATCATTTAGTAAAACTTCTTATAAAAACTTTTCCAAGTTTTCAAATTCATAATTAATTATTTACTAATATCATTCCACAAACCAACTAACATCATTTCGAATTATAACTCAAAATCAAAATTTTAGTTATATTTTTTTTTCCAATTTTTCCAAAAAATTTCTAACGCTTTAAATTTTCAAAAAAAAACTTCATAGCCCATTTTATGCGGTTCGATCCGGAAAAATCACAATATATATAATATCATAAATATACATCTCATCTTCGAGGATGAGGCATCTCGTATGAAAAAAAATAAAACTACAATATGTAATTCGAGATATGTATCTTATATATTATTAGCGAGCATATACGGCTAATATAGCGTGAAAGCTAGCTCCAAATGCGAAGCATACGCCATCTGCACCTACTAAACACTCAACAAATGGTAAGTACATGTATATATGGAAAGTAATATCAATATACATCATATATTAATACAACAACTATATATGCCGATATAGCAAATGCAATGAAAAGCAACGAATTCAACCATCAAACAACTATCATCCAACTAACATCCAACAAACCAATATCTTTCCAGTCCATCCATAACCAAATCAATATACATTCATTTCTCATTAATATTCATTGAATTGATTTTCAATTTAATAACGTTTGATTCATTATCATTGTAATTTTACTAACATTCATTTATTCATATTCAATTAGCTTATATTCACTAATTTACATTCAAGTTAGTTCACTTTCAATTCAAATCAAATTCAATTCTATTAAGATTCACTTATTACCAATTTAAATTCAATTATTTAGCTTTCAATTTCATTAACATTAAATGAATTTCTATTCAATCAACTAATATCCATCTAACAACCAATGCATATCCAACATAACCAAATTCATTTACTTTACACTCAAACATTCATATTTACTTCGTTTACATTCGATTTGGTTGAACACTTTTAATTTCAATTGGTTCGATATTCAATTTAGATTGAATTCTAGTATTCACTATATTCACATTTTTATACAACACTTCCAATGCTAATTTTATCATCACTTCTTAAGTTTTATTCAATTCTTAACAACAACATTTCTAATCCATTTTTATTAACCAATCCACACTTACAATTAAAGTTGAATTTCACCATATAACTCAAGTTCATATTCATCTAATTACTTCATTTCCTTAATTCATTTTACATTTTGGTATCAAATTCAACTTCATTCCACATCACTAAGTCATGTTTCATTTCATCCTCACTTACATTTACTATCATCATACAACTTAAGTTCACTTCTAATTTAATTGAAATTTTATTTTATTTAACTCATTTCGCTAGCTCGTTTATTTTTCCTTTAATTAAGCTAAATTTCATTTTCAAAGATCATTTCCTTTTAACTTAACTTCGATTTCATTTCGAAAACCATTTTATTTAACTTTTACTTAAGTCAAATTTCATACCACTATTCAAATTCAGATTTTCATTTCTTAACATTTCATAATTAGCAAATCTAAATTTTTGTTTCCAACATATTATTACAAAATTCATAACTTATACTTATTCACTTCAACTTCCATGAATATTTATGTTCGCTTTCATTCTCATTTTACAATTTCAATTCATGGTTATACAAACACTTTACAACTTAAGTGTGTATGAATATGCGCTTATATGTTTTTGTTTGATGATAATAAACATATATATTCATTTAAATGTATTTGGTAATGTACTATTTTGTTTTTCATAGATTAAATAAATATTTGTTGAATAAAATAAATTACACAGAATTTGAATTCAAACAGAACAAGTTACACAGAATTTGAATTCAAACAGAAATTTTATTCAAACAAATATTTATTACAATCTTGAATAGTACAAATTCAAGCTCTCACTATACATATACAATTCTGATTACATCACAATTACATCACAATTGTTTTTACATTAATAACCTCACTACATATCACTCACACTCGTATTTTGTCTTCAACTGCATTCCAGTTTGAATCTAGCATCTGAGCAATCTGCAAAAATATTCACTAACGCAGTAAAATTGAAAAAGAAATATTTTTGCAATATAAAATGAAATATGATTTTTTAAAATACGATTTGCCTCAGTTATTTGGGTCGTTCGTCATCATTCATACTTGAATTCATCATACACGAACAATGTGACATGCACAGTGTATCACTGTACATGCCACTAGGCCGTGCACATCGATATACACTTGATCGATTTACAGGGACAGGTGAGCACAGGTCAAACCCAAATGAAAAGCCGGGTTCAACTCACGTGCAATATATTTAAAGTCACAACACGAGCACAAGGTCAAACCCGAGTTTTAAAACCGGGTTCAACACAAGGCACAATAAACTCAAATGCAAAGCTTCGACAAATCGAAACTGCAGTGGACATGTATACAACAAAAGAAGCAGTGACAATGCAGTAATAACCAGAATGTTACTCAATGCACATGCCAACAACAAGTCCAAATACAACAATATGCAGAAGCAAGATCAACACAGTGGTGATGCAGTGCAACATCTACGACAGCAAGTAAGTGAATGCAACATGTACAACAATACTACACTGCCTCTGCCATCAAGCCAAAATGATCAAGTCAAAACAAAGTGATCATAATGCACAGTGAAGTCCAAACAAATGCTCAGTTAAAATGGCCAGAGACAAAAGCTCACAGAGGCCAGAAAATTGAAGAAAACTAGTGCAGTGATGCAAGTTCAAATATAATGAAACAACATGTACAGGACAGTGAAAAAGCATACTGGAATCGAACCAACAAGCTTCAGCATCAACATCAAACCAGAGAACATCTACAAATGGTGCCGACTACAAGTGAATGCAAACAATACAATACTGAAGTGATGAAATGCATAAAAATCTACTGAAACCAAGATTGCACTACAGTGAATGCAGAGAACACATTACAGTGGTACAGTGACAACATACAAATGCTTATATGAATAACCTGGGCAGATAGCATCGAAACAATGCAGTATGGCCAGAGTGAAGATTATAAGACCGCAATGGATACAACAATGCCCAAGACAACTTGAACAAAGCTACTACAGGAATGTAGACAGTGGCCGAAGCCAATTCACTAAAATATCGAAGTCAAAGAAGATTAATACACATCAAAGACATAATGACCAAGTCACGTGTCAAAACGTTGATTATCGAAAATCAAATTCGTATCTTTGAAAAAGTCAGCAATGAAAAAGGAAAAGTTTGAAAATCAAAGCCGTGAGTAACAAGTCGACAGTAAATCAGGAAAGCCGTGCGCATCAAGGAAAGAAGAAATTTGGAAAGTATCAAATTGATACAAAGGAATTCAAGTCTCGAATTCATATAAATACTGAACCCAAAGCACTCATCATCGGCATCGAGTACGCAACAAGAACAAGCAATAATTCAAGCAAATTAAACCAGCAAAGAGAATACATACCAATTTATCGAACTCGATCAAAGGACCAGCTACGTACGATTCGCAATCTCGCAAGTCAACCAGTGAATTAATCATCAGAGACCGAGCGAGCAAAAGCAACGCAAAACGGTAAATTGATCATCAGAGAACGTGCGCAAGAGCACCATTAATTCAAATCGAACAAGCCCCAATTTGGATCGCAAGAAGCCGAAGCCCTAATTCGAAATCGAAGAGCCGCAATTTTACAGTAGCAAAGGAAAAAGGGAACGATGCCCTAATTTCAAGAGGAACGACCGCCATCATTTTCTCAAAGCAAGAGAAGTGGATCGGGTGAAAAATAACAAGGGGCCGGCCTTGTTTATTACAAAGGAGATTTTGTTTTAAAGGGGTTTCTTTTATTTGAGCAAAAATTAGGGATTAAAGTTTATATTTTAATTTTTGCTCCTGGTTTTATTTTTGAAGTTGTTTGTTTTTTCTTTTCAAGTCAAATAATCTGTAAATCACCACCTAGGTTGTAGGTAGTGTTAGATTGTCTAGTTAGAATTAGTTCAGTGAGCAGGGTGTGCGAGTTTGCAAAACTCTATAGGCGGGAGCAGTGTTTGCGAGTAAGCGAAACTCTATAGGCGGAGCAGGGTGTGCGAGTCTAGTAGAGTGTTTGTGAGTGGGAGCAAAAGGGTCTGCGAGTCTAGTAGAGTGTTTGTAAGCGGGATACTGTTTAATTCTAATAGAAATCTGGGAATGCAGCAGTAGGCAGGGGTTGCCGAAGCTGGGTAAATTTTGTGTGTGATTTACTTTTCAGCATATTTATTTCTGCAGTTTATTTCTGTGTTTAATTCGAGAAAATTTTCTATAACCCTATTCACCCCCCCTCTAGGGTTAATCTAGATCCTACAAGTGGTATCAGAGCACGGTATTTTTCTTTAACTCTAGAGTCATGAATTCATCAAATAATGCTTTTTCTGAGGGGCAATCTATTGTTAGGCCACCCATGTTTAACGGGAATGATTATGCTTATTGGAAAGTTAGGATGGGTATTTATCTTAGTTCTGTTGATTATGATGTTTGGGATAGTATTGAAACTGGCTATAAACCTCCCACTATAACTGTAGGTGGTACTGAGATTCCTAAACCTAAGGATAGGTGGGATGCTAACGATAAGAAATTAAAAACTACAAATGCCAAAGCAATGAACGCTTTGATCTGTGCTCTTGATAAAAATGAATTTAATAGAATTTCTCATTGTACAACAGCACAGGAAATTTGGCACACTTTGGAGGTGACACACGAAGGAACTTCTCAAGTCAAGGAGTCTCGTCTAGCTCTATTCAGCAATGAATACGAAAACTTTATGATGGACAAAGGCAAGAGCATAAAGGATATGTTTGGATGCTTTTCAACCTTGGTATACAACGCTAGAGCGCTTGGGAAAGTATTCACTGAGGTAGATCTTGTGAGGAAGGTGCTACGAGTTTTACCAATAAACTTTGAGGCAAAAGTCACGGCAATACAAGAATCGAAAGATCTGAGTAAGCTAAGCATGGAGGAGTTGATTGGCAACTAGATGACATATGAGCTTGAGCTAAAAGCAAAAGAGGAATGCAACAACTCCGAACCAAAGAAGAAGACGATTGCCTTAAAAAGCAAAGAAGAAAGCGATATAGAAGAAGATCCAATTGAAGAGCTTGCAATGGCTATCAATAATCTTAGAAAATGGTCAAGATTCAAGCCACGCAAGAAGAAAACAAGTAGTAATAGGTCAAAACATTCTGACAATTCCGATAATGATTCGACGTGCTATAACTGCAACAAGTCTGGCCACTTCAAACAAGAATGCCCACTTCTCAAAAACAATCGAGGAAAGAAAAAGACGAAGAAGGTCTTTGCAGTGACTTGGGATGATGAAGAAGGAGTGGAAGTTTCGAATAGTAGCTCAGAGGAGGCTAACTTGTGTCTTGTGGCAAAATCGGATTCAGAAGCAAGCTCAGAGGAATCTAGTGAGGCAGGTAACTATTCCTATAGAGACCTTGTTTTTATGTGTCTTGATCTCACTAAAGTAGTTGATGCTCTTGAATCTAAAATTGAAAAACTGAAATCTGATAGGAGAGAACTTGCTCGTGAAAATTTTAGGTTAGAAACTGAACTTGAAAATATTCAAAACCTAGAATGTAAAAGATGTAAAATTTTAGATTCAGAATTGACAAGACTTAAGAATAGCTTTGAGAATCTTGAAAAAGAAAACTTGATTCTTAAAGAAACCATTGGACATCGTGTTGAAAATTGTAGTCATAGGAACAAGAACACAAAATTTATACAAGTTTGGGTTCCTAAGAATTTTACAAACAAATTTCATGTCTATTGGAACAAGAATGAAAAGACAAAACAAGTTTGGGTTCCAAAGGGATTGTTTATTCACAATGCTTCAGCCACTAATAATTATGGACCTATAAAAAATAGGTCACAAAAATCTTTCATCGTGTAGGTATGGTGGCAGGCTAAGGAACAACAACAGTGTTCTCTGGATTTTGGCTGTTTCAGAAACACAACGGGCAACAAAGCAAAGTTCCTTAGCCTAGTACAAAGGTGACAGAATCACGAAAAATTATCGTAAAGGTAAAAAAAGGTGAAGGTTATTTATATGTGATAATCTGCACCATATTCTGAATGAAATCAGCCAAATATTGTGATGTTGAAAAGAGATGATTTTTTGATTCTGACTTGGTCTACATAATTAGCCAATTACATTTATGCCAAAAACACTATTCATTGAATTACTTCATACATATACGTTTGGATTAAAAACATAGTGTTTTGCTGGATGATAATATTTCTGGTTATTTTTGGCTAACTCTATATTCACCATTTTCTGATTATTTACATGGCTTCAATTCAAATTCAAAGAATGTCATTTGAATTGTTGCTAAAATTGGGTTTGAGATTTTTGATGCACACTTCATGATCTGCTCTATCAAATTCAGTTAGTGATATTTTGGAGTGAAAAAGAAATTCAGATGCAGATTACACTGGTAATCTAGTTGATAGAAAAATTACTAGTTGAACGTGATTTTTGAGACATTTAGTAACTGCATCGTTTTTCATAGAAAATATCTGCATATTGTTCATTTTAAATAATTTTTCATTTAGCAGAATTTTTTTCTCATAGAACCCGCCTCCCCTCGAGAAAATCATTTTTGACCATATTTTCAGATTAGTCATTTTATTTGATTTTAAATGACAAATTTTGACTAATCCGACTCCCGACTAATTATCAATAAGATAAGTAGCGATTGAAAAGTGATAAGTATTGATATTTAACATACATTACTCTAGAGAGTATATTTGGAAAATTTCTTTAGGAATTAAAACAAGAATTATAAAACTTTTTGTTGGGTAAAGATTCCATGACCATTTCTATATCTATCATATTTCTATCGACCATTGTTTATCAAAGCTTAAATATAGTTGGTTGATATGTGGTACTATAATCGGGGATCATTTGTTTTTCATTCCATATTTTTTAAATAAATAAATATCCAAAGAATTCACTCTCATTTAAAAGTCCTCACGGTTATGCATGGGTGAATTACTTGGATTTTTGATTATATGCTTCCATGCTCATTTAAAAGTCCTCACGGTTATGCATGTATGGAACGCATATCAAAATTAATTGATTAAATAGACAAGTTGATTCCAATCCCATTTAAAAGTCCTCACGGCCATGCGTGGTTAGAAGATACTTGAATTTCATTTTTAAAAATTAAATTGGAATACTACTAATCTCGTTTAAAAGTCCTAACGGTTATGCATGATTAGTAGATATTCAAATTCCTGATATAAATGTACCACAAGTTGATACAATTATATGATTTTATATTAGAACATCATTTCCATTCTTTCTAAAAGTGGAATATGCGCCTAACAAGGGTAGTTATGGTTTTTGTTTGATTCTTATTGGAGTTTAATATTTATATTCAATTTGAGTTTAATGTTGGATTAATATAGATCACTTAATCTCTATTTTTCTCTAACACTATTATTCTTTTGCTGATAACAAAAGGGAGAGAGAAAAGTTAAGATTTTGTCAAATAGAATCAAGCAAAGGTCAAATAATTTTCCATTTGCATCTAGGCTTATTTGAATATTTCTATTTGTATGCATATATGTAGGGGGAGCATCATGTAGAGAGGAAGCATTTAAATAGGAGGAGAAATTAGAGTATATCATTGGTCAAATACATTTAACACGGTCAAAATCTTAAATATATGTTTGTTATCATCAAAAGGGGGAGATTGTATGAATATGCGCTTATATGTTTTTGTTTGATGATAATAAACATATATATTCATTTAAATGTATTTGGTTATGTACTATTTTGTTTTTCATAGATTAAATAAATATTTGTTGAATAAAATAAATTACACAGAATTTGAATTCAAACAGAACAAGTTACACAGAATTTGAATTCAAACAGAAATTTTATTCAAACAAATATTTATTACAATCTTGAATAGTACAAATTCAAGCTCTCACTATACATATACAATTCTGATTACATCACAATTGTTTTTACATTAATAACCTCACTACATATCACTCACACTCGTATTTTGTCTTCAACTGCATTCCAGTTTGAATCCAGCATCTGAGCAATCTGCAAAAATATTCACTAACGCGGTAAAATTGAAAAAGAAATATTTTTGCAATATAAAATGAAATATGATTTTTTAAAATACGATTTGCCTCAGTTATTTGGGTCGTTCGTCATCATTCATACTTGAATTCATCATACACGAACAATGTGACATGCACAATGTATCACTGTACATGCCACTAGGCCGTGCACATCGATATACACTTGATCGATTTACAGGGACAGGTGAGCACAGGTCAAACCCAAATGAAAAGCCGGGTTCAACTCACGTGCAATATATTTAAAGTCACAACACGAGCACAAGGTCAAACCCGAGTTTTAAAACTGGGTTCAACACAAGGCACAATAAACTCAAATGCAAAGCTTCGACAAATCGAAACTGCAGTGGATATGTATACAACAAAAGAAGCAGTGACAATGCAGTAATAACCAGAATGTTACTCAATGCACATGCCAACAACAAGTCCAAATACAACAATATGCAGAAGCAAGATCAATACAGTGGTGATGCAGTGCAACATCTACGACAGCAAGTAAGTGAATGCAACATGTACAACAATACTACACTGCCTCTGCCATCAAGCCAAAATGATCAAGTCAAAACAAAGTGATCATAATGCACAGTGAAGTCCAAACAAATGCTCAGTTAAAATGGCCAGAGACAAAAGCTCACAGAGGCCAGAAAATTGAAGAAAACTAGTGCAGTGATGCAAGTTCAAATATAATAAAACAACATGTACAGGACAGTGAAAAAGCATACTGGAATCGAACTAACAAGCTTCAGCATCAACATCAAACCAGAGAACAACTACAAATGGTGCCGACTACAAGTGAATGCAAACAATACAATACTGAAGTGATGAAATGCATAAAAATCTACTGAAACCAAGATTGCACTACAGTGAATGCAGAGAACACATTACAGTGGTACAGTGACAACATACAAATGCTTATATGAATAACCTGGGCATATAGCATCGAAACAATGCAGTATGGCCAGAGTGAAGATTATAAGACCGCAATGGATACAATAATGCCCAAGACAACTTGAACAAAGCTACTACAGGAATGTAGACAGTGGCCGAAGCCAATTCACTAAAATATCGAAGTCAAAGAAGATTAATAAACATCAAAGACATAATGACCAAGTCACGTGTCAAAACGTTGTTTATCGAAAATCAAATTCGTATCTTTGAAAAAGTCAGCAATGAAAAAGGGAAAGTTTGAAAATCAAAGCCATGAGTAACAAGTCGACAGTAAATCAGGAAAGCCGTGCGCATCAAGGAAAGAAGAAATTTGGAAAGCATCAAATTGATACAAAGGAATTCAAGTCTCGAATTCATATAAATACTGAACCCAAAGCACTCATCATCGGCATCGAGTACGCAACAAGAACAAGCAATAATTCAAGCAAATTAAACCAGCAAAGAGAATACATACCAATTTATCGAACTCGATCAAAGGACCAGCTACGTACGATTCGCAATCTCGCAAGTCAACCAGTGAATTAATCATTGGAGACCGAGCGAGCAAAAGCAACGCAAAAAGGTAAATTGATCATCAGAGAACGTGCGCAAGAGCACCATTAATTCAAATCGAACAAGCCCCAATTTGGATCGCAAGAAGCCGAAGCCCTAATTCGAGATCGAAGAGCCGCAATTTTACAGTAGAAAAGGAAAAGGGGAACGATGCCCTAATTTCAAGAGGAACGACCGCCATCATTTTCTCAAAGCAAGAGAAGTGGATCGGGTGAAAAATAACAAGGGGCCGGCCTTGTTTATTACAAAGGAGATTTTGTTTTAAAGGAGTTTTTTTAATTTGAGCAAAAATTAGGGATTAAAGTTTATATTTTAATTTTTGCTCCTGGTTTTATTTTTGAAGTTGTTTGTTTTTTCTTTTCGAGTCAAAGAATCTGTAAATCACCACCTAGGTTGTAGGTAGTGTCAGATTGTCTAGTTAGAATTAGTTCAGTGAGCAGGGTGTGCGAGTTTGCAAAACTCTATAGGCGGGAGCAGTGTTTGCGAGTAAGCGAAACTCTATAGGCGGAGTAGGGTGTGCGAGTCTAGTAGAGTGTTTGTGAGCGGGAGCAAAAGGGTATGCGAGTCTAGTAGAGTGTTTGTAAGCGGGATACTGTTTAATTCTAATAGAAATCTGGGAATGCAGCAGTAGGCAGGAGTTGCCGAAGCTGGGTAAATTTTGTGTGTGATTTACTTTTCAGCATATTTATTTCTGCAGTTTATTTCTGTGTTTAATTCGAGAAAATTTGCTATAACCCTATTCACCCCCCCCCCCCCCTCTCGGGTTAATCTAGATCCTACAAAGTGTATATTCACTTTTATTTGATTCATCAATATACTTAATTCAGTTCACTAACTCCAATTCATTTAACCTTACCGATGTTAAATTCTAATATCATATTCAAATTTTAAAATTTCTAGTTATAGTTCAAAACTCTTGTTTTTAACTTTATGTATAAGTTATACAACTTAGTTATTTAAACTTTCAGATCCATATTATATAATCACTTACCACTTAAGTTTAATTTTCATTTCAATAACTTATATCATCCAGTTCAAATCCATTTTATTTAACTTCCCTTTAATTAGATTTCAAATCATATATTGTATTATGCTAACTCAAATTTATTTAACTTTACTAATGTTACTTTTTTTATTTCATATTATAAGTCCAAACCCATTTTCCTTATATTTATCAATTTCAAACTTGGTTTTTAAATTTAAATTTTTTTTATTGCAACAAAACTTAAATTTTCAATTTACTATTGGTAGCAAATTGATCACACGGAAACTCGAAAATGATACCGATGATGCTGCAGTCATCACCTTTATTATCTTCTAGCAACAGTAGTGAATTCAGTGCTTTATATTCTTTTAAATATCCTTTTTATATTTATAAATCATATTTATAAATTCTTACTTATGTAATTTCATTATTTACCATTACATATATAAGATTCAATCCAGATTTATTTATCTTATTTAGATTTATAATATTATAACCTCTTCAAACGTGGAAAAACAACTTTCAAAATCAATGGGATTTAAATATGCAACTTCCTAATTTAAATTCATTTTTATTTACAACTCATATTTACAAATATACTTATGTAGTTTAATTTCTTATACATAATATTATTTCACATTTATACATCATTTTAATTATGTTTCCATACTTTATAATTCATTAGCTTATATAATTTATTCTTTTACAATTGTTGTTTTTATTTAGATTATTCAAACAAATTTTATTAACTTATATATATTTACATTTTCAAACAACCAAATAATCAATCTATATATACTATAATAATTTCTGAAAAATAGTTTCTTTTGTATATAAAATATAATCGAGGTAAACTTATTTCACTTACCCAATTTAAAAACAATACTATGTTGACTTGTCTCGTTTAAGTATTTAGAAATCCCTATCGATAACATGGCTTCCCATGCACCGATCAGAAATCATAAAACCGTCAATGAATAAGTAAATACAATATAAAACATTTTTATCTCACTAAAAAATATGCACTCATATATATAATACGCTCAAACTCAATCTAGGTTGCTAGAGACTCTATCAATACTGAGTACACTTCAAAGCTTAGGAATATACTAAACATAAGCTTTGATACCACGTGTGAGGATCCACAAATTTATATCCTTTGAATCGATAATAAACCGCACATATCCGGCCCAAAAAGCACAAAATGACGGAAAGTCAAGAGAAGGAAAAGAAGATAGAAGAAGAGAAGAGAAGAAAAAGAAGAGAAAACCAAACATAACAATACAGAATCTCACATCGCTACAGAATAACATATAAGATAGATGAATAATCTTTATAAAGAGAAACTATAATATATATATATATACACATCAAGCAGAGTTCAACAATCAATCACTAATGATCAGCCTAGACAGTTATAACAACCTTCCTTACAATTGCTGATAATATAAACAGTAACAATGCATCAGAAAATAAACAGATACGTATATACGACATGAAGATCTCCAGCTCTCCTACTGAAGCACCAGAAGCACCAAATATGAACCAGTAAATATACTCGATTCGACCTGAGCATTGAAAGGGAAGAACGTCCGGATCACTCTAGTAAACTAGCATGAGAAAACACACATAACTGAATTTATTAAATAACCAAAAAAATTATTTTTAAAACAAAAGTATCTCGTAAGACCTACCCACACATAAACATAGACGTGTTTTCACCTTACGATAACCAAAATCATTCATACAAATTTTCTTATGTTATAATAGTGTCTGTTATACAAATAATATTAAAATAGCCGAAATTGTTACATTGATTAAATTCCAACATACAGCCTAAAGTGGGTAATACAAACAAAATGGCAGGCATGTAGCGGAATTTTGATTTCCATACAAATGACCAGGTGAAGGGACTACCTTCCGACAGTACATCTCTAGAGAAATGTACCGAGGATACATCATAAAGATCCTTTACCAACACAAGAACGACCTACATCTATAACTAGGTAGTACCGAATATGTCATCCCACGGTCCTTACCGACCTTTATCCGAAGGCCCTCATAGCATACATCCACAATAATTTACATCTCGAACATCATAGCGGGAAGATATATATATATACATACATACATATATATATATATATATATAAAAGGGGATGACCATATCCTAATTGGGAATAACCCACTCAACAATACCGCATCTAACCCTGTTTCGGTCATTTCTGGTTAATGAGGCCAGTGGTAACGATTACCTTTCACATATCATATATCACATCATCTTTGAATGCCATAGTGCCATTTTCGTTGAATGCTTATTCCCTTCCATAAAAATACAACCCTTGAGCTCGTATGTCTCAAGGAGGGTGTTAAACAAAGAGAAGTTGCCTTCTCCGCCACCAAACAGATGTACGTTTGTAAAAACCAATGTATGTAATCTTAGAAATGCAATGTCAGGCACTCATCCATACAAGTTATCTAGGAACAGGACAAATCGAAGGTACTCTCCTACCACATCCTATCAGATTAGTAGCGACAGCCCTTGCAATGGATATTTCATAACGAAGAGACTACCGCTACTAGATGTATATTGGGATTTTAACCCCAAATGATCAACAAGCAGTCCTTCACTGTGGAAATCCTAAATATCAATATCATCAATCAACTTGCACAATCATCGCATATATGTTGGTTTGAAGTGGATTTATTCGATCTCAGTCTCTTCACACCAAAAACGCAAAAGCGATTCTCAACCTCACATAAAAACTAAGTCTCATAAACTTATAACGTCTCCAACTTTCAACTTGCTATCCTTCGGCCAAGAAGGAAGCTCGATAGATTGGATTAATAACTCCGCACTACACAAATCAACATTCTCAACACAAATGATAATCAAGCCTACACAGTCAATTACTTACTAAGTGTATGACTAATTAGTTTCTACATCAAGTCGAGAAACTAAAATGGCCAGATTTGATAGTCGGTTATTTAACTATCAAAGCAACAAACACATTCTAGCACATAAGTAGTCATTGGGCCTGATTTTATTAATCGTTTATAAATCAAATCACTTTCCAATTATTCACTTCAAAATATCTTTAAAAAGATATATTCTCAAAACCATTTCAATATTTCACTATTTGGAAAACATTTCCATATAATTATTTGAATAATAAGTGAATTCACAATTTACTTTATTTTCAAACCATTCAAACTCCATTTTAAAATATCACTTCCCAAAACATTTATTTAATTTGAAGAATTATTCACTGTCCAAAATCGTGAATATAATTATCTTACCAAATTCATTACTTCTACACATTTAATTTAGAGGATTATTCACTGTCCAAAATCGTGAATATAATTCTTTTATAAATTTTCATATTTAACTTATCAAAATAAGTTGATTTCACCTTTATAAAACCATGTTTATACATCTCATTTATATTTTATAAAAACTTTCATATATAAAATTCTATTATTTACAAATTCCATTTATATCTCATTTGTATGTCAAAATCTAATTATAAGTTAATTTACATATAAATCTGTTATTTATAGATTCATTTTTTTATTAATTCCTTAATTCATAAATCTTATTTACTTATAAGATTCATTTATAATTTCATTTTAACACTTACAAAACTTGTTTATAATTCCATTGCTTTTATTTATAAAAATTCAATTTTATAAACCTTATACACAAGCTATTCATAATAAATCCAAAATTCTCAATTTAAATTATTTTACAAAATAGTTAGCTTCTTATTTCAAAAATCATATTGAGGTATATTTCACAAAGCCATAATTTTTATAACATAAAAATTATAACTTTTTATTTATTTTGAAATAAATCCATTCATTAAATCATTCAAACTGAAACATATAATTTTCAAAATCACTTTGAAATCCCTTTTAATTTTAAATCATCATTTTAATATTTTAAAATTCCAAAATATGGCCCAATGCTGCAAAAGCGCTAAATAAGGGAATTCACATCAATCATGGCATCCGAACATCATATATATCACATGATAACAACATATATAACAATATCTATAAATAAAAATCAACAACGGTGAGGAATCCAGTTAGATCCCACTAACGTATAGCCTGCAACAAATATACATATGAGAAAATATGTACAACGTCTGCTTCGAGGCAGACGCGCGTCTAAAAGGTCATCCGCTCATAGATGGGAACTTATAAGGTCTTAATCACTAAAATATGTGGGAATATATCCAAATACCAATATATATATATATATAGACACATCGAAATCATCATCAAACATATAATAAATTTATTTCCACTTATATAAAAATATAAGCGAGCCAGAAAGAGTGAGTTGTACTCACATTGCTTCTAATAGTCGTTGCAACTTTTTATTTAGAATAAAATTAAACGAGCATTTAATTTTACCCAAAATTCCTTGCAGCTCCAAATCAACTTCATAGCGTAGTGTTCACAAATACTAACCTAATGCAACCTGTTTCGTCAAATTTCGACCTCATGTGTAAAAGATACACGTTTTATAAGATTACATACTTTATTATATAATCAATTTCCTTTTTTTAACCATCTTGATCAGGGACGCATGTTTTTGGATCTGCAGATCACGGTCATTCGTCACTTTCTTCCCCACGCATGCAATACTCCCAGGCTCGACTTCGTTTTCTTGAAAACCCATACGTAGCACTAAATTTTGATGGTCGCGCCCACCTCAGTCGTCGAGACATTGATGAAAGACCATCACCATGTATCCCTAGCCGATCTCTACCATCGACTCCAACCACGAAATGCTCAGCACCACATCTATCTCGATTTTCGTGCTTGAACGCACTGTCTTTGAGCGAAAACTATCGCCAATCCATAGCTCTGAAAACAATTACAACCGTTGGATTTGTAGCACTCAACGAGCTCTACAAGTTTGTAGTTGGACGATTTCGATAATAGATGATGGATTTAGAGATAATTGAGGGAGAAGTTTCGAACATTCTTGGCCATTGAAAATTGGGGTGGCGGGTAGGCCTAGTTTTCTAGATTTTGGCAAAAGTGAACTTCCTTATGGGCAACGTTTTAAAACAATATTCATGCGAAATATATCCGAACTCTAAATGAAGCATGCCGCTAGGCGTTTACAATGTTTAATCCCTATTTCAAACACAATGGAATATATATCGGGAGCCAATTCCATCAAATTTGAAAGATAGGATTTTGAATCGATTTATTTTAATTAAAAATTACTAAAATAAATTTCTACGCATTTCGGCTTCGCATGACCAAACCGTAACTCCGATTGACATAAAATTTGAAATTGTATAATATTATAACTTTATGGATCCAATGAAACTTGTTTCTTCGAAATCCGAGACATTGTCAAAAATGGCTATTTTTTACACGTTAATCAAATCAATAAATTTTCAGTTTTTATAAATTAACTTTTAATTCAATTTCAAAAGTTCTCCAACTCTATTCTAATTCAAATAGAATTTAATTTAACTTTATAAATCATTTTCATTCACATTAAATTCAAAATCCAATTATTTATGCAATTTCAAATATTAAATTAATAATTTGATTATCCACATAAATTCTTATATTTGAAATATAAGTTGTTCAGCTTATAAAATTAACTTGTGAATATTTAAAATCAATTAAATATTTCTATTTCGAATGAATGAAATTCTGGGTCATTACATAACATGTATTGTTGTGGAGGAGGAAAGGCCGCAAGTTAACACATTCCATATGTTATTTAAGAAGCATTTGATACAATTGAGTTTGGAATCCATTTTGGTAATGGTAGTTTCAACTCGAGATAGTCACCTACCTAATATCTTTTGATTTCTAGAAATAATCATGTAAGCTTGGCGTGCTTATGTATCCTATCCAATTTCTTCAATCTCATGAAATTGTCATGGAGCCTGAGAAGAAGAACCAGTTTCGATTTAAGTAGCATGTTGATAGGATGAAGGTTGAGGTTTTCCCGAGGCTTGATTCTCTTTTAAATGTTTAAAAATTATGATTGTATGACTTTGGAAGTGTTTAGGAAGACCCATAAGACTTAAGGTCCTAGTGTTAAGAGTGCCAATAGTAGTAAAGTCCGTATTGGAGAGAGGGATTTCAGAATGTAGAATAAGTCTCATCATATAAGCACCGTAATGAATGGTTTTCATGAGGCCTTGGTTAAAGGTTTGAAATTCTTCGAGAATGACCTTTGCCCAATTTACAGATCGTTGTCCTCAAATAGCATAGAGTGATTGGTAATCTCGCTTGTAAATTTTCTCGTAGCTTTCGGTACGAAGGTTAATGGAGTGAGTAAAAGCACGATGAAAGATTCTTGCTTTTGGTCGGAGCACTATTGCCTTAAGTTCTTTTAATTCATCAGAAAGAAAAAGGTGACTTACTCTATCTCATTAATCCATATCAACTTCTATCTCATTTAAATCCTCTCCTTCTGAAGTACATTGCAGGATTCTTCCTATTCTAGAAATGGGTAAAAACATCTTCACTCCACAAACAAGTGTCCATACACAATCGTCAATATTATGAATCGTGTGATGATCCAAGTTAAGATTAGCATATAAAAGCTCGATCAAAAGGTAATTAACCTTTAGGTTGTTGGCATTATAATCGAGCAATGATTCTAGACAACTTCTCCTTGCTAAGTCTTGAAATGCATAGAAGCAAAATCAGGGAACTTTACAAACGAACCTTCGAAAATCCAGGAGTTCTTCATCTTATTGAACTTTTTAATAGCCCTATCATTGTATAGACAACTTCTAATTTGAGATTCGGTAGGTCCTGCTGAAGAGGAGGAAGGTCTAGCTCTCTTGGTTGGCATTGTGGTTAGGGTTTTAGAGAAGATGAGTTTGGAAATTTTATGAGTAGTTTTGGATTAAACTAAAGTAATTTTAAAGAGAGTGAATGGGTATGGACGTAGGTGAAAAGATGAAATGTTATAATGAAAAGATGGAATGAAAAGGAGTTATCTTTTTAAATAAAAAAATTCATTTTCCAGATTCAGTAAAGTGCAAGTTCAGTGGACTAAATATTGAATCAAGTTAAAAAATTTGTCAGGTCAGTGATTCAGTCGACTGAATATATTGTTTTATCCAAAAAAAATTAGTTCATTTTGGGTATGATTTAGTCGACTTATAAAGTTGTTTAGCCGATTGAATTTCATGCATAGTTTTTTATTAAAACAGTATTCAATCTACCGAGTATACCAATGCACTCGACCGGTGCTGTGAAAAATAGTATGTTAGCTGTATTGAAAAAAAGAATTGCTAAATCATATATATATATATATATATTAATAAAATATAGATAAAAACAAGAAAATGTAGTCTAAGAAGAGGAATTCGAATTCTTCGGAGTCTCATATTCTTCCGGCTCAATTTTTGTGTGTTCTCGAGTTGGTTGAATTGTTGAGCATTCCCATGAGTTTGGAGAGTATGGAGGCCTCTCGAGTGATGGAACATGAACATTATTGTTCGTTGTTGAAGCACCGTAAAACATTAATGCAACCCTTTCCAGAAAACTTAGTCTCCTAGCATGAAGTTTTTGTTCATAGCACATTTCTCACTGTAAGCTTAGCGTTTCTCTTTGATAGTGGTGAATTTCAGTGATCTTACCGTTGACAAATGGTAGACCAAAATGTAGTTTCCGTCCACGCTTTCTGTAACGACCCAGGATTTTTAGTAATTAAAATTTGAATATTTAATTAATTTTAAATATTAATAAGTGAATTTATAAGTCGAATAAATTTTATTTTGAATTTTTGGATTTAATTGAATAATTAAATCGATAATTTAATATGTGAAATTATGGGAATAATTGAAAATTGATTTAAATATGATTGAAAATGATTTGTAAAATTTTATTTTATCATGTTGAAGTTAGAACGATATTTTAGAACTTTTAAAAATCGAATTAAAAGTTAATTTGTGAAAATTGAATATTTTAATATTAAAATCGACTAGTGAAAATAGTCAATTTTTGAACAGTCTCAGAATTGGACGAAACCAGTTCCATTGGATCCGTAATAGTTAGTTATTACCGGATTTCAATTTTCGTGTCAATCGGAGCTATCGTTTGATCGTGGCAGCTCGAAACGCATCGAATTATTTTTAATTTTAATTTGGCGAGTTAAAATAGCCATTTTTCAAAAAGTCTCGGATTTCGACGAAACCAGTTTCATCGGATCCGTAATGTGATATTATTGTAAGGTTTCAAATTTCGTGTCAATTGGATTTACCGTTTGTCCGGTACAAATTAAAACGCCTAGAAATCGATTTAAATCGGTTTAATTTAAATTGAACGTTTATTGCCATAACTCACACAAAAGTCCGAATTAGCTTCCGAAACCTGTTCCATTGTGTCCGGAACGCGGGGTAAACCCTAGAAACGCTGGTTACGGCGCGTAAATCGGAGTTCGGAATTTCCGGGATGAATAGTGTTCGAAAATTTCTTGTAAATAGCCCAAAATTCGTAAAAAAAAAAAATTATAAACCTAACCCTAATTTGTTCAGAGCCGCCACCCACATCTATGAACGGCCGAAATTCACTTTCCTTTCCCCCTCGATTTCTTCCAATCCACTAACAATTAGAGAAAACTTCCAACTAGGAAGTGGTAGAGCACGACGAGAGCTTGAAGTTCAACGGTCATGATCAAATATGGAGAGACGAGGAGGGAGCTAGGGGGGGCCGTTTGTGGCCAGTTGCGCACGCAACTCAAGGAGGTAGGGGTGGCCGAGCTCAGAGCCTTTGAGGCCGAACATGGAGTTGGTTGAGGCCTTCGACATGCAACTTCCTGATCGTGCTATAGTTTAACGTGGATGCCGAATTATTTAACCCTAATTTCGTTGTGATGGGTTCATTGTGTGTGTGTTGCGACCTGGAGATGTGCGTGGGAGAGATGATGGTGTGCACGGCCAGATCTGATGCAAAAAGAAATGGATGGTGGATGATGGTTGTATGTTTATAATTTTAATTTAAGTTGTAAATTAGTTAATATAAATACGTGTAACCTTAGAAAATTCATAACTTTTTCATACGAGGTCGAAAACGCGCGAAACCAGTTGCGTTGGAATCGTATGGACGAGCACTACGCGGTGAAATTGGATTGGAGTCGTTTGGAGTTAGTGAGAATTTTGGGTAAAATTAAACGTCCGTTTAATTTTATTCGAAATAAATCGCTAAAACAAAATTAAAATCAAGGTGAGAACTTCTCACTCAATCGAATCAGTTTCGATTTGGTTTTAAATAGTTAGATTTAAAATATTTGAATGCATGTTTGAATGATGATTGTTATCTATTGATTGTTAAAATAGACATTATACGCCGTTAGTAAGCGGATGTTATTTATTAAAAACATATACCGCGAATATTTCATAAACAGTGAAATTGGTATTATATATAATAGCAATATATATATATTGGCATATGTATATATTGGAGTTATTGATTTCCCGCATTTTTTGTTTAGCGGATGAGACCCTATTGCGCCGTCTATTAAGCGGATAATATTTTAAATCCCATATACCGCGATAATTTCGTACTGGAGCGAAATTGGTATTGTGCTAATGTTTGTGGATGCAGGAAAACAGGTTGGAGGGATCCAACTGGATTCCTCAACAGTATTTATTTGATTTTAGATATTTTGATATTTGATGGACTATCATATACGATATATGATGTCGTTGTTGTCGTGATTGGCTATTTGGTATGTAGCATCATTGGACCAAGTTTGGAATTTTAAAAATGATTTTTAAAGTGATTTTTGAAGTATACTATATTTTTGGAATTGATCCATTATAAATAAATAAACGTTATAATTTTTAAAGTTATAAAAATTATGAGTTTGAGAAATATAGTTAAAAGTTGATTTTTGAGAAATATGGATTAACGATTTTATAAAATAGTTTAGATCGAAATTTCTGAATCTATTGTGAAAAGTTTAAATATAAGATTTATAAAATTTAATTATTTTATAAATCAAAATGATGAAGTTTTTAAAGGAGTTTAAAGACGTTTTAAAAGAATAATATAAATTGATTTATATTAAGAGATTTATAAATGGATATTTATAAATTGAAATATTGACATTATAAAATGAGTTTTTATAAGTGTTTGAATGAAGTGAAAATGAATTTTGTAAATGAATGGAATTTATAAAATTATAAATGTTGAAAATTATAAATGAAATTTATAAATAGTAAGATTTATAAATTTTGTGAAGTTATTTGAAGAATGGTTTTGGATAAATAATTGAATCCTATAAGTTATAAGATTTATAATTTAGAAAGTCTTAAAAGGAACGATTTTGTAAAATAATCGTTTTATAAGTGTTTAACTTCGAATGTGAACTTTTGTTTTATAATTGAGTTATAAATCGAATAGGTTAATAAAGGAACTTATAAAAGGAAGTTGTTATAAAATAAATAGAAATGGAATTTATAAACGTTGTTTTATAAATTCGCAAACGACTTATTTTGATAAGTAAATTGTTGAAACCTATTAATGGAGTTATATTCACATTTTTAACTGTGAATAATCCTTTGAAATAAAATGTATAGAAAGGATGAAATTGATTAACGTAGTATATTCACGTTTTTGAATAGTAAATAATACGTTAAAGAAAATGTTTAGATTGATGTTTTAAATTGAATTAAAACGATCTAACGATGTTTTAAAATGTGTTGAGATTCGAAACCATAGATTTCAACATTTATTGTTGAAATAGATGTTTTCGAGAAATAAAAGGAAATGGTGAATTATAACACTGTTGTTATAATAAATGATTTCCGAAAGGAAATGTTTGTATAGTATTGGGATTTATATATCTATTTTAAACTCGAATCCCTATACTAGTGATTTTGGGTTGTCGTAACGATGTTTTACGCAACATTCGTTTTGGCCCAAATAAATATGTTAAGAGAGTGATTTCTTTAAAGAATGAAATATATACTTAATCTCGATTTAAGTATATTGAATATTTTCTAAGTGTTGAAAATAAATAAAATTTGTGAATTACTTATTAAATAAGTATGGAAACGTTTTCCAATATAAAGTGAATATTTTGGGAATTTATCTTTTTGAAGATAAATTGAAATGAATAATTGAAATCGTATATGCATGGATATTTTGGAATATAAATTCATTATGGAATTTATAAAAGAAAGTGGGATTTGTTTAAAAATAAATATTGATTTATTTTTGAAGTGTGAAAATTATATATCTTGTACAGATATTTTTGAAAATAAATAATTTGGAAAATTATTTGGAATCTGGTGATGTTGTGCATATCCATTGATAGTTCAATAACCGACTATCAATATTTACCTTTGAATGGGTAATTGATGTGAACTGTTTGAATTTGAATGTCACACTTATTTTTGAATAAGCGCTCACTATTCGGGTTAACCGGGAAAGGACCATGGGGTCGTATAACCCATTCCGAATATGTGATACGTCGTTATGAATTGCATTTGAAGATCGGTGTTGAAGACCGAGCATTTGCGAAAGCGATAGGATGACCTATCGATTGTCTCTGCACTGGGTAGCTCCTGGTATAGAGATTTCCTAAGTGATGGGAAATTCGATCGGGATTGTGAATACCCGGATTGCAATGACTCTTTGTAAGTGCCTTCGGTTTTGTTCGAGCCCGGAACAGACTTGTATGGATTGTATGTCTGACGTTACAAATTGAGATATAAAGCAGATTTCTTTCAAATATATTTCTGTTGGTGGCGGAGAATTTATTCTTTTAGCTTAACACCCTTCTCTGAGACGTACGAGCTCAGAGGTTATGTAGTTGAATGTTATCAGCGATATATTCCCAATTTGGTAATGTGACATGCTGAGTGTTGCTGTGAAATGATCATTGTGTTGATTATTTGTGATAGGATCGTTTATTTGATCGTCTATCCTGGTGATCATTTCTATGATCATTTGTTGACCCAAAGCATGGCTTTTGTATAAAGTATGTTTTTGTGGACGTGACTTCGTCGAGCCTCAAACCCCGTGAATGGTCAAAACAGGAAAGAAGCAGCAAGGTTATGAGGGGTAGCGCCCTTTAGGATATGTGCATTTCCTTCTGGAAAAGGGTGGTATCATGGTATGGAGCCCAGATATTTACTCATGTTGAAAACACTTTATGATTGTGTGAATTGATTGCGAGCGCTCGGTTGAAAGGTCCCAAAGGACCGAGGGATGGCATATTCGGTCAGTTGTTACTCAGTTAGGGGTAACCCGGCCTTGTGTTGGTAGAGATCCGGTTTGGTTCTCGGGGATGTCCATCCAGAGGCATTCTCATGTGGCAATGGGAAGTTCCTTGGCCTGATCATTCGTTGGAAATCCAAAGAAACAATACGTGACTTGTACGGTTTTAGTTGTAGAACCTGCCATTTAATATGGTAGCTATAGTAAGCATACTATAATGGTACCTATGCTGGCTAAGATTTATATTCTACTTTCGAAATGATTTTTCTCTACACTATGCACTAGTAATAATATCAAATGTTCTTTTTAAATGCGTATCAAGCATCTTTGACTATCATAAGGAGAAATCTCCTCCAAGTCTGCGTTTGCGTTGTGTGTGTGGCAGGAGGTCTTATGGTAGTCTCATTTTTAAAAAGCATTGCGAATTGACTTTAAAAATATTCCTCTATTTTGATTTTAAAGATAAATAAACTGTTTTGAGTTCTTACACCAGTCACATGACTGACTTGGAGTTTATTGTTTTCCTTCCTAAACTCTGGGTGCCCACCAATTTCCACACGGGCAGTCAAGAGTTAAGGTTTATCAGAATATTCTGGATATTCAGGAGTTGCTGGAGGCAAGCTGGATGGCATTGGCGTATTACTAGTATATAGTATTTCTTTTCCGCTGTTTGTTGTTGTTGTTGTACACTCTGATGATGATGTAATGTAATGTATAAAATGTAATAACTGATATAGTTCTTTGTTTAAAGATTATTCATTTATTATTATATGTTGTTCCGCTGCGATTGTGAGATTCTGATGTTGTTCTGTTGTTTTCTGTTCCGTTCTACCTTCTATCCTCTTTTCCCTTCTATTTTCTTTCTGTTATTTTCTATCTTTTTTCCCTCTTCTTCTACCTTTTTCTTTTTCTTAAACATTGATAATTCGTATTTCTGTTCACCTTGAGTTAATCTATGGAGATTAGTGTATATTCAAGGGGTACAGATTTGCGGGTCTTCACAGGTGGTATCAGAGCTTATGGTTAAGCGACAACCATGGTTCTGTTAGGTATTACTCATTAGAGATAGAGTCAGTAGTACTCTAGAATGAGTTGAGTGTAATAATTGCTATGAGAGCGTATTTGTTAGTGAATATATAATTGTTTTATATTGTGTTGACTTATCGGTTGATTGTTTATAGATTTCGGTCGATGTAGTCTAGCTAACTATCGTAGAAAGGGGTTTCTAAACTCTTAAACAAGATAAATCGACATAATATTGTTTTAAAATTGGGTAAATGAAATAATTTTACCTTGATTATATTTTTATATATGAAGGAATAATTTTCAGAATTATTAAAGTGTATATAAATTGATTGTTTAGATGTTTGAATAATCTAAATTGAAGAATAATTGTATAAGTAAAATTTTTTTTATAAGAATTGGATTATAATTAAAGTGATTTGCAATTGTGAAATAAACTTATATATATAAGAAGTGAAACTATATGAATATATTTATGAATATGAGTTGTAAAATAAAAATGAATTTAAAGTTAAATGGAATATAACTTAAGTGTTGTTGAATGGAATTGATTTTGGTATCGAAGTAAATAATCAAGTGGATTAAATAAATGTGAACTTAAGTTATGTGAATGAAATTCAACTTTTGTAAATTGAATTGAATGAATGGATTGGATAATAATCAATTAAATGTGAATAATTGGTATGAAATAATGAATATAAGTGTTAATTCATTAAAATCTAATGTTATTGGAATTTGAAAAATTGAATGAAAATCAATTTATTAAACCAATTGATAAGTAAAGGAATTTGGTTGTAATTAATATAATATGATTGTTAGTTGATTGTATATAATTCATTAAGAATTAATGAAATTGAAAGCTAAAGTAATTGGAATTCCATTGGAAGTTAAGTGAATCTTAAATAGAATTGAATTTGATTTGGAAGTGAACAAACTTGAATATGAATTAGTGAATGCAAACTAATTGAAATTTAATGTGGATGAATGTTAGTAAATTCCAACATTAATGAATCAAATGTGATTAAATTGAAAACCAATTCATTGAATATTAATGAGAATATAAATGAATATTTATTGGTTATGTATGTTAATTGGATGATAGTTGGTTGATGTTTGCATTTGTTGCTTTAGTTGCATTTGCTATGTTGGCATATATAGTTATTATGTTGCTATATGTTGTATATCGATACTATTGTCCATATGCATGTTTCTCATGTTGTTTGTTGAGTGATTAGTAGGTGCGGATCGCGTTTGCTTCGCATTTGGAGCTCGCTTTCGCGCTATATTAGCCGTATATGCTCGCTAATAAAATATAAGGTACATATCTCGGATTACATACCGTACTTTTATACTTTTTCCCTTCGGGATGCCTCATTACTTGATGAGATGTATATTTGTGATATATATACTGTCATTTTTTTTTTCGGATCGAGCCGTGCAAAGGAGACTATGGCGAATTTTTCCGGAAATTTAAGGCGTTAGAAAAATTTGAGAAAATTTGGAAAATTTTTGAAAATTTTAACTTTGATTTGGAATTGAAAGTTAAACAATAGTAATTGTTTTTGAAAAGATAACTAAGTATGATTTAAAAACTTAGTAAAGTATTGTAAGAAGTTTAACTATGAATTTTGGGAAAATTAATAAATTCTATAACTTTTCTTACTTGTTAATTTCGAGGACAAAATTCTTTTAAGGGGGGAAGATTGTAACGACCCAGGATTTTTAGTAATTAAAATTTGAATATTTAATTAATTTTAAATATTAATAAGTGAATTTATAAGTCGAATAAATTTTATTTTGAATTTTTGGATTTAATTGAATAATTAAATCGATAATTTAATATGTGAAATTATGGGAATAATTGAAAATTGAGTTAAATATGATTGAAAATGATTTGTAAAATTTTATTTTATCATGTTGAAGTTAGAACGATATTTTAGAACTTTTAAAAATCGAATTAAAAGTTAATTTGTGAAAATTGAATATTTTAATATTAAAATCGACTAGTGAAAATAGTCAATTTTTGAACAGTCTCAGAATTGGACGAAACCAGTTCCATTGGATCCGTAATAGTTAGTTATTACCGGATTTCAATTTTCGTGTCAATCGGAGCTATCGATTGATCGTGGCAGCTCGAAACGCATCGAATTATTTTTAATTTTAATTTGGGGGGTTTAAATAGCCATTTTTCAAAAAGTCTCGGATTTCGACGAAACCAGTTTCATCGGATCCGTAATGTGATATTATTGTAAGGTTTTAAATTTCGTGTCAATTGGATTTACCGTTTGTCCGGTACAAATTAAAACGCCTAGAAATCGATTTAAATCGGTTTAATTTAAATTGAACGTTTATTGCCATAACTCGCACAGAAGTCCGAATTAGCTTCCGAAACCTGTTCCATTGTGTCCGGAACGCGGGGTAAACCCTAAAAACGCTGGTTACGGTGCGTAAATCGGAGTTCGGAATTTCCGGGATGAATAGTGTTCGAAAATTTCTTATAAATAGCCCAAAATTCTTAAAAATAAAAAAAAATTATAAACCTAACCCTAATTTGTTCAGAGCCTCCACCCACATCTATGAATGGCCGAAATTCACTTTCCTTTCCCCCTCGATTTCTTCCAATCCACTAACAATTAGAGAAAACTTCCAACTAGGAAGTGGTAGAGCACGACGAGAGCTTGAAGTTCAACGGTCATGATCAAATATGGAGAGACGAGGAGGGAGCTAGGGGGGGCCGTTTGTGGCCAGTTGCGCACGCAACTCAAGGAGGTAGGGGTGGCCGAGCTCAGAGCCTTTGAGGCCGAACATGGAGTTGGTTGAGGCCTTCGACATGCAACTTCCTGATCGTGCTATAGTTTAACGTGGAGGCCGAATTATTTAACCCTAATTTCGTTGTGATGGGTTCATTGTGTGTGTGTTGCGACCTGGAAATGTGCGTGGGAGAGATGATGGTGTGCATGGCCAGATCTGATGCAAAAAGAAATGGATGGTGGATGATGGTTGTATGTTTATAATTTTAATTTAAGTTGTAAATTAGTTAATATAAATACGTGTAACCTTAGAAAATTCATAACTTTTTCATACGAGGTCGAAAACGCGCGAAACCAGTTGCGTTGGAATCGTATGGACGAGCACTACGCGGTGAAAATGGATTGGAGTCGTTTGGAGTTAGTGAGAATTTTGGGTAAAATTAAACGTCCGTTTAATTTTATTTGAAATAAATCGCTAAAACAAAATTAAAATCAAGGTGAGAACTTCTCACTCAATCGAATCAGTTTCAATTTTGTTTTAAATAGTTAGATTTAAAATATTTGAATGCATGTTTGAATGATGATTGTTATCTATTGATTGTTAAAATAGACATTATACGCCGTTAGTAAGCGGATGTTATTTATTAAAAACATATACCGCGAATATTTCATAAACAGTGAAATTGGTATTATATATAATAGCAATATATATATATATATATTGGCATATGTATATATTGGAGTTATTGATTTCCCGCATTTTTTGTTTAGCGGATGAGACCCTATTGCGCCGTCTATTAAGCGGATAATATTTTAAATCCCATATACCGCGATAATTTCGTACTGGAGCGAAATTGGTATTGTGCTAATGTTTGTGGATGCAGGAAAACAGGTTGGAGGGATCCAACTGGATTCCTCAACAGTATTTATTTGATTTCAGATATTTTGATATTTGATGGACTATCATATACGATATATGATGTCGTTGTTGTCGTGATTGGCTATTTGGTATGTAGCATCATTGGACCAAGTTTGGAATTTTAAAAATGATTTTTAAGTGATTTTTGAAGTATACTATATTTTTGGAATTGATCCATTATAAATAAATAAACGTTATAATTTTTAAAGTTATAAAAATTATGAGTTTGACAAATATAGTTAAAAGTTGATTTTTGAGAAATATGGATTAACGATTTTATAAAATAGTTTAGATTGAAATTTCTGAATCTATTGTGAAAAGATTAAATATAAGATTTATAAAATTTAATTATTTTATAAATCAAAATGATGAAGTTTTTAAAGGAGTTTAAAGACGTTTTAAAAGAATAATATAAATTGATTTATATTAAGAGATTTATAAATGGATATTTATAAATTGAAATATTGACATTATAAAACGAGTTTTTATAAGTGTTTGAATGAAGTGAAAATGAATTTTGTAAATGAATGGAATTTATAAAATTATAAATGTTGAAAATTATAAATGAAATTTATAAATAGTAAGATTTATAAATTTTGTGAAGTTATTTGAAGAATGGTTTTGGATAAATAATTGAATCCTATAAGTTATAAGATTTATAATTTAGAAAGTCTTAAAAGGAACGATTTTGTAAAATAATCGTTTTATAAGTGTTTAACTTATAATGTGAACTTTTGTTTTATAATTGAGTTATAAATCGAATAGGTTAATAAAGGAACTTATAAAAGGAAGTTGTTATAAAATAAATAGAAATGGAATTTATAAACGTTGTTTTATAAATTCGCAAACGACTTATTTTGATAAGTAAATTGTTGAAACCTATTAATGGAGTTATATTCACATTTTTGACTGTGAATAATCCTTTGAAATAAAATGTATAGAAAGGATGAAATTGATTAACGTAGTATATTCACGTTTTTGAATAGTAAATAATACGTTAAAGAAAATGTTTAGATTAATGTTTTAAATTGAATTAAAACGATCTAACGATGTTTTAAAATGTGTTGAGATTCGAAACCATAGATTTCAACATTTATTGTTGAAACAGATGTTTTCGAGAAATAAAAGGAAATGGTGAATTATAACACTGTTGTTATAATAAATGATTTCCGAAAGGAAATGTTTGTATAGTATTGGGATTTATGTATCTATTTTAAACTCGAATCCCTATACTAGTGATTTTGGGTTGTCGTAACGATGTTTTACGCAACATTCGTTTTGGCCCAAATAAATATGTTAAGAGAGTGATTTCTTTAAAGAATGAAATATATACTTAATCTCGATTTAAGTATATTGAATATTTTCTAAGTGTTGAAAATAAATAAAATTTGTGAATTACTTATTAAATAAGTATGGAAACGTTTTCCAATATAAAGTGAATATTTTGGGAATTTATCTTTTTGAAGATAAATTGAAATGAATAATTGAAATCGTATATGCATGGATATTTTGGAATATAAATTCATTATGGAATTTATAAAAGAAAGTGGGATTTGTTTAAAAATAAATATTGATTTATTTTTGAAGTGTGAAAATTATATATCTTGTACAGATATTTTTGAAAATAAATAATTTGGAAAATTATTTGGAATCTGGTGATGTTGTGCATGTCCATTGATAGTTCAATAACCGACTATCAATATTTACCTTTGAATGGGTAATTGATGTGAACTGTTTGAATTTGAATGTCACACTTATTTTTGAATAAGCGCTCACTATTCGGGTTAACCGGGAAAGGACCATGGGGTCGTATAACCCATTCCGAATATGTGATACGTCGTTATGAATTGCATTTGGAATCTTTTCCGCTGTTTGTTGTTGTTGTTGTACACTCTGATGATGATGATGTAATGTAATGTATAAAATGTAATAACTGATATAGTTCTTTGTTTAAAGATTATTCATTTATTATTATATGTTGTTCCGCTGCGATTGTGAGATTCTGATGTTGTTCTGTTGTTTTCTGTTCCGTTCTACCTTCTATCATCTTTTCCCTTCTATTTTCTTTCTGTTATTTTCTATCTTTTTCCCCTCTTCTTCTACCTTTTTCTTTTTCTTAAACATTGATAATTCGTATTTCTGTCCACCTTGAGTTAATCTATGGAGATTAGTGTATATTCAAGGGGTACAGATTTGCGGGTCTTCACACTTTCCTTCCTGTGTATGATAATTTCAGGGTGGTACAATAGGAACAGGTTCATATGCAGGAGTAGGAGTTGAAAGATTAGAAGAATTGGTGGATGGAGAGCAGTAGTCAATGAAAGAATAATTTGAGCTTTCTTGAGAAGACATAATAACTTGATAATTGTTTATGAAATAAGCTATTAAAAATATAACAAGCAGTTGCTACAACTTCTGCCCAAAAATGTTATGGTAGAGTGCTTCCATTTAATAAAGTTCTTGCACATTCTTTTAAAGTTCTATTTTTCCTTTCTACAACTCTATTTTGTTGTGGTGTTCTTGAAAAAGAAAAATTATGGTAAATTCCCTTTTTATTACAAAAATGCTCAAAAACTTCATTTTCAAATTCACCTCCATGATCACTTCTAATGTTTATAATCTTTAAAATTTTGAGATTTTCAATTCTTTTAACAAATATTTTGAAATTTTCAAAAGTATCACTTTTATTTTTCATAAAAATAGCCGAAGTATATCTCGAAAAGTCATCTACTATTACAAACACATATTTGCTATGGTTTATAGATTGAACTTGAGTTGGGCCAAAAAAGTCCAAATGCAATAGTTCAAGTGGTTCTAATGTAGAAATATTTTTCTTTGATTTAAAATATGAATTTGATAATTTACCTAATTGAAAAGCATCACAAATTTTGTTTACTTTAAAATTCATTCTTGGTAAACCTTGTGCTAAATCATTCTTAGGTAATTTGTTTATAGCTTTGAAATTTATATGAAAAAACCTTCTGTTCCATAATCAAGGATTATTTTCTTAGCCATTAGACACATATTTGTGATGTGATTTATATTCGTATTTAACATATATATATTTTTATCTCTAGTACCTTCAAAAATAAGATTTTTATTTTTATCTAGAATGCCACACTTATCTTCCGAAAAGATATATTGAATCATTTGTCGCATAGTTGACTAATGCTAAGTAAATTGTGTTTTAAATTCTTAACTGGCAAAATGTTTGTAATAAGCGGTAAATTAGATGTATCGTTACTGCTCACATCGCTTTGCCGACGATGTATCCTTCGGAATTGTCTCCAAAAGTGACAGAACCTCCATTTGAGTAAATAGCGTTAGTCAACATGTCTTTGTTTCCTGTCATGTGCTTTAAGCAACCACTGACCAATATCCATTTTTCACTCTTTTTAATTGGTGCCTGTAAAAATATAGAAATAAAATTGGTACCTATCATTTGTTAGGGTCCTAAGAGTTGGGTCTTCAGAAACAAAACCAAAGAGGGTTCAGAATTTCTTTAATAAATAAAATCTTTATTTTTGTGAACAGTTTCTATAAAAGTTTTAATGTATATGTTCCTAATCAAAGAATTGTTGGTTTTAGGAACCTAAATCTTAATCGATTTAGTATGATTTGGAACTTTTAAAACTGATTTTGCAATAATATCATTATTCCTTTTAAAATTATTATATAAAAAGTTCTTTTTTCTTAGGAATACTTTTTGATAGTTGCTTATATCCTAGTCCCTATTCATTTGAAACTGTCTGAGAATTTTCTATAATTTTAGAAAAATTCTCTCTTCCTTTGTTAAAATTAGAGACATTTTTAGTAATATCAACTAATTTTGTTTTAAGATTAGAAATATCAAATTCCAGTATTTTAATATTAGCTTTCAAATCATGATTTTCAACTAAAAGTGCATCATTCTTTTCCTTTTGAATTTCTATTTCTTGAATTAACATAGAAAGTTGAGAAGTTGTATTAGAACAAGATTCTTGAGAAGTTTCAAGTTCTTCTTCTAAAATTTCTTTCCTATTTCTTAGCATATCTACCTCAATTTCAGTCCTATTCAATTTTTCAAGAGCGTTTTTACATTTTATTTTGATATTTCTTAGCTTATCAAGTAATTCTAAATTTATATCAACTAAATCATCAAAAGTTAAATCACTTACATTTGCATAGGCCATAAATAAAATGTTGGCTTGTTCAAAATCGCTGTCTGTGTCACTGTCTGATGAAGAAGATGATTCTGAATCATCCCATTTAACAGAGAAGGCTTTCTTTTTGAATCTATCTTTCTTATTCTTAAATTATCTTTCTCTCGATCAGGACGGTCTTTCTTTATATGCCTTTTCTTGTGACATTCATAACATTCAAGAGAAGATGACGATGGCTTGTTGTTGTTATTATTACTACCAAAGCTATTCTTGTTGTTTCTGAATTTGTTTCTCTTTCTGAATATCAAAAACTTTTTGAAATTCTTAGCAATAAACGCCATATCTTCCTCATCTGAATCTGATTCGTCCTATTCTTTTTGGAATGCGATATTATTCTTGTCTTGTGCATGTACTCGTTTTACTTAGAGATTAACTTCATAAGACATTAGATTTACTATTAACTCTTCTAATTTAATAGTTGAAATGTCGTCAGCTTCTTCGATTGCTAAGACTTTTCGTTCCCACTCATCCGTCAAGAGTTGAGGATTTTTAAAACAATATCAAAGTCTGAAAAAAAAATTCTCCTAATGCCTATAGTGAATATTGTATGTCTTGAAATCCACTATACGTCATTTATAGTTTAATTTGGCCTCATTCTGAAATTTTGCAGCTGAATTTTAAGCATAGAAATTTTGCTTTGCTTAACTTTGTAAGTTCCATTATGTGCGACTTTAAGAGTTCCCTAAATTTGATAAGCAGTTGTGCACATGCTAACTCTATTAAATTCATTTTTGTCTAAGGCACAAAATGGCATATTCATAGCTTTTGCATTTGATGTAGCATCTATCTTTTGTGTATTTGACCATTCTGCAAAGGGTGTAGTGGGTATAGTATATTCATTTTGAGTAATATTCCAAGTATCATATCCATTTGCTTGCATAAAAATTCTCATTCTAGTTGACCAGTAATTATAGTTCAAACCATTAAATAGTGGTGGTTGTATGTGGATTGACCTTCAATAAAACTTGTCTAAGTGTTATTTTCTATATTAATATGTATATCAAATAACTGTGTTACGGTTATAAGATAATCTTGCTCTGATACCAAATGAAAGTGCGGCTAAGGATCATAATATGGATATTATCTAAAATACTTACGCGGAAAATAATGTAAGTAAATAAAGCAGTAAAATAAAATACACTAGGGATTTTTAGTCTAGTTTGAACTCTCGTTCTACGTCCAGTCCCAGACTCCTTCTGCAATTCAACTATCAACCCTCTCTTAATACAGAGGAATAGGTTTACATCGCCTGAACAACCAAACAAGACTCTGACCACCTGAGCAGCTGAACGTGATTTTTTCCGTCTAAGCAGCCGAACAAGACTTTGATAAAAATAAATTGTTTTCTTGACTTTATATGTTCTTGTTACGACACAGATTTGTCGAATAAAGTGCACACTTTCTATAATCTTTTCCTCAAGTATGATATGTATTTTTGTGTGTTCATGAAGATAAGGAAAGTAAAAATTGCTTTAGAAATGAAGAATTATATGCGTGATTTCACAAACTCTAAGCAATAAGAAGTTCTGAATATTCAGTAAGTAGAGAATAGAAAAGTTAGTACTTTGATCTTGAATGGAATTTATATTTATAATAACTGAAGAGTTACAACACTCGCTAAAGAGCTCTGACGAACAAAAATGGTTGTAACTCTTCCTGGAAGAGATTTATCTTCAGGAAGAGGAGCATCTCTTCAGATAATTTAAAAAATATGACAGTTATAACATATTTAGTCGATTGGATATGATCAATCAGTCGACAGAATTAAAAAAATTGTAGTTCGAAAATGGCACATTTCAGTCGACCGATCATGATATTTAGTCGACTGAATTATGCAATATATAAAATTGCATTTTCATTGGTCAGTTAACTGACTGGATGGTTCTAGTCGACTGACCTGTATATTTTCAAAAGTGCAGGTTTACTTGAGGATAGATTTTAACAAAAAATTCTAACTTAGACTCTAATAAATCATTCTTGTCGAATATCTAGTAATCCTTTTTCTATCTTAAGCTCCTTATCATGAATCAAAATCCTGAAGTCCACCATTCTCTCCCCTTTTGATTGACGACAACTTCATTTGAGGTTTAATTCGACAAAAATCTATAACCTCCCCTGAATCTGTGTTGGTATCTTGTAATCCTGCAAATGTTGTTAGTGCAAAACTTCTTTCTCCCCCTTTGTCATTGGTAAAATGGATATATATATATATAGGAATATATTTACAGAACATATGATGATACATAACAACAAAAATGATACACAACATATTATCATATAACAACAATAATGCTAACAAACACAAAACATATGACCATACAACAACCAAAAACAATTGTACCAACAAAGTCAATAAAGTATTTAACACAAAATAGCACAAACAACAACATTTAAGTCAAAATACAACATAGTTCATAAAACCCCTTCAGATAATATCAAAAGAAAAGATAGAAAATAACTTACCCTTCCCCATCACCATTTGAGCTTTCTTCTTCTTCATCACCACCTTTCGTTTCTTTATCACCACTCACACATGAATTTTCACCTTCACAGCTATCTTCTTATTCTCCGAAGGATGACCATGTGAAATGAGGTTGCGGTCGTTTCCCCGATCTACCACAAGTTAACACATCCCATATGCTATTTAAGAAGCCTTTGATACGATTGAGTTTGGAATCCACTTTGGTAATGGCAGTTTCAACTCGAGATAGTCGCCTATCTAATATATATTGATTTCTTGAAATAATCAAGTAACCTAGGTGTGCTTGTGTATCCGATTCAATTTCAATCTCATGAAATTGACATAGAGCTTGAGAAGAAGAACCAGTTTCGGTTTGAGTAGCATGTTGACCGAATGAAGGTTGAGGTTCTCCCGAGGCTTGATTCTCTTTCCAATGTTCAAAAGTTATGATTGTATGTCTTTGGAAGTGTTTAGGAATACCCATAAGACTTAAGGTACTGGTGTTAAGAGAGCCAATCATAGTAAAGTCCGAATCGGGGAGTGGGATTTCAAAATGTAGAATAAGTCTCATTATATAGTCCCCGTAATAAATGGCTTTCATGAGGCCTTGGTTAAAGGTTTGAAATTTTTCGAGAATGACCTTTTCCTAATTTATAGATCGTTGTCCCCAAATAGCATAGAGTGATAAGTAATCTCTCTTATAAAAATTTTCGTAGCTTCTGGTACGAGGGTTAATGGAGTGAGTAAGAGCACGATGAAAGATTCTTGCTTTTGGTCGAAGCACTATTGGCTTAAGTTCTTTTAAGTCATCGGAATTAAAAAGGTGATTACTTTATCTCAATGATCCATATCTACTTATATCTCATTTAAAGCCTCGCCTTTTGAAGTACATTGCAGGATCCTTTCTATTCTAGAAATGGATAAAAACATCTTCACTCCACAAACAAGTGCCCATACACAATTGTCGATATTATGAATTGTGTGATGATCTAAGTTAAGATTAGCATATAATAGCTCGATCAAAAGGTAATTAATCTTTAGGTTGTTGGCATTATAATCAAGCAATGATTCTAGACCACTTCTCATTGCTAAGTCTTGAAATGCATAAAAGCAAAATCAGGGAACTTTACAAAGAACCTTCGAAAATCCTGGAGTCCTTCATCTTGTTGAACCTTTGAACAACCTTAACATTGTATATCCAACTTCTAATTTTAGATTCGGTAGATCCTGCTAAAGAGGAGGAAGGCCTAGCTCTCTTTGGTGGCATTGTGGTTAGGGTTTTGGAGAAGATGAGCTTGGAATTTTTTTGAGTAGTTTGGATTAAACTAAAGTAATTTAAAGAGATGAATGGGTATGGAGGTAGGTGAAAAGATGAAATGTTATAATGAGGAGATGGAATGAAAAGGAGTTATCTTTTTACATTAAAAAATCATTTTCCAAATTCAATCGACTAAAAGTGCAAGTCCAATCGACTAAATATTGACTCGAGTTATAAAATTTGTCAGGTCAGTGATTCAGTCGACTGAATATATTGTGTTAGTCAACTGATTGTATCCAGAAAAATTTTAGTTCATTTTGGGTATGATTCATTCGACTTATAAAGTTGTTTAGTCTACTGAATTTCATGTATAGTTTTTTATTAAATTAGTATTCAGTCTACCGAATGTACCAATGCAGTCGACCGATGCTGTGAAAAACAGTATGTTAGCTATATTGGCAAAAAGAATTGCTAAATCATATATATATATATATATATATATATATGTATATATATTAATAAAATATAGATAAAAACAAGAAAATGTAGTTTAAGAAGAGGAATTTGAATTCTTCAGAGTCTCACATTCTTCTGGCTTAATTTTAGTGTGTTCTCGAGCCGGTTGAATTATTGAGCGTTCCCATGAGTTTGGAGAGTATAGAGGCCTCTCGAGTAATGGAACATGACATTATTGTTCGTTGGTGAAGCACCATAAAAATTTAATGCAACCCTTTCCAGAAAACTGAGTCTCCAAGCATGAAGTTTTTGTTCATAGCACATTTCTCGTTGTAAGCTTAGCATTTTCTTTGATAATGATGAATGTCAGTGATCTTATCGTTGACAAATGGTAAACCAAAATGTAGTTTCCATCCATGCTTTCCTTTTGGTGTATATTCGGTATGATAATTTCAGGATGGTACAATAGAAACAGGTTCATATGCAGGAGTAGGAGTTGAAAGATTAAAAGAATTGGTGGATGGAGAGCAGTAGTCAATGGAAGAATAATTTGAGCTTTCTTGAGAAGACATAATAACTTGATAATTGTTTGTGAAATAGGCTATTCAAAATATTACAAGCAGTTGCTACAGCTTCTGTCCAAAAATGTTTCGGTATAGTGCTTCCATTTAACAAAGTTCTTGCACATTCTTGTAAAGTTCTATTTTTCCTTTCTACAACTTCATTTTGTTGTGGTGTATTAGGAAAATAAAAATTATGGTAAATTCCCTTTTTATTACAAAAATGCTCAAAAACTTCATTTTCAAATTCACCTCCATGACCACTTCTAATGTTTAATCTTTAAATTTTTGAGAATTTGAATTCTTTTAACAAAAATTTTGAAATTTTTAAAATATCACTTTTATTTTTCATAAAAATAGTCCAAGTATATCTCGAAAAGTCATCTACTATTACAAATGCATATTTGCTATAGTTTATATATTGAACTTGAGTTGGGTCAAAATGGTGCAAATGCAATAGTTCAAGTGGCTGTAATGTAGAAATATTTTTCTTTGACTTAAAATATGATTTTGATAATTTACCTAATTAACAAGCATCACAAATATTGTTTACTTTAAAATTCATTCTTGGTAAATCTTGTACTAAATCATTCTTAGATAATTTGTCTATAGCTTTGAAATTTATATGACAAAACCTTCTGTGCCATAACCAAGGATCATTTTCTTTGGCTATTAGATACATATTAGTGTTGTGATTTATATTCATATTTAGCACATATATATTTTTATATCTAATACCTTTAAAAATAAGATTTTTATTTTGATCAAAAATGCTACACTTATCTTCAGAAAAAGATATATTGAATCTTTTATCACACAGTTGACTGATGCTAAGTAAATTGTGCTTTAAACAACCCTGGTTTTGGAGATTACATGTAAATATTTAATTATAGCAGAGATTATAATTTAATATTGTGAACTAAAATAAAATTGGTGATTTAAATTATTTATTTGGAATAAACAATGAATTTTGGAAAAAAAATGAGAAAATAGAGTTTTAGAAACTTTATTTTGTTTGTTTGGTTAATAATGAATGGAAAAGGATTTATTTATGAAAGTGCAGTAATTTTATTAATTATTGCCAATTACTTCTTTTAATAATTTTTAAAAGAAGTATTTGATTTTTAAAGGTTGTTTATTTAAATAAAAAGGTGAATTTGATTTAAAAATGAGTTATGGTTATAAAATTGAGTTTGAAATGGTTCGTTATAATTTTCTATGCAAGAAAATAACTTTTGTAAAAATTTTGAAGTTAAAAATAAGATTTTATGCATTTATTTGTGTAAATTGGGTATTTATATAAAATAAGGGATTTAATAATAAAAACGTTTTAAAAACTAAAATTTCTTTTATGTGATGTAAAAAAATATATTTAATATATATGTAATTTACATATTTTATTTGTGTAAAAGCTTGAAGAAAATACATTATTTTCATATAGCATAGTGAAAACTTGTGCAATTAAAATATGTATTGATTTATTTCCTTAGGCCAAATTAATTTTCCTTAAGACGTGGGTCCAAAAGGCCCATTAGCCAGCTTAACCAGAAGAAGGAAGTGATAAAACATTTGACTATACGTACATAATTTTCCTCATCTTCTTTCTCAAATAAGTAAAAAGAAAGTTCACCATTTTCTTAAATTCAAGCTTTTATATCTCAAAATTACTTCAAAAAAATTGTGATTTCTATCAATCTAGTGCGAAATTAAAAGGTAATCCTTTCCAAAACTCTATTATTTCATCAAAATTTGAATTTGAGAGGTGATTGTCTGCTTACTGTAAAAAAATCTTGCATGTCTCTGTCCAAGGTTTTTTTTATAGGATATTGAAGCCAATTCCTCCTCAAAGCTTCAATCTTTTTGTTGTAAATCCGGTATTTGGTCTTCATAAGCAAGGTGAGTTAACAAACTCAGCATTCTAGCTGAAATAAACCTCTAATGCGAAGATCTGTGTAGATTATTGTTTATTGTAAATAGTCTTCGATTTCTTTTAGTTTACAGTTATTCCATGTTTCTAGTTGCCACTTTGAGAGTCTATATCTTCTTGTTTCTTTGATAAATTGCTACCGGATCTTTTCTGAATTATAGTTTAGATGTTTTTTTTATATGCATGCAAAATTTCATAGCTTTTTATCTTCATTTTTTTGTCTCAAAATTATGCTGCAAAATCACTTAGGAGGTTGGAAAAAGCCTATACAACAATTGCATATGAATGGTCGACATGACTCCTTCCTGGGTTGACATGCAGGTCGACCCAGAGGCTCCATAGGTTGACATGAATGTTGACCTATGGGCTATGCTGGTCGACACCCAGGTCGACATGCATGTCTACCTAGGGAGCCTTCCTTTCTTTTGTTCTTTTTGTGTGTTGTGCTTCATTTCTTGCTTGATTTCTACACTTTATGTTTCAGATTTCTATGATATTTCTGATTGAGATTTAGGGCTATAGTGCCTAGCAATAAGCTAGTCAAGTTTTGAAGAATTTGAAATTCAAATTTGAATTGAAGTTGAATTGTATTTGAATGATGGTTTTAAGTGTTTTCGATGTTTACCTTCGATTTCGAGCATGGATTTCTCCAAACATTTTAGCAAAATGTTTGTAATATGAGGTAAATTAGATATACCATTATTGCTCACATCGCCTTTGTCGATGATGTATCCTTTGGAATTGTCTCCAAAAGTGATAGAACCTCCACCTATGTAAATAACGTTAGTCAACATGTCTTTGTTTCTTGTCATGTGTTTTGAGCAACCACTGTACAATATCCATTTTCCTCTCTTTTTAAGTGGTACCTGCAAAAATATAGAAATAACATTGGTACCCACCTTTTGTTAGGGTCCTAAGAGTTAAGTCTTTGGAAATAAAACCCAAGAGAGTTCAGAATTTTCTTTGTAAATAAAATCTTTATTTTTGTGAACAGTTTCTATGAAAGTTTTAATGTATTTGTTCCAATGAAAGAATTGTTGGTTTTAGGTACCCAAATTTTAATAGATTTAGAATGATTTGGAACTTTTGAAACCGATTTTGCAATAATATCATTATTCCTTTTAAATTATTATATAAAAAGTTCTTTTTCTTAGGAATACATTTTGGTACTTTTATATCCTAGTCCCTTTTTATTCGAAACTGTTTGATAATTTTCTATAATTTTGTAAATATTCCCTCTTCCTTTGTTAAAATTAGAGACATTTTTAGTAATATCATCTAATTTTGTTTTAATACTAGAACTATCTGATTCCAATATTTCAGTATTAGCTTTCAAATCATGATTTTCAACTAAAAGTGCATCATTATTTTACTTTTGAGTTTCTATTTCTTGACTTAACATAGAAAGTTGAGAAGTTGTATTAGAACAAGATTCTTGAGAAGTTTCAAATTCTTCTTCTAAAATTTCTTTCTCATTTCTTAACCTGTCTACCTCAATTTTAGTCTTATTCAATTTTTTAAGAGTGTCTTTATATTTCTTTTGATATTTCTTAGCTTATCAAGTAATTCTAAATTTATGTCAACTAACTCATCAAAAGTTAAGTCACTTACATCATTAGCAGAGGCCATAAAGAAAACGTTGGCTTGTTCGTAATTGCCGTCTATGACACTGTATGATGATGAAGATGATTCTAAATCAACCCATGTAACAGAGAAGGATTTATTTTTGAATCTGTCTTTTTTATTCTCAAATTTGTCTTTCTTTCGATCAGGAAAGTCTTTCTTGATTTGCCCTTTCTTATGACATTCATAGCATTCAAGAGCAGAGGATGATGGCTTATTGTTGTTGTTCTTATTATCGCTGAAGTTATTCTTTGTTTGCACAAAAAATGGGCAAACACCTCCAAGTCGTATGATTTAGTTGATTATACGTTGTTCTTAGTGATTTGGGTGATTTATGCAAATATATAAAATAGATGAGCTAAACTGTAAAAGACACACAGATTTATAGTGGTTCGGCCAGAATGTGCCTACGTCCACTTTATATGTTATTCTCCTTTACTTTTCAGGTTACAAGTACAAAGCTTTGATTACAAGTATCTAAAGGTTGTTTGAAAGTTCTATCTGTGCTTGAGCTCTCAAACTTGTCTGCCATTGTTGTACCCCTGCCCCTCTATTTATAGAGTGAGGCTGGGGGCAGGGGTCCTGGATGTATATAGCAGCTGGTGGGCCTGGGCTGATGTAATTTGGCCTGGCAAAGTTGGTCCAGAATGCCTTGATTCGGTGGGACTTGGCCCGGTGGTGAGTGATCCGGTGATGGTTGGTTGGAGTTTGATTCGGCTATGTATAGGAAGTGTGTTGGACCGGTAGTGCTTGGGAAAGGAGTTGGTTCGGTGGTGAGGGCGTAGCTTGGTCCGGTGGTGAGTGGTTCGGCAGTGCCTAGAGGTGAGTTGGTTCGGCAGCGCCTTAGGGGTGAGTTGGTTCGGCAGTGCCTAGAGGTGAGTTGGTTCGGCAGTGCCTTAGGGGTGAGTTGGTTCGGCAGTGCCTAGAGGTGAGTTGGTTCGGTGGTATCTTCCTTCTTCTTGGTTCGGTGGTGGTGGAAATGCACCCAACATTTGCCCCCCAAAGTGGGGGCATATGCCAGCATATGTCGCGCTTTGTTTTAGGTCAGTTAGCTTGGGGGAATTCTCATTCGGTTTCAAGTGTCGAACCGGTTGGTTCGGTCGTCCATGTTTGCCTATAAGTATGGGTTTTGCGTCTCTGTTCACCCTTCACAGTTTGAGACATTCGAATCAATTGAGCACCGAACCAATCAACTACCGAATCAACTCGACTGCCGGACCAGGTGAGTTTTCTTCTGCCAAATGATTTTTTATGATTGAACTACCGAATGAACTCAAAGACTTTGATTTACCGAATGAACTTGGGGGGCTTTGATTTATCGAATGAACTTGGGGGGCTTTGATTTACCGAATGAACTTGGGGGGCTTTAAGTACCGAATGACACTCTTATATATATGTATATTTTTATTTTTTATTTTTACTATGAATGAGATCCCCGACTGTAGGCATTTGCTCGTCTCCATCTCTATACTCCTTGTTCTAACAATACGTTTTCTCCTGTTGCAGATAATGTCTTATAAAGTGGAAACCCGTTCCGACAAGAAGAAATCTAAGGACAGAGAAGAGTCCTCCAAAGTCCCCCCAGCTCAGCCAGGACCGGGATGTCATGGACCCACCCCGAGATCACTAGTAGATGGGTACGGCCCTCAGGAGCTCCTGAACTCGCCACCTGACTGCTTTCCTAGCTCCCTTAAAGAGGAATAGGTCGATGTTATATCTCGTTCTTTCGGGATTGACAGAGCACACATGGTGCTGCCAGGGAATGGAGTTATGCCGTATGACCCTCCTGAAGGATATTTTGCTTATACCAGGTACCATTGTATGTGTGGGGCCATTCCCCCAATAAATGCTTGGATAGTCAGCTTCATCACCTAATTGAAGGTGACCCCTTTCCAGCTTCAGCCCAACTCTTACGCTATCTTGGTGAGTCCATTCATCATTTTCCAGAGAAAATACGGGCATCCCCCTTCCAACCGGGAGATCCGATATTTGTACAACTTGAGAGGCTACAAGAAGGGGTCTCCATACATCAGCTTGGAATCGGTCGTGTCCTTCAAGCCGGTCCTGCACTTATATTCGAAGTTCAGCATGTTCAAGAAAGAATGGTTTTTCGTCAAGGATGACTCTGTTTCTATCTGTCGCTTCACCTCCGGCTGTAAGTTGAAGCTTATTTATAATTTCCGTTCTGACTGCAATGCTTCTTCTTATGTGTTTTTATTTCTTGCTAGCGACAGGTGGCTTTGCGGTCGTGGAGAACGATCGCCTGGTTCAGATGGCTGCGGAGATAGAAGCCATTTTGGTAAGGGAGAGGTCAGCTTCTTACCTGATCGGGAATGTTACTCTTCTGCAGCACAACTTGATTCTACCACGTCAGTCTGTGGTCAAGCAGAGAGACACAGCTGAGGAGAGGGCTGCCAAAGCCAAAGGAGGGGCCACGACAAAGAGCAGCAAGAGGAAACCCTTCTTGATACCTCCAGTCATCGGGGGGAAGAAGCTCAAGAAATCCGATGGACCCTCCCCTAGCACATGTCCAGATGTTCCGGAGGAGGAAAATGTAGAGGAGGAAAGAGGCGAGGAGGAGAGCGGAGGTGATGGAGAAGGTGATGGTGGCGAAGGACAGAGCGGTGATGGCGCCGGGGCTTTGTCTTCTGGGTAAGCAGGGGAGATCCAAGAGTGGAAAGATGATGCTTTCCGCCAGGCTTTTGAAGGGTTGGAAGAAGGATCGGCCTTGGTGGAGAAGCCAAAGGAAACTGATAAGGCTGGGACTGGTGCTGGTCCATCTTCCGAGAGCATTTCAGCTAGGGCAACTCCGGCGATTCAAGGTGAATTTTTGACTCCTCTTTTAACTTCACATGTTTCTTGGATTATAGTCTCATGCATTCTTGTAACACTTGGTTTTTATTCTAGGAACGGGTAAGGCGGCCAAGACATCAGACATTCGGCACCGCCTCGAACAATTCAAACTCCTCAAAGCTTCCGATAAACCAAAGCCTCCGACCAACCGTTCCGGGCACGTAGTCTGCTACCGTCCTCTTCTCGGAGTTATTGAAGAGGATATTCAAAAGAAAAAGAGGAGGCGCTCCTTATTCGAACCTTCACCTGGTCCTCATCCCCCAACCCAGCCTATCCATGATATCACGGGGGAGGATACTGAGTTCATACCCTCTCCGTATCCGTCTGAGAATCCTACCGTTACTCAGATTGATCATCCCGGCTTGGCTCGTAATCCATTTGCGGGTTATCCAGATCTGAATCCGGGTTCTCATGATATTTCCTTTGACGAGGTTACTGGTGAGAACCTTCTCCCTCGCAATCCTATGGTAAGGGTGCTTGATGAGGCCAAGTCCCTGGACCTCGATTTGCTTACTACTCAGATTGTAACTATGGGGGATGAAGCTAAGGCAAATATCGACCAGGTTGCTGAGGAGACTAGGAAGTTGATGGGGCATCATGCCCGACTGGTCAAGGCCGGGGAGGAAATTGGGAGTGCCAACATAAGATTGCGGTTAGTGGTTTCCGACCAGGCCAAGCAACTCGCCGATCAGGCCATCGAGATCTCTCAGCACGAGGCTTCCTCCAGACGGCTAAAGAAAACCATGGAAGAGGCTAGCAGAGCCGAGCTGCGGAAAATGGAGGCCATCTGCAAGGAACAGATCGATATGGCCATTGCAACGGTGGATGAGGTTCGGAAAGCGGATCTCGAGTGGGTAGAGGAGTTATCTAGGAAGCTTGAGGCCGCGGAGCTTGCTCAAGCCAAGCTGAAGGAGGAGATGGAGGCGATGAGGAAATCCCTTCAGGCTGACCGCTCGCGATACCGATCGGAGAGGGATGCTGTCGTTGCAAAGCTGTTGGCTTCTGTGGTCCGAATGAGGGAGTTTGAGGAGAACGAGGGGATGATGGATGAGATGCTCCAGGACATGTATTTCCGCACTTGGAAGCAGGGCAACTTATCTTGGATGGATGATTATCCCCGGATCGTGGCCAGGATTTATCTCCGGGCTCTGGAGGAGGCCAAGGCCGATGCGATAAGGAGGGTGGCATGGCCTTCAGAATGGATGTGGTTACGGACCAATTCACTAAGAAGGAGAAAGTGGCGGTGAAGGAGGGCATGCGGCTGCTCGCTGCTGAGGAGGTAGGTGTGCAGTTGGGGGATGATGATCAAGGAACAGATGCTGGTAAGTCTTCCCTTTAGCCTTTTCATAGCTTGGTTGCTTATTGTTTATTCAATGAATTCTTCTCCTGAATTGGACAGGCGGGACCTCTGAAGCGCCAACTACCTCTGGTCAGCATGCTGAGAGTTCTGATCCGGCGGTTAAGTAGACCTCGGAGGGCCAGCAGGATAGAGGCGAAGCCCCGATGCAGTCGGCTCCTTGGCTTGATCTGGACATTTTTCAGTTTACTTGACATTGCTGTCTATGTTAGTCTTAAAACATTAATGTAATTTTCAGGCTGTAATTATGTAGCGAACAACTTGATTTTTGACATGTAACTTTATAACATAAGCTGATTTTGTCATGTTTGAATGCTGTCGTTATTTTGATGTGTTGCATAAAATATAGCTGTACATGTGTTAGTGATTCAATTGTGTTTGACGCTAAGTTCTTTCTTAAAACATAATTTCATGTCTTGCAATGTTAGTGTGATGTGCGAATAAATTATAGTTACATATTTATGTACAAGAGAAGAAAGTACCGCCCTTCAAGTTTTAGCTGTAGACGGTAGCTTTGAATGCCTTATGTAATCGAATATGGAATGCAGCTGAATGACCTGCCATCCAGCTGTGAGTTCTTATTCCCATTAGCGAAAGTCTCCTATTTTGTGTCATGTACTTTAGTGATCGTTATAGAGGATAGGAGGAAAGTTTTTATAAATAAAATGAAAATATAAGAAACAGTAAAATTTCCAATCACAGAAGGCCTTCGACATGCTTAAGTTCGTGGCAAACGGGCTTTGTAGTCACTTTCCCTAGCTGTGGGTCTTGAAGACATTTGTCACCCATCTTACGCCTCCGTGGGGAGTTTTTCTTTTTTACCACACCCATACTTAAGACATATCGGAGCCGGGATCGCGCATGGTTACTTCCCGGGCCATTATGGCCCGTAATCGCGGGTATTATTCGATTTACCGTGGCCGGCTAGTGCGGGTGCCGATCGTCAACTGTGAACTGCCCCTGGCTGGCCACACCTTATGTTGGGGCTTATAATCGGTTCACGGTTGCCGGCGAGCCGAACGCCGTAATGAGCTGCCTAGGCCATGACTGGCCTTCTCGGTGGCTTATAATCGGCTCATTACAGTTGGCTTTAAGGGCCGTCACGAGCAATGAGTTAACCCGTAGCAGAGGGATGCTGGAGCAAAAGTGTCTCATTGGCGAGGGCATAGATTCGTATAATACCTGTTAGGTTTTGTCCAGGTGAAGTTGTGTTGTGATGCCCTGAATGGAGATGTCGTCTACATAGGATTTTGTTCAACAGAAAAGGATAAAGCTCAGTAAGTAGCCAAGATATAAAGGAACAAGTTAAAAAAGAGACAAGTTTTTAAAGTGGTTCGGCACGAAAATGCCTACGTCCACTGATTCTCTTTGTTAATTCACTTCACATGGGCAGTACAAGTTAAGAAAAGTATCGGCGAAGGTGTTGGATATTCCATGCCCTCTGGAACACCTCTCCGTCCACTGTTGACAAAATATAAGCTCCGTTGTGGAGATCTTTATGAATTACATATGGTCCGTCCCAGATTGGATCTAGCGCTCCGGGACGCATGAAGATTCGCTTAAGGACAAGATCTCCTTTTTGTAAGCTGCGATGCTTGACTTTGGAGTTATATTGTGCTGCCACTTTTTGCTTGTGAGCTGTTGCTTTGAGTGCTGCATCATTTCTTCGTTCTTCGATTAGATCCAAAGACATGTGGAGGAGTTCTTCGTTCTCTTCTGGGTTGTAGTGGATCCTACGGTGGGATGGCACAACAGTTTCAACTTGGAGCATGGCCTCCGATCCATATGCCAAAGAGAAAGGAGTATGCCATGTTGATGCTCTGAAAGACGTGCGGTAGGCCCAAAGTGCCGTAGGAAGTTCATCCAGCCAAGCGCCTTTTGACTTTTCAAGCTTCTTCTTGATTAGAGTTTTAAGAATTTTGTTGACAGCTTCGACTTGCCCATTTTCCTGGGGATAAGCCACAGATGAGAAGATTTTGTGAATTCCGTGCTCTTGGCACCAGTCGGCGAACTCCTCGATGTCAAACTGAAGTCCATTGTCCGATATGATTTTGAGTGGAACCCCATACCTGCATAGAACATTTTTGATCAGGAAGTTAATAACTTTTGCCGAAGGTATTTTATTTAGAGGTTTCGCTTCCACCCATTTGGTGAAATAGTCGACTGCCACTATAGCATATTTGGCTTCGCCTCGGCCCATCGGCAGTTCGCCAATCAAGTCAATTCTCCATACTGCAAAGGGCCAAGGGCTGGTCATTTGAGTAATCTCATTTGTTGGTAGTCGAGGAATCTTAGCAAATTTCTGACATCTGTCGCATCTTTTGACGAAGTCTAACGCGTCTTTGTTTAAAGTGGGTCAATAATATCCATATCGAAGCGTCTTCTTTGCCAGGGTCTGTCCACCAGTGTGATCTCCGCAACTTCCTTGATGGATGTTGGATAAGATTTTCTTGGCTTCCCTTCCAGCGACACACCTTAATAAGGGGTTAGAGAAGCCGCGCCAATAGAGGATGCCTTCTTGTATTGTGTAGCGGGAAGCTTTCCTCAAGATTTTCTTAACTTCGTTACGCCCGTCGGGTAGTGTGCCATCTTGTAAGTATTTCCGGATAGGAGTCATCCAAGTTTCTTCTTCAATTGCAGCTATCAGATCTTCTTGTTCGAAACTTGGGGCTAGTTGTTTCGAGATGGTTACTGTTCCAAAAATGGTGTTGTTCTTCATGCTAGCTTTCTTTGCCAGTTCGTCGGCCTCTCGATTCTCTTCTCGAGGAATGTGTTTGATTAAATAGTGATCCAATTGATCGAGCAGCAGCTTGGTCTTCTTTAGATATGCTGTGAGTCGTTCTTCTCGAGTCTGAAACTCTCCTAGTACTTGGTTTACGATAAATTGAGAATTACTATGAAGACATAAAGAACTGACTCCAATTTCTAAGGCAAGTTCTAATCCTGCTATTACTGCTTCATATTCTGCATCGTTGTTGGTGGCAGCGAATTCCAACCTTAGGGCATAGTGCAGCTTCCTTCCCCTAGGGGTGATTATCACAATACCTGCCCCCGAGCCTTGTTCGTTTGATGCTCCATCTACAAAGAGATTCCACTTGATATCTTTTGTTATTTCAGATTGATCCTTACCTTCGTTGGTAGTGAATTCGGCAATGAAATCGGCCATGGCTTGTCCCTTGATGGCGGTGCAAGGATGGTAGGTGATATCATATTGACTCAGTTCAATGCACCATTTAAGTAGTCGCCCAGAAGTGTCGGGGCAATGGAGTACCTGCCTTAGCGGTTGAGCGGTTAAAACTCTGATGGAATGAGATTGGAAATAGTGTCGCAGCTTCCGTGACGTGATTAGCAAACAGTATGCTAGCTTCTCAAGTTTAGGGTATCTGGCTTCTGCCCCTGTAAATTTCTTGCTTACAAAGTATACGGGCCGCTGCACGCGGTTGTCTTCTCTCACCAAAGCGGCGCTTAGAGCATGGGACGATACAGCAAGGTATAGGTATAGTTCTTCGCCTTCATTGGGAGTTGAGAGTACTGGTGGTCTCTGAAGGTGTTCGATTAGGTTAAGGAAGGCTGTCGAGCATTCGTCGGTCCATTCGAACTTTCCTTTGTCTTTCTTTAGGGCTTCGAAGAAAGGGATGCATTTGTCGGTTGCTTTAGAGATGAATCTGCTTAGGGCGGCCACCTTCCCATTTAGGCTTTGCATCTCTCTTCGAATGGATGGTATCTTGATATCTTGCAAAGCCCGGACTTGTTCGGGGTTTGCTTCAATCCCCCTGGCATGGACGATGAATCCCAAGAACTTTCCCGACGATACTCCGAAGGAGCACTTTAGAGGATTCAGCTTCATTCCATATTGGCAAAGTACTTGAAACATTTCGTCCAGGTGACTTACATGATCGTTGGCTTTTCTCGATTTTACCAGCATGTCGTCCACATAAACTTCCATAGTTCGTCCTATTAGTTCCGCAAACATCTTGTTGACGAGGCGCTGATAAGTAGCTCCAGCGTTTTTAAGTCCAAAAGGCATTACCCTGTAGCAGTACAATCCCCGGTCAGTGATGAAACTAGTGTGGTCTTGATTGGGGGCGTGCATAGGAATCTGGTTATATCCTGAGTATACGTCCATAAAAGATAAGAGTTCGTGTCCGGTTGTGCTGTCCACGAGTTGATCTATTCGGGGGAGTGGGAAGCAATCCTTCGGGCAAGCGTCATTCAAGTTGGAGAAGTCAATGCATGTTCGCAACTTCCCATTAGCCTTCTTTACCAGTACCAGGTTGGCGATCCATTCTGGGTAGATGGCTTCTCGTATGAAGTTATTGGCAAGTAGGTTCTTTACTTCTTCCTCGAGAGCTGCTGATCGTTCTGCCCCCATACTTCTCTTTTTCTGCTTTACTGGCACCTTGGTGAGATCGATGTTCAGTACGTAGCATGCTACGTCTGGGGAGATTCCAGTCATGTCGGCGTGCGTCCATGCAAATATATCCAAGTTGTGGCGAAGAAAATCGACAAGTTGATCCTTCAACTCTGCTCTTAACTGAGATCCGATTCTCAGCAGTCTACTTAGGTCGCGTTTGTCTACAGATACAAATTCCATAGCCTCTGCAGCCTCGGCGGTGGCCTCATCCTCTTTGTCTCTGGGGTCTAATTCATTGAAAGGATCACTGGTATATCGAAGAGGAGGGGCTTTCTTTAGTTGCTATGCTTCCAAGTTTTTCTTGCAGAGAGTAGTCTCTGCATCCTTCCCTTTATCCTTCCTGCGGTTATTGCGAAGTTCAGTTACATAGCAATCTCGAGCGGCGTCTTGATTTCCTTCTACTTTCCCTATCCCATTATCTATTGGAAATTTCATCTTCAGGCACCAAGGGGCCAGGACAATCTGGAAGTCAGACAAGGCTGGTCTTCCTAAAAAGGCGTTGTAGGCCAAGTGGTTATCTATCAGCACAAATGTTTGTTTCCGCACAACGGAGCGGGGATGACTTTCTATTTCGACAAAGAGGTCCAATTGCCCGAGGGGCATCTTCGCATCTCCAGTGAAACCGTGTAGTGGTTTGTTGCAGGGAGACACATCCTTCATTGACAGCTTCATTTTGTCGAAAGCATGCTTGAGTAGAATGTTTACGGAGCTTCCAGTATCTACCAGAATTCAAAAAACTTCGGCTGGGCCGAACCAGGCAGAGATAATCATAGGATCCATGTGAGGGTACTGCCTTCCTTCTAGGTCTCGCCTACTGAATGTGATGTCATTATCCTCTTTCCGTTTCGAGCGGCGTTCTTCCATGACGGAATTGATGCAGTCTACATTGTTTCTAAGTGACTTTCCATATCTTTCCATTTCTGCCCAGTTTTTGTCGGCGATATGTGGTCCTCCCGATATTGTATGGAACACTATCTTCTCTTGACTGGAACCGCTGGTGTTGTGATTTCTTCCGCCTGTCTCTGGGTGGAGTTGCCCTGGGTTCTCCTTGGCAGGAGCTGGAGTCCTGTCCTGACCCTTTACATAGTGTTCCAATCTCTTCCTTCTGATGTGTTCTTCAATCAGGTCACGGAGATGACGGCATCATTGGTATCATGCCCATGGGATTCGTGAAAACGGCAGAACTTTCCAGACTTGATTGCGTGATCTGATTCCTTCTTGTACGGGGGGCGTTTGTATTTAAGCTCGTCTTGGGTGGCCAGGAAGATGTTTTCGACTATTTCATTCAAAGGAGTGTAAGCGTCAAATCTTGGTCCTGGCCGATATAGGCGTTTTTCTCCCTTCCTGCCCCTAGCATTGTCTCGAGAGTCATTTCTTCTGACGTCCTTTGCTGCAGCGGGTGCGTTGCCATGAGATGCCTTTCGGTGGCAGTGTCTTCAAGTCTCATATAATTTCCGGCTTCATGGAAGAAATCGGGTAAGGTAGCTGGTTACCCTAGCGCCTATCCCCCGATCCCTTTGGTCCCGTTGGATGCACTCTCTGAACAACCGCGCCATCCTTTCATCAGAACTTGGAGTGGATAAAAATGAGTTTGGTTCTTCTCTACGGGGTTGATTCCGTCTAGATGACATATAGGGATGGTATCGTCTATTACTCCTAATATTCTCCGGTGGCGGTCTTCGGTCTTCTGGGAGCATGCTGGGGTCTGCCACAGTTGGCCCTTGCCTCGATCTTCCCTTGCTAGGCTCTGTCCTAAGCATTCTCTCGGGTCCAACTTCGGGCTGGACTCCAGCTCGTCCCCGTCCATTGGTGTTCCCATGGTTAGGTAGCATGACAGGCTCAGCCATATCCGACCCCTGCCTGGTACCTCCCCCGTTGGGTTCGGTTCCAAGTGTTTCCTCGGGTCGGAATTCGGGCTGAGTCTGGGCTCGGCTCCTACCGTTGCTGTTTCTGTGGTTAGCCTCTTCGAAGAAGAAAGATCTTTGTCGCCTCCCAGATCCTCCAGACTGGGACTCACCCCATGATTCGGTGTTGCGGTTGGATTCTTCAGCATCCCTTAAGCGTGACATGAGTTGGTCCACCAAGGCTTCTTTTTGAGATGCGAAGCGGTTAGTTACTTCAGCCACAACCCTGTCCAGATCTGCCCTAGTAATTGGTTGTTCCATAGCAGAGGCTGTCGGATTTGCCTGATTTCCATTTGCTGTTGGAACATGACGATTCTCTTGATCTCTGATCACTGGATCTGGGATACTGCTAGTTGCGATGTTCTTTCCTTTGCTAGCATCTTTCCTCGGCCTGGGAGGCATGTTTTCCAAGAAATGAGCGATGCTGTTGGGAAGAAGGTTGAGTGGGAGAAGCTGAAGCTTCTAGCTCGAGTTCTCAGTGAAAGCACCAAAAATGTTTGCACAAAAAAGGGGCAAACACCTCCAAGTCGTATGATTTAGTTGATTATACGTTGTTCTTAGTGATTTGGATGATTTATGCAAATATATAAAATAGATGGACTAAACTGTAAAAGACACACAGATTTATAGTGGTTCGGCCAGAATGTGCCTACGTCCACTTTATATGTTATTCTCTTTTACTTTTCAGGTTACAAGTACAAAGCTTTGATTACAAGTATCTGAAGGTTGTTTGAAAGTTTTATCCGTGCTTGAGCTCTCAAACTTGTTTGCCATTGTTGTACCCCTGCCTCTCTATTTATAGAGTGAGGCTGGGGGCAGGGGTCCTGGATGTATATAGCAGCTGGTGGGCCTGGGCTGATGCAATCTGGCCTGGCAAAGTTGGTCTAGAACGCCTTGATTCGGTAGGACTTGGTCCGGTGGTGAGTGATCCGGTGATGGTTGGTTGGAGTTTGATTCGGCTATGTATAGGAAGTGTGTTGGACCGGTAGTGCTTGGGAAAGGAGTTGGTTCGGTGGTGAGGGCGTAGCTTGGTCCGGTGGTGAGTGGTTCGGCAGTGCCTAGAGGTGAGTTGGTTCGGCAGCGCCTTAGGGGTGAGTTGGTTCGGCAGCGCCTAGAGGTGAGTTGGTTCGGTGGTATCTTCCTTCTTCTTGGTTCGGTGGTGGTGGAAATGCACCCAACATTCTTGTTGTTCCTGAATTTGTTGCTCTTTCTTAATTTCAAAAGATTTTTGAAATTCTTAGCAATGAACGTCATATCTTCCTCATCGGAATCTGATTCATCCTTTTCTACTTGGAATGTTATATTCTTTTTGCCTTGCGCCTGTACTCATTTTGGAGATTAACTTCATAAACATTAGATTTTCTATTAACTCTTCTAGTTTAATAGTTGAAATGCAATTAGCTTCTTCGATTGCTAAGACTTTTTCATTCCCACTCATATGTTAAGGAATTGAGGATTTTTGAAACAATATCAAAGTCTGAAATTTTTTCTCCTAATGCCAATAGTGAATGATATATGTCTTAAAATATGGATTACATATCATTATAGTTTCGTCTGGCCTCATTCTGAAATTTTGCAACTGATTTTTAAGCACAGAAATTTTTCTTTGTTTAACTTTGTTAGTTCTTTCATGTGCGACTTTAAGATTTCTCCAAATTTAATAAGCAGTTGTGCACATGCTAACTCTATTAGATTCATTTTTATCTAAGGCATAATATAGCATATTCATAGCTTTTGCATTTGATGTAGCATCTATCTTTTGTGTATTTGACCATTCTGCAAAGGGTGTAGTGGGTATAGTATATTCCTTTGAGTAATATTCCAAGTATCATATCCATTTGCTTGCATGAAAATTCTCATTCTTGTTGACCAATAATTAAGTTCAAACCATTAAATAGTGGTGGTCGTACGGTGGATGCACCTTCAACAAAACTTGTGTTAGTGTTATTTTTCATATTAACCTGTAACAAATAACCGTGTTATGGTTATAAGATGACCTTGCTCTAATGCCAAATGAAAGTGCAGCTATGGATCGTAATATGGATATTATCTAAACTACTTGTGCAGAAAATAATGTAAGTAAATAAAGATGTAAAATAAAATGACACCGGGGATTTTTATACTGGTTCAAATTTCCGTTCTACATCCAATTCTAGACTCCTTCTATAATTAAACTATCAACCCTATCTTAATTCGAAGGAATAGGTTTACACTGCCTGAGCAACCGAATAGGACTTTGACCACCTGAGCAACTGAACATGATTTTTCTCATCTGAGCAACTGGACATGACATTGATACAAATAAATTATTTTCTTGACTTTGTGTGTTCTTGTTACAACACAGATTTGTCAAATGAAGTACACCCTTCCTATAATCTTTTCCTCAAGTATGATATGTATATTTGTGTGTTCGTGATGATAGGGGAAGTATAAATTGCTTTAGAAATGAAGAATCATAAGTGAGATTTCACAAACTCTAAGCAATAAGAAGTTCTGAATATTCAAGAAAGTAGAGAATAGAAAAATTAGTACTTTAATCTTGAATGGAATGTATATTTATAATGGATGAAGAGTTACAACACTTGGTAAAGAGTTTCGATGAACAGAAATGGTTGTAACTCTTCCTGGAAGAGATTCCTCTTTAGGAAGAGGAGTGGCTCTTCGGAAAATTTTAAAAATGTGACAGGTATAACATATTTAGTTGACTGAATATGATTAATCAGTTGCTTTAATTAAAATAGAAAATTTGTAGTTTGAAAATGGCACATTTCAGTCAACTGATCATGATATTTAGTCGACTAAATAGTGAAATATATAAAATTGCATGTGCATTAGTCAGCCGACTGACTAGATGGTTCTAATCGACTGACCTGTATATTTATAGAAATAAAGGTTTACTTGAGGATAGATTTTAACAAAAAATTCTAACTTAGACTCTATTAAATCACACTTGTCATATTTGATAATCCTTTTTCTTTCTTTAACACCTTGTCATGAACCAAAAGCCCGAAGTCCAACATGCACGGCATCCATTCTCCAAGAATCTCATCAACTGAGGAAATTGCAGACCACATCAACACCGACATGGTGCAAGTGTCCAAGCAACTCAGGAATGAGTTGGCCAGCGTCAAGTAATGGGATGCTTTTATTTGCATAAAATAATGGTTATGGGTTGTTTATTTCACATTATTTATGAGAAATCTTTAGTAATGTTGTGTTGTTATGTTTTTTTGGCTCCTTGGCTATTATGGCATGATTTTGTTTTTATAAAGTGGTTGCTATCTTTGTTCAAAAAAAATTTGAACTTAATACTTTAATCATTCATGGAAGTTAGAATTAAATGTATGTTTGAAAACACTTTTTGGGAGTACTGATAAATTTTTAATTTATTTTTGATAGAAAAAAGAATTTGTACACACAAACAAGGAATGGGTTTTGCCTCCATATCAGCTTAATGAAAAGTTATTATGTATTCTACTTAATATAAAACTAATGATCATTGGTTTTACTTGTCCTATCTTCATGTTATAACCGCTCTTTAATGATATTGAAACTAATAACCTACGTTTTATGAATCAATGAACTTCGAAGTTTTTATTTACAACCGACTTTTATCTTAATCTAAGGAAAATTCGTTAACCACTGGTTTATGAAAATTTTCGATAACTCATGTATTGCGAATGTATTCGAATTTTTTTACACTACCGCGCTTGTGTGTAAAATATATTATATTACCAATCTGCCTAATGTCCATCTTTGTTACTTTGTATGTTATACATTTTAGTAGTATTTAGGTAAACTAATTCAGTACATTATACTTTGTTGGGAAACGGGTTCATTGTAATTAAGCAAGTTTATGATAGATTTTGTGTTGTTGGACAACACTTATATGTACTGCAGATCTAAATACTGCTAACGATGCACATATCCATGCACTACAATTCAACATCATTCATTTACTGAGTATTGACTACCACCAACTTCCTGTGTGAAGCACAATGGCATCCTAATAATTCTACTATTTTCACACTTTTTTTGACCTAACTGCCTTCCACCCAGTACCCAAAACAAAACAGCATATAAAATTCTATTGGCTATTGTAGGTTATATATGGAGCAATATCACGCATGAAATGAAGTGGTAATACCTATCTTGAGCTAAACAAATTTGACTATAAATCTGCTTTCGTTGTTGCACACGGAAGGATGTTTTACATGGAAAAAAGAGAGCATCCATGTGACCATATGTATAAAAGCACATAAACACATACTTATACATATTTTCATCCTTAGGAGTAAAATGATCATTCATAATATAAGGTTTTATAAAGCTTATTTTCTAGGATGTGATTGTTAGAGATGAGCATATTTTCTCTAGTTTCGATATACAAAAATAAAACATGCAAGTAAAAAATTGTAGATTCAAAGGGAAAAGTAATTAAGTAACATATAAAAACCTTTTTCTTCCTCCATGCTACAAGGGTTTGATTGCTTTTTTTCATATTGAAAACCCTTGGCCTTTTTTTTTGAAGATCCAAACAACCAATTTTTACTTGTAAACTTTAATGAAGCTTGCACCATCCACCTAACCCATACTTTAAATAAATCTCATGACTAAAGTACTTAGTGTGAATTGAACCCTTGACCTCGTCTGTTAAAATAGACATTGCCAACAACCTACATTGCCTACATATCTTTTTTATTCAAAAGAAAAATAAGTTGGAATTTAGGAGTAAAGAAGATTTTATTCAACTAAAAAAACCTAAGATGAACAATATGCTACTCAATGCAATAAAGATATGACCGCTAAATCCTACGATAGAGCCTAATATAAAAGGATAAGACAAATCTCAATAATCAACGAACAAACTAAAAGAGTTAAATTCTTAGAAGCAATTATATAATTTGTTACATATATCTAACTCTATGACCAATCTTATTCGTAATAAATGTATATGATTTCTGTAATATTCTTTGTTAAATTGTGGCATAATTAATTAAATAAATAAATTTAAATATATTAAAAAAATTCTAAAAAGATATGTTGTGTGATAAATAAATACAAAGAGTTGTAATTATGAGAAAATTATTACAAAATATATAACTAACATATAATTTAAATATGAGGGAATTAGGGAAAATGACAAATTTGAAAAAAAATTAGGCTGAAGGACATCAACTTTTATTTTTAGTCTAAAGGACAAACGATATTTGTAGTTAGTATTATATTTAACTTTTACACTATACGAAATGCTAGTTATAACTAGCATTATATTTGATTTTACATCGTATAAAATGCTTGCTATAACTAACTTTATCCTTCATCCAAAAAAACAAACTTGTTATCCTTTCTTTTTTTAAGTTTGTCCTTGTACTATTTTCCTATTTGAATATTCACAATCAAGATATTTTGAGAAAAAATATTGATGCATCCGTTGAGAACAGAATACATAACGCTCTCCAAATATTGGACAGTGTATTACTTATGCATTGCTAGAACAATAGGTCATTTCCGTCGGAAGCTAACCGTTGGCGGCCATCGCTAGCCATCGGAAAAGCCGTCACTATGGTGTACACGCTTTCCTTCGGTTGGCAATGATGTCGACAACTATTTGGCAACGGCTACACACGGCCCTTTCCGACGGTTTTATGACGCTCCTTGTTGTCCATATGCCTCCAAGTTCGAAAACCATCGCTAGTCGTCAAAAATTGACGACCAAAGTGTCGTCGATAGCCGTTAGAAACCAACAGAAATCTAGCAATTTTTTTTGTTCCTGCAGCCATTCGATTCCCGTACTACACATATATATCAAAACTCAATTTCACATATATCCAATATCCAATATTCAAACCCAACCAATACATAATCAACTTATATCCAATATCCAACTCACTCTCCACCAATTCAATATTTAAAACAAAAAACAAACAATACACTAAATAATCAACATCCAATATATACAATCAACATCCAACATGTCAAAACAAACCAACATGTCATCCACCATAGCGTCAAAATGTATCAACCATATCCAAGTACATCAATTTCAAAATGTCCAAACATAAACATAAAGTAACATACCCATCAAGACTCATCGTCAACTCCGAAACCACCCGATGAAGAAAATAACCCACGCTGCTGCATCTCAGCCAAGCATTGATCCAATCGTGTCATCTTTGCAGCATGACGGTGATCTTTCTCCTGTTGTTCTGTAATCATAGCTCTAAGCTCCGCGATCTCTTTTTTGTCCTGAACTTTTTAATATACTTTCTACGAGGACCTAGCCTACAAATAATCAAGAGATATGTTAAAAAAATCAAAAATAAATTTTAGTCGATAGTGTAAATTAAAAAGGAACAAATAAGTAAAGCATGATCATTTGTTAAAACATTAATGATATATTTTTATATGACAACTTTTTTTATTATTGGTTTTGAACTTATAAGTTAGTAAATTTTTAGAAATTACCGCTTGATTTCAAAAGCCAAAACGCCTATTTCGCGGTGTGGGTTTCATAATGGACTCAAAAATCGCATCCTTCTCATCAGTGGTCAACGGATATTGTCCCGATCCCTCCAACATTCGTGCTCGTGCTTCTACAAATATTTCTTACAATGGAAAATAAAATATAATTGAATTTCACACAATATTATTTTAATTATTCTTTATAACTAATTAATTAAATTTATCAATAATAACTTCTAATTTAAAATATGCTTACATAGGATTCGCTTGCTTTATCGTCACTCTATGTGTACGATATTGAGCCATCTTCGTTTGTTTGCTTGGTGGCATGAGTATGAACAAATACGTCCATATAGGAGACGGGACCATCGCGCTCTCTTTTCTGAAATAATTAATACGTATTACTGTTGTGTATACAAATTAAATAAGTTAACAACTGTTTGTAATTGCAATTAATAAATTTATCATATCATCACGATGATGTTGGAATGATTTGGAGCCATCACGATGTATAACTGCGTTCTTGTTCCAATTTGCGGAAGTTCCTCTCTGACTTTGCCTGCAAATTTAAATTGAACATTATATATTTCCATCTTTAAATTATGTATTATATATGGAAACAAATGTAAATGATATATGATAAACTTATCTTGAATTCATCACTATTCCACCAAGCAACTCAAGCATCCCACACGCTATATCTCATCCAGTATAGCTTTTTCCTCGATTTTCTTATACTAGACATTGTGTCCTGGTAATTCTTAGACATCTTGGAAGTCCAATGGCACTGGAAAAGGTCAAGGTCTTCTTCCTGCAAGTTTGCCGCCCCTTGTAGGTCGAAATAATATAACTTATACATTTATACTTAGTAAGAAAATTGTAAATTGATAATATATAATGATATATATATTTACACTTACAAGAAATTCCTAAATTATACTTTGTTTGCACCAATTATGAACCGTCAATTTATCTTGAATTTTAATCTGCTCTTCGGTTTTATGTATCTTTGGATAATCCTTTACAAGTTCATATATAGCTTCGCTTGACCAAACCGTTGGTGGCCGTAAAGTCTCTTGTCTATTTGCTGTAAAGTTTTTCCTATCTTTTTTAAAAGGATGATTAATATGAAGAAAATACCGATGACAATCAAAACATAATATTTTCTTCCCATACATTAAAGAAAATGACTGTGTTTCTTCCATGCAATAAGGACAAGCTAGATGACCGGCCCTACTCCAACCGGAAAGCATTGCATACGCGGAAAAATCGCTTATAGTTCATAACAAAGAAGCGAACATATGAAAATTCTTTTTTTTAAATGTCGTATATCTCAACTCATTCATCCATAATGTTTTCAAATCTTCAATCAACGGTTGTAAACAAACATCATTTCTTTCTGTTGGATCATCGGAGTCATGGACGACAACAGTGAGAAACATATATGGCGTTTTCATACACATCCATGGATGTAAACTATAAGGTGTAACTATTATAGGCCAAGATGAATATTTAGAACCAAATTGAGAGAATGGTGAAAATCCATCCGTACATAAACCAAGTCTAACATTACGGCTCTCCGCTGCAAAAGCAGGATATGTCTTATCAAAATGCTTTCATGCTTCTCCATCAGCTGGTTGTGTTAATGTATCTTTTTCTTGTGTTCTCACACTGTGCCATCTCATATGATGCGCGGTTATAGAGAATGTGTATACCCGGTGAAGCCTAGAAATTATGGGTAAGTAATGCATACGATTGTATGGGACTTCTTTTCTCTTCTTTTTTCTTGGTTTGTATCTTTCCTCGTTACATATTCTACAATTCCTCAAATTGATGTCTTCTCTCCAAAACAACATGCAACCGTTTAAACATGTATCTATTTTTTGATACGGCAAACCAAAAGAAGACATAAGTTTTTTCACTTCATATTGATTTTCGCACATCAAATTATCGAGTGGCATATGTCGTTTTGTAGCTCTTACAATAGCTGTAAATCCAACTTCTGTGAAGTTGTATTTTGATTTCATCGCAATGTATTCTACAGTTACTGATAATTGGGTACTGCTTGTGCAACCATCCCAAATATGTTTTTTAGCAGCATCTAATAAACCATATATTTTTTTCTCCAATATTTGGTTCTTCTTCGACATTAACATCGTTAGATCAACTTCAAAAGTAGGGAACATCGATCGTGCTACATCTTCAAGCATGTCTTCTATGAGATTCGTCGTAACAATTTCATTACCCACATCCTCCTCTACATGTACAGGATTAGATGCTACATGTTCTCCATGATGATCCCACACAAGATAATTCGGCACGAAACCGTATTGACACAAATAGACTTTAACCATATCCGGTATCAAATGCTTCAACAATTCGCACCTATTACATGGACAACGAATTTCTTTGTCTCCATTATCAAGTACGTTTACACCATTATAAAATTTCCCTTATCGAGCCTCTCATTTCCCTTTGAGGATGATACATCCAGGTCCAATCAAGAAAATAATCGACCATTTTTCCTGTTTAAAAAAATATGATAGATATTAAAAAAGTATTAATCATTTTATGGATTGACATTTAATTTTTCAAATCATTAATTAATATTCATTTATGCATTTTAGGGATTGACACAAATCATGAATAGAATATTAACTTTTTAGTTTATTGTTTTCTATTTTGATGGTCGGTTATCCTACTTTCCATTACAAATACAGTAGTAATTACATTTTGTAATCATTTCATTTTAAACGATTCAATAAAATTTCGACAGCATTTCTCTTTTGTTTCCTATATCATACACAAATGCGTGTACACAGGGAACAAAAAGGAATTGCTGTCAAAATTTTGTAAACCGTTTAAAATGAAATGATTTACAAAATGTAACTACTTTATTGTGTTTGTAGCTTGTCCAATAGAGTGACAAATCCGACAAATATTGTATTAGATGAATATGGATGTATGTTCTATGACAAAAATAAATATCCATATAACGATGATATACAATACTTATCAGACAGGACCAAAAACTCTCTAAGGGATATTAATTACATACATAACATATATTAACATATATAATTCATGTATGCATTGTAATGTTTTAATAACTATATTACATATATTTTTCCAATTTTTATAAAAAAATCGTATATGTTTTCAATCATAACAAATTATGGATATAACATTATATTTCAAAAAAAATTGTTATATACTCATTTATTTATTAATTTTGTCGGATTCAACATCCAAGTAAACTAGATTTTTTTTTATAAACTATCAACCGATAATTAATCTTTAATAGTAATATTTGAATTAACATTGACATTTTAGCACACTACTTAGTACTAAATCGTATCACTAATTCAGCACGTAAACTAATTAATCTAAGTTTAGCCATAATTATATTTTAATTATCGGATTTACACACTTACAAGCGTAATTAGCATATTATAATCAATCAACATACAGTTGCAAACACTCAAGGAGGTAGTATCATCAAATATAACTATAAATTAACACTAATTTAACATATTAGGGTAAATTGGAATTAGCAAAAAAAATACCTCTTTTCGCTGAAACTGAAGTGCTCGAGGCCAGATGCGGAAAAGTTGGAGATGTTTCTAGTGGTGGCGGGGAAACAACGGCCAGAGGTGGGCGAATTTGAAGGAATAGGGAGGTTTGGAAGAAGATTTGGGAGGAGATATGAAAATAGCTCTTGGCATACTCCGGTAATTCACGACGTGCGTTGGTTTGCAACGGCAAAGTTCCAATTATTACAGAATTGTCATGACAAAACCACGTCGTCGGAAGTCGTTGGAAATTGTCGTCGCCTACCGTCACTATCATCCATCGCGATAAACAGTAATTCTAGTAGTAATTTTTGCTGAGGGCTCCAAAGGGTTACGTACTAATAGTTATTGGATAAATATGAAATGATTCATCTAAAAGTTTTTTATTGGTTAATAACAACTAAGTCAAATAAGAAATTTCAAGTGATGATATTACACGGTTCTCTCAACTTAAAAATATTAAATTTCAATGTGAAAACTCCACTTTGATTATAGTTAAATTGTGGCATGACGTCAATCAAACGACTATAATTGAGTCTGAGTTGAAGCGTTGAAAGTAAAGCACTCTTCAATAGTGAATTCGTCTTCTTGGTTATATGAGGTAATTATCATGGTCAACTATAGTTAACTCAAAGTCAAAATCTTTGTCTAACATAAAACGGTTAATAATAAATGTTATTATTGAGCCAATGACGATGTTTATCGACTAACCAAGCTGAACGCGGATGACATTAGAATTTTGATCAAAATCAAGTTTCATGGATCTTAAAATAATATATCGTTGATGAAAAGAATTGGTATAACTAACCATTACTTAAAGGTAATGCTTTAATTATAAATTTGGATTTTCCCGATTGGATTTGTAAGCGATGAATTAAGTCAAACTAACACACCAGTAGCTAAGGTGACGTGTGAGCATTATTGTTCAAATACTAAACGTTGACTAAATTCACATCTGTGAGCCGCACTACTGAATTATTTGATCTTCAAAACATTGCTAATTTAATTGATTTATAAGGATTATAAAATAATTAAGTTAACTGGTATTGTTTTTTTATTTGGTGTGTTTAGTAAAATGGAACTGCCTCCAGAATTGTTCGGTGTACAATTAATATTTTATTGGGTGTGTATAAAAGTTAAATATGTATGTATCAATATACGACATCGATAAAAATTTAAATAAGATTAAAATGATAAATTTTGCTAATTGGTTTTGAAGTGAATTTGGTCCATGTAGGGTCCTATATATGGCCGATCAAGATAGGAGAGGAGGAAGTCCAAGTTTTGACTTGGTAAGGAGAGATTAGTGCAAGATCTTTCGGTCATCTCTGTCGGTAGAAAGCAACCTAAAGCATTTGATTTTGGTTTACATTTTAGCCTCTTCCTTTTTTTTTTTTTTTGAACGTAGGCTTCCTCTGCCCTCCATCTACATTCTGAACTTCATTCACATCCAATTAGTTAAAACAAGCTAGATTCGATGTTGGTATGTTGTCTGTTTGCAACAGTAAGAATGGATCCGAGAGATCAAGGAGTCCAATTAGATCAAACCGTGAATCAAAGGCAAAACATCTTAGGTGACCTCATATTTACATTTAATATAAATTTTTTCCTTTGGAATCTACCTATAGGATACGCTTTCGACCGATCCTGTTCCAACACAGACTAATTTTGCATATTTAAAATTTTAAAAGTTGTGATTATGCTGATTTTTCCTTAGCGGTGTTGGCAAAGTAAGCAAATTCGTCAGTTGGGATGCTTGTTATTGTAATTAATATGAATCTTTGGACAAAGAGTATCACCACTAAAGAAAAGTAGCACCAAATATGGTTTAGGTTATAACATCTTATTTGTCCAAATGCTTCTTGATTCCTCTATTCTCATTTCTTGTATGCCCCCTGCTCGTTATTTCATATTTATTCATTTAGCTTTTATTATTTAATTTGCATTTATTTATTTGCCAAACGAGTGGATTTGATCTTCATAGTTCGTAGCATATGAGGATATGTAATTAGAGCACATAAGAAATTAGACTTGTCCAAATGCAAATCATTAACGTATCAACTTTCCCTTTGCCCTTTGTCTTCGCTTGAAATGAAATTTTCAAATGTAGATTCGTTATTGCAAATAGATTTTGCGTTTTTAGATTGAGGAAAAAAATTGAGTAAAAAAGAAGTTAATTAGGTGGTTCATATTCTACGTTTAAACTCAAATTCCAGTTCTACAGACGTTTGTTTTCCACTTTCTCAGTCGAACAATTATAGAATCAGGGCAGCAAACGTCAATTTTCAGAGTGAATTCAGGAACTGAACTTTTTGTTGAAGAGGAGTTTCGGCATAAAACCGAGTTACCGTCATCCCCTATTTACAAAAACTTATTTTAGCATAAAAGAACTCACAAGGCACGTACAAATTCAAACAAACTAATTGCTCTAATAAATATTTCTCTATAACCATTACAAATTTCTGACACATCGTTGGCACGTCTATCTTCCATTAACAATACAAAACAAAAAATAAATCATAACCAATACCTAAAAACTTCTATTACCAAACATAAGCATTGAAAAAAAAAAAAAAAACACCAACTACCAACAATAAATACCAACACATACATGGAGCAAGCAAAGCTAAGTTCTGGCATCAAGAGCCATAATGGTACTCAGATTAAAAGGATGCATGTACTCGGTCGATCCGGTCATGAACGTACTCACAATGATCCGGTTCGCTCTCTCCGTTGGATGAAATGGATCCCAAAATGCATACGTGTCTCTGTTTGGGCATAAGTTTGATGCAAATGTGCACAGCCCGATACCGTTATATGGGCCTTGTCCACAGCAAGCGATCTTTGATGTCTCAAAACCTATATAAATATAATTTATTCAAAATCATAACTCAGATAAGATGTAGTTTAAGGTAAGGTTAACAGGAACAGAAGAATGTTTCTAGAAAAATTATGTACTGTAAAATGATGTTAGTATGGATATGGTTCTGGAAAATGAGAGATAAAAAGAATGTTACCGTAGGCTTGAGGATTGCCAATGAAATCCATATGGGATCTGAAAGCATTAGCAGAAACATAAACTTGAGAACCAATTTCATCGTTAAGTTCGTTTATAATTTGAACTAATTGAGGATTGAACATATTAGTAGCTCTCATTAGCTCAGGATCACATGCACCAGTTCTGCTTCTTTGAGCTAGTTCTGCTGGAACACAACCCAATGGACCTGTTCCGGTCACTATAACTCTACGTGCACCTAAATTATACAGCCTCTGTGCAACCAAAATTCAAATATTATTAGACTAATGTTTAGATGAGACTTTAGGATGGTAGTATTTTATTTTAAAACCTAGGTAAACTGGGCAAGAACTGCGAAGTACTAAAAGAATATGAATTTATGTCACTTCCAAGGTCTGATCCTTGCACCTTTTTTTTCCTCCTTACTCTACTCAAATGAGTTACCCATTGAGGCAAAATGTAGGAGAATTAATTATGTAATTCATTAAGTTTCAGAAAACTAAATTTTGCTCCCATGTCCTTATCATATGTTTGGATAAATGTTAGCATAGCAGGATACGTTCTCAACACATGCTAGGATTTGACCAAGGTAGCTTTTCGAAAAACACCCTTGTTAATATCACAATAGACCCAAAAAAAAAAAAAAACTGTTACTTTAGCATTTCAAATGTTTATATCATGGAATTGAATGAAATATATAATAATTTTATAAATATAATCTAAATCATTTTAGCAAAAATATCCAACTTACACGAGCAACCTGTGTAAATTTTACTAGGTCAATTGAGATGGGTCCATAATATTCATAACTCTACACAAGCAACCCATGTGGTAAATAATTGCACCAACCATAAAATTACAGAAATCTGGTATTGTTGCATAATTGCAATAAAAAGGGATCCTCAAAATTTAATCATGATAAAATAAGGTAAATAGTTACTACAAAAAGTTATTGTCCTTTTCACAGCAATTATTTCTCAATTGAATAATTTCTATCTCAGTTTCCAACGAAGGTAATATTCTTAGCAGGCTGTCATGCTGTAAATCTCTGAATTTGCCAAGGAATAAAGTGACACAAAGGTTTCCAAAAAAATAATCAGTAGCATGTTCAAATATTACAGTCGCATTTAGACCAACATACTACACCCTCTATGCAATTTTTTGTGTTAATCCCTGTAGTTCATTGAAGATTTATTTCATCTAAGTGACATTGTTATACTAAAACGACATGCTTAATAATCTTCAAGGTAGTAACTTATAAGTATAATAGCCAGAAGCAATTAAAGAAATATACCGCAAGTATCTTCTTGTACTCGGAGATGATATACACAACATAATCTGGCAATGAAAATTCTCGAGATCTAGCAGAGTATGGAACCAAATAGTAATTGTTAACAAAATCATTGCCTCCAAGGGTTATCAGAACTAATCCATCATTAACCAGCCTTTGTGCTTGCTCTGGCCCAATTAAAGAGCTCACTCTTTGCTGATACTGCTCAAAGTATTGTAATTGCCTGCTGATCCTGATAATGTTGACCTGAATATAGTATAAAATTCATTAGAAGGAAATTGAGGTTTACGAATAATTACACGGGTTGTGACATAGTTACTTATTAAAAGACATAGATAACAAATATAATTCCCTGTGTTCACAGATTCCAACTTCTCTTAGAAAATGTGTGCAAGTAAACCGTAAAAATGCACTATCTATTACTATGAACTGAACAAAAGAAACACTTACAAATTGTATTCCAGTGTCATTTAGAATTCCAATTCCAGCAGAAGCAAAATTAGCTCCAACTAGCAATCTTTCTCCAGTGAGCTCTGGGCTCAGGTAAGGTAATGTAGGTTCGGATTCAATTTGTTCACCTGACACATGAACGCTGTTAGCTTCATACATTTTGCCTAAAACGCTAAAAAAATTGTTTCCTATATGAATACTAGTTTAAGCATCTACCACATTGAATGATCTTAGCTTTTATTTCCTAAGATAGCCACAGATGGATTTTTTTTTCCATGATATTTTGGTGCAAATGATTGATGATACATCAATATTTGTTACATTTTTCTACTTCTTTGCTGAACACGGTTAAAAGCACTTCTAATCATCCATACATAATACGGCAAAGAAACACTAATAATTTGACGCAAGTTGCAAAGCAACGCTTAACTGATAATGTCAGGCATGTTCAGGCCATTAGAAAAACGGCCTGTAGCCCTGTGGGTTGGGTAGTCGATTCCATAAGGATATGAGTCGGCCCGAGCTGTAGTTGCCAAGTAATTGTTGTTGCCATTATCAACCAGAGAGTCACCAAACACAAAGAAGGCTCTTGCTGCTTCTGATATACTGCACAAACTACCAATTGCCAAAAGAACAGTAAGAGCAAAAGATAGCAGAGACATAGACATGTCGTAGTGTATTAGTGATGGAGGGTAAATGATAAGGGTGTTCATGCATTTATATAATTGGGACTTGTTCTATTTTTTCTATCTTTAACTCAGTTGGGCCATTCAAAAATTTAAGAGCTGGTATAGAAGGGACCGCTAAATGTTAGGCAAAATGTGTAATAGTTGTATAGTTCGAGGGAATTGGGTTCATCCCAAGGATATTTTCTCTACATCCTCTTATAGTTTAGTAGAACTGATAGAAAAAAATTACTTTGCAATAAAAGTAGAGGGTGAACCCATTGCTCTAGTTTTATCTTAATCATGCAACTGGCTGCTTTTTTGCTGGCTTTTAATCTCCCCGCAAATTAGGGTGGTTGGTTGGTTTCTTCCATTATATTGTAAATTAAATTCACACTCTCAACTACACTAATTTGTTGCTAGTATCGCAATGATGAATTAGACATGGCATGCTATAAACTAATTGGAGACAAGTGAGGAAACTGTAGCATGTCTAAGAGTTATACTTTTGCTGTATTTGGCTAGCATTTGTAGCTTAATTGTTAATGCTGCATCTTTCTTTGCTATCATGTTTTCCACAATAATGACTAAATTAACAATCACAAAACAATTAAGTGCTTCTACCACCATGCAAGCGCCAGTAGCATTTGGTTTCCGTCTTAAAAACTAGTTGTTAATCAAACTTCAGGTTTCGATTTTACACTAGAAATACATGTATATCATATGTACGTATTTATGCTTGTACTACTGGTGTTTCTTTTAAAAGTGTACTAGAACTTGGAGAAAAATGTAAATAGTCCTACGGTAGTAGTAATTTCAAAAATAGAGCCCTGAAACTAATTTCGTATTTACTTGGGCCTACAAATTGATGACTTCTAACCTCATAAATTATTGTTCTATTGTTGGAAGTAAATATCATTGAGGTGAAAAATAGTATTTTGTTTGCACAATTCCCACAAGTATTTCTACAGGAGGGAACTGATTAAAATTCGTTGCTCAATGTCAACCACTATCAATTATCAATCAGAAATGACTACTCCTATGCTAGCAATGAGACTGGCAAGAAACCAATTTTCATATGTAGATGATTACATGGGATAAAAAATAAAGAAATTTTCTTCACAGCACAGTTATGAGGGTGTAGGAAAAAGGTGGCAAACTAAAAATAAGAAAAGAAATTACATGTGATGGGTTTAAATGTTGCTGGGGTCACTTCTTGTGTATGTGCATGGTAGTTGAATCCAACCTCATTATTCAAAATGTAAGAGACTAGAAGGATATTGTAACAAACATTGATCAAGTCAAATTGTAGCTTTTGTTCCTTGAAAGGCAGTGACTGATTCAATATTATAGCCACAACTTATGTCTGAATTGATATTTTCTGCATTGTTTTCTCAATTCAAGCAAAAAAAAATCACTTGTCTAATATGATGTTCAAATTATTATTAAGAAAGACATTATTTTATATACGTATACCATGCCTACTGTTTATTTTTGGCAATACAGAACTATTATTTAATGGTGTTTAAAATAATGGCTTTTCAGACACAGTAGCTATAGGAAAGATAGGTATCTTATTTGAATTGGCAGGCCAAGCTCCAGTGATGAAGGAAATCAAAATTTTAATTTAGAAGCCTGAATAGGATACGGTTAAAAGTTAAAACAAAATTTGCATTTACAAGCCGGAATTTGCCAAAACAACCAGGCATATAATACAGAAAACATAAGCCTAAAATAGTTTGCCATAATTCATTTTGCCAAGGAAAAATAAATAAATACTTCAGGTGATGTCCACCATGAATGGTGGTATATTTTTAGATTTGTCTCTCTAAAAGTCTTGACATTGAATCATGTTGACACCAATTAACCGAAGTTGAAGAAAAAAGGGACTTGAGTATATTTAAAACCAAAATATATTCATGACTGTTAACGTTGTGAACATATAAACATATGTCAACCGGAGGAAAATGCATTATTTCAATGCAAATGTATACTCAATGGTAGGTAAACTCTGCACCTCCGTAGCTTGTTACCCGATGATAAACTACATTCAATGCTTATGAAATTATTTCCAATAACACAGGCAGCAAGGAGGAATGTGCAGAAACGAGATTTAATTCTTACACTAAAAACTTGATACCGAATTACATATTCCAACAATCCGACAGTGTAAGTATGTTTCTGTTGTCTAGCATACATTCCTAACCTTGCAAGCGTATAAATGCATATGTTTGGATATCGCTGTATGATCATCCCTGCTAACCAAAAAAAGAAAAACATCACAATCCAGTACTGAGTAATTAAAAGTCAAAATGCTCTTATCTGAGTTATTTCTTTCATATCAATTTATAAAAGTGCGTTATTATAAAAAGATAAGAAATAAATCAATGAGGAAATTATTGATCATTGCTGTACCCACTAACTTGATAGGAATTAAAGCTCACCATATTTTTCGGTCATTTAATCCCAATATATACAATCAGAATGTGTATCCCACAGTAGACATTGCTGTTGCCACCTCAGATTGTCCTTATTACAGACTGTCAGTAACTAAGAGCAATATATTTGCTACCATTTACAAATTACAAATGTTTTTGGTTTTCAGTTTAATAAGTTGGTATATTTCTTCCAGATGCAACAGGAAATTCACTCATGTTGCCGTTTAATTTTCCAGGACGTTTCTATAAACTTATATCGTAATGGAAAGTATTGTGTCGCATATAAAACATTCAAATTATTTTTGTAAGAGCCATGATCCCAGTTATGTTGATTTCTGGAGATTCTATTGAAATCATTTAATATAGTGTTTACCCTTCATGTTTATGAAAATGGCTTAATGCACCAAACTCTCTACTCAAGATACTATACGAGGGTCCTAGAAGGATCATCTTGAAAACAGTGTTCCTTGAATCCCCCCAATTTCCTCATTGATTTATTTCTTATCTTTTTATAATAACGCACTTTTATAAATTGATATGAAAGATAAAACTCAGATAAGAGCATTTTGACTTTTAATTACTCAGTACTGGATTGTGATGTTTTTCTTTTTTTGGTTAGCAGGGATGATCATACAGCGATATCCAAACATATGCATTTATACACTTGCAAGGTTAGGAATGTATGTTAGACAACAGAAACATACTTATACTGTCGGCACCCAAGCTACCCAGGCCCGGCCCTAGGGCAAGGCAGCTGAGGCGGCCGCCTGGGGCAACACATCGGGGTAGGGCAACGATTTTTTTAATTTCTTTTAACCAATTTGTTTAATTTATATAAAAGGGCAACTATTATTAAGAGATATATTAGTGTAGTGGTATGTTGTTCTGTTTTCTCACTCAATGTGCTGGGTTCAAGTATGAATGTTGGAATTATTTTTGGCTATCTCATATTTGCCTTGGGCAACCAAAGATAACGTGCCGGCCCTGAAGCTAAACAGGTCACCTTGAAATAGTGTTCCCATAGTTTTTTTTTTTCTTTTTCAAAACTCTATCATAGTTATTAGACGCATGCCGCAAAAAAGGGAAAATCCTTCCCGGAGCCTTTGCGCAAAGCACGACAAATGACGTACACCCTTTTTATTTACTGCATCATGTTTAGATTTTTTTTTAAACTTTAATATATATAACAATTATTTTTAAAGGTCAATATAATTTTTTTTACTAAAATATAATAATTGTTTTTTAGATATTTTGCAAAAAACATCATCAAATATAATATCATAAGCATGGAATTTCAAGCATAAGGGTCTGAATCTGATTCGCCAATCATATTCTCTAAATCAATATCTGCATTATCTGATTCATAAGCTTAAGTACCTTTTTTATCTATCTCATATCGATTGACAATTTAATGAGTGCAATCATAACAAGAGCACACAATTCAAAATTTGTAGGAGATAATTTTGGAAAAAAACATTCACTCGAGATTATTTGTTCAGTGAAATAGTAATTAGAATAGATAGTCTGAAGTTCATTCGATATTAATTTGAAGAATGCGACCGTTCGATATTATTTGTTCGGTAAAAGGGTGATAATTAGACCCGTCGAGTCGTATCTAGGTCTGACACGACAGATCTCGGTTCTAGTCGAATTGCATTCTGTCGAGTCTAACTTGTATATTTTAAAGAGTGCGTTTGGGATACATCCCTGATAAAGTTTACAAATACACGAAGCATCCCTCCGTTTTCCTAATAAATTTTTGGTCCCTGTTTTCAAATTCACTCGTACAAAAAGACCCAAATACTCTTTACGTTTTTAACATTTCAAACGCGTATAACATTCTATATAAATATCGGATCAACATACTGTTTTCATTAAAAAATCAAAACAATTATAATTTTTAAAATGAGATCCATTATTAATACAAAAAAATCATACTTGTAGTAAGGGTGCAATTATTCTATATATTTGCAGAGAATTTTGTAAATTTTGAACAATATCGATTTTTCTTCAAATGTGCAACTATACCATGTAATTGCAGACATATCTGCAACTATTGCATACAATTGCAGACAACTCTGCAATTATTGCATATAATTGTTGAATGTCTGCAACTATTGCATATAATTGCAGACAATTCTGCAATTAGTTGCTGAATTGTCTGCAATTATACCATATAATTGCAGAAAATTTATAAAACGTCAATGCCACTCGTTAGAAAGATAAAAAATTTATGATTTAATGGTGAAAATGATTTGCTAATCCGTCGTTTTTACAAAAAAATTATTGCGTTTTAAAGATTGATAATCAATGAGGTGCAACTTATATATTTTTTGTTAGAAGGATGTTTTGTGTATTAAATTTGATTTTAGTAATGTGACCCTTAATTTCACTATTTCAAAATCTTGACCTGATTCGATGTTCGATTCGAATCAGTTCGGGTCTGATGGGTAATACAAAAAATACATATATTCGCTCGCTTTTTCTTCTAAACTTCTGGGTCATACCGATACTTTATGTTATTTTTCATCATCTAGATCCAATCCAAGACCCATTAAGTTTAAGTCAGGTTCGGATTTTTCATCATCTAGATCCAATCCAGGACCGATTGAGTTCAAGCCGGGTCCAGATTGATTCGTTTCGAATTTGCAGATCTCACTTTTAATTGTCCATCGTAGTTCAATGTGGCAATAGTATGAATAAATAGTTCAACGTTTATTGGAAAAGGTGCAATCATATATCATCATTTACAAAAATATAATACATTCAATCATTGTTGAAGATTAATTTGGAGTGTGAAAAATAAAACATAAATAAAAAGGAAATAAAAAACAATAAAATAACGAAAAAGTGGGCCATTTGCATCATTCCCTACGCTTTTCCATGTACGCCGCGACATACGGAAGAAAGCCGCAAACGTTTCGCTACGCTTTGTGCATAGCACACGCCGTAGTGTGTCATTCATAACTATGCTCCTCACTCAAGATACTGTACAAGAGTCCTAGGCATGTCATCTTGAAAATAATGTTCCTCGAGATATAATGTTTGAGACTCAAATTCACAATATAATATGCATTGGTTTGTCCTTTAACCTGGACATAAGATATATGTACTCTCATTTTTATTTTCTGTTATAACAATCCTCTCACACATCGACCTAGGCCTCGTCTAGGCACTAAGGAACTAAGCTACACTCGCCGCCTAGTCATCCACCTAGGTTGGTCTAGGAAGGTTTACCGTCTCATCTAAGCATTTAAACGGTTATCTAGATACTAGTTGAGGTTTCATGCTTTTGGAATTCCTTAATAAAGTTGAATGAAATATACAAAGTCCCACATCTCCAAATTGTGAGAGCTATATTGATTTAAATATAGCTTTCTCATGAGGAGGTTGGGGGCCTGGGGCTCCCAAATGTATGCTTCGTTGTGAGGAGGGAGATCATGCATGTAACAACCCGCATATTTGTTGATTTTTATATTTAAATATTTTATCGATACTCGGAATTTAGTCCGAAAAGCTACTTTTTGCATACGGTCGAACTAGGACTCGGGACCACTCCCGTTGAGTTTAAAATGCCGAGTATAAGCTTCGATATGTTTGGAGTAAGTTGATTTTTGCTACTTTTTACTTAGGGCTTTGGTTTGGGCTGAGCCCAATAACCTCACTTACTAGCTCAGTTCCAACCCCCTCTCCTCTTCATTACTTCATAATTTCCTAATACATTCAAGCTTCATCAAAAATGGGGGAAGAGAAAAAGAATTAGGAAATCCTAAGCCCTAGTTTCCATTAGCAAATCCATCTTCTTGCTCCAAACTCAAGTGAACCCATTGGTAATCTTTTTCTTCTTCTTCTCCAACTCATTCTCTCTTTGATTTCAGAAATTTCCAAAACCTAATTTAGGAAATGTTTCTCTTTTAAGCTTAGACTGAAGCTTCTTGAGTTGTTATTGAAGAGGAATTGATCTTTGCGTGTTTTTAAAGCTTCTCCTTCATTGATTTGGGTTCAAAGGTGAGATTTTTATCTCACATCTATGCTTATATTTATCTTCGATTGTTAGGTATGAATTCCTAACACTTGTTCGTGTGCATTTGCTTTTGGTTTGGAATGGTTTTGTGAATATTCCAATTTTGGTGTTTTGAAAGCCAAATTCTTAAAAACCATAGCTTTGATGTTCAAATGTGTTTTTGGTGAGGCAACAAGGAGCTCATAGGGCCGGGTAGTCGATTGGCATAAATCCTTAGTGCCGATGCTCGTACGGTTGCAATTTGGTAGTGATTGGCCATTGTATTCAACGGGCTAGGAAGGGACTGGGAACAGGTTCGGCCGACCGAGCCCTGTGGCCGGTCGACCGACCTGCTACTATGGTGCATAGGCTCCTTTCTGTCTCTGGTCCGGTCGACTGGCTACAGGGCTCAGCCGACCGACCTGCTTCCCGAGAATTTTTGCGGAACAGGGTCCGGTCGACCGAGCTCCGCAGCCGGCCGACCGACCTGGTGCATTTTTGCCTATTTCGCCTAGTTGTTTGAATTTCCAACTTTAATCGATTCATGTTGTTTCCTATGTGTTGTTATCATTTGTTATGACTTTGATGACTCCTTTTTAGGGATTTTTGAATATCCATTTTGATGGATTCTTTATCGATTTCGTTGGATTTTTATTCACATCTTCGTATGTGAATTTTAGTGATTGATTGTCCCTACAATCTTCTTTGTGATTTGTCACTTTAAAAATATAAAGGTTTCTATACTAGTAGTAAATATCAAAACTCTTTCTTCAAATGATTTCAACACTATTTTATAACAAAACTCGTTTTCTGAAATCGATTTCCAATCTATTAGTATATACAAACATTTACCTCATTCGTATGAGAAATCTAATTAAACGACTTAGTAAAACGAGTGGTATGAAACGCTTGCGTTTACTTCGTCGGTTAATTCTTGGACTTGTTTGATTGAATCTCTTGTGACAATTTTCTAATGGAGATCTACAATTTGTTCGTACATATTTAAGTTAAGCTAGTGGTTATGGGACATGATGCTAAGCTCATATATTTACTAGCTTACTGTAATTGACACTTCTTGATGATCATGACGATCATTTTTGTGATTTAAACTAGCAATGTGCGATGTCTCTTTGTCTGCGAGGGAGACTAAACACCCGTTTTGTGGAGTTTCGACTCAAATTTATGGGGTAGCGCCTCATGGTCTTCGGGCCGTTCGTTTGTCAAAAATTAATGGCTAGCTACCATAAGATAGCGTCTCGTTCGTGTGATACATATGTTGGTGAGTTTTCATGCTCCCATTCGTGTGATAGGCCTCCCCCCTATTTTGTGTGATTTCTGGATTTCGTGTGTCAAATTCTGGAATTTTCTTCTTCACCTATTTTTGTGATTTCTATTGATATGATTTATCAATTTTTGTGCATAGGTGAATTCGTGTGTCATTGACTGGATTTCTTGAGATGATTTCTAGAATTTATGCTGCACCGATTTTCGTGATTTCCATTGATAAGTTTTATCAATATGTGTGCATCGGTGAATTCGTGTGTCATTGACTTTTGTGATTGACATTGATGTAATCGTCAATATTTATGGTTTGGTGAATGAAATAAGGAGTATGACATTTCCTTTGATTCTTGTATAGATTTGGCGATATTGATTAATCTCTTGTTGATTTTCAATTACCTATATATATATATCACAGCTTGGTATTGTGATTATTATGTGTTTAGTCATATCTCTGATTCTATATCGTTTCATCTGATATTTATAGTTAGACTGATCCGTTTATTATTTTCTTATTAAATAATACTCGGGTCAGACCGAGATGTACAGGTGCTTCAGCTTGACTTCTCACTTGGGATTGATTTCTCTGACTTTTGGCTGACTACTTAGATTAGCAGTTTATTTTGTTGTATACACTTAAGATATGGACTCATAGTTGTATTCTTTTGTATAGCACGTGTTACTATTCTTTTGTATTATTGTGGATCTTTTTAGACCACTACTCTGATGTACACTTTCTAGTGGAATATTCATATCTATTTCCGCCTTTGTGATATGAATTATCTGTGACTGATTTATATTATGCTTATTTCTATATTTGTTTCCGAAGGATTTATATAGCCACTGTGTAGTAGTTTTGAGTTTGTATCGGTATGTCGGATTTCCTCTCTTGAAATAAAATGCATGTTGTACTATCTGACATATCAGTGCTCGCACAAATCAATTACATGGATGGTCGCTCCTCAACAGCCTTATTCTCCGTGCTAGTTGACAGCATTACATCATAGTGTTCTTGGCTAGCGTGGGTATAGAGGTGGGGCGTCATAATGCATCTCCACCACACACGCGTGCGTGCCGTCGGGCCGAGCCGGATACGGGTACGGGTATGGGTCTGAAATGACTATTCTTTTGCTAGGCCATTGTTTAACAGTTTTTTGGGCTTTGGCTGAAACTGGGCTGGGCCTGTAATTTAAAGAGAAGCGGGCTGGTGAAGACGGACGCGACTGTTCATAAAGCGGAAGGCCGTTAGATGCGAACAGAAGCGGGTGCGAGAAGCAGGCGCGGACGAATGTATGCGGCATGAGCGGGTGCGACCCGATTTAAGTGGCGCGGGCAGGCGGTGCGACTGTACGAAGTGGTACGGACGCAACTGTTTGAGCGAACGGGTGCAGACACGACCGTTCGGAAGAGATACGGACCAACTATAAATAAGAAGGAAAACTGATCACTTTCCTAACTCATTTTTCAGAATCCGAATCTTCTTCTTCACTTCTGCTACCATACTCTAAATCACAGAGTGATATACTCGTTACGATCTCGAGCAGAATACGTCTGTTGTATCTTGGGAGAATTTTGAAATAAAATTCTTAAGAAAATCGTTACGACGAGCCTCGGACATAATCCGGTTAGAATTCTAGTCTGATTGTATATTTATATACATTATTCTATATTCTATCCGTTATTATGGTTATACTATTTATTCAAAATAGTATAACGCTGTTGTTGTAATTTATTTACAACATTCATATTGTTATAATAATTACTACAGAATTCCAGTGTAGTGGAAGAATTCTGAGTTATAAACTTGTGCGACGAGTTTATAGTAGCGTGCTATCTGTTTTAGTATACTAGACAAATAACATCTTAAGAATTTTACTGTTTTCTTACTAAAACAGAGATGGCAACAGTAGAATTTTCAAAGAATACTACTCACAACAGACCTGAACCGTTCAAGGGAGATGGTGATGATTTCTTGACATGGCAGAATCAGATGTTGTTTTATCTCACCACACTTGGTCTGCAAAAGTACCTCGAGGAGAAGAAACCGATTCCTGCACCAGGTAAGGAAGCAGAGGTGAATACTTGAAAGCATTCTGATTTTTTATGCAGAAACTATATTCTGAATTGTCTCGACAAGGTGCTATACAAAGTATATCAGCCTTCAAAGACATCAAAAGCGCTCTGTAATGCACTTACCATAAAGTATAAGACGCAGAATATCAGTCTTAAGAAATTCATTGTAGACAAATTCATGTACTACAAGATGGTTGACTCCAAACCGGTGACTGCTCAACTGCATGAATTGCAAATCATCATTCATGAACTCGAAGCGGAAGGTCATATGGTTGGAGAATCGTTTTTGGTTGAAGCCATCACGGGAAAAATGTCGCCGCGCAATTATCTAAAGCATAAAAAAAAGAAAATCTCTTTACAGGATCTCATAGTCCGATTGAAAATTGAGGCAGATAACCGTGGAATAACAAAACAAAGCGATGAGGCATTTGTGGCTGAAGGGTCAAAGACCAAAAACAAAAAAGAGGAATTTCCAGAAGAAAAGGAAAGCTCCTGAAAACAAATCCAAAGACAACAAACAAACTAAGAAGTTTAATGGTGAATGTTGGGTTTTTGGCAAAATGGGACACGCCGCTAGAGATTGCAGACACAAGAAGGAACGCAACTCAGAGGCGAATATAGTTGACAACATGAAAATGGACGAGTCCGATTTCTCAGCATGATGGCCTATTTAAGGCAAATGCAGCCGTTGTTGGCAATAAAACTATGTATTCTGATTATGCTATTAATAAAATTGAAGTTTCTTATGTGCTTGAACACGATATTTTACTATGGCACGATAGATGCATAAATTTCTCAAAATTGAAGAATACAAAACTGAGGTAGAAAATCAGTTAAATAGAAAGATCAAGATATTGAGCTTTGATCAAGGTGGAGAATATGAATCACCGTTTGAACAGTTCTGTTCAGAAAATAGAATAATTCATCAAACAACATCACCATATTCGCCACAAAATAAACAGAGTACAATTCCATGAGTTATGGAAAGGACACAAACCAAGTTTAAATACCTCAAAGTGTGGAGGTGCTTGGCAAAAGTTCCAGTTTTGTCTCCTAAGAAAGCATTAATGAGAGTGTTGGGATATTTAAAGAATACCACTAACTTTTCCTTATATTATGGAAAATATCCTGCAGTCTTAGAAGGATGTAGTGATGCAAACTGGATTGTAGATTCAGAGGAATCAAAATCCACAATTGGTTATGTCTTTACCCTTACAGGAGCAGCAGTGTCATGGAATCTGAGTTTTTCATTTTGGCCCAAACCTGTGACGGCCATATGTACCCACTGCGATAATCAAGCACGCTAAGTAGAGCGCACAACTTTGTGTATAATGGAAAGTCACGACATATTCGTCGACGCCATAACACAGTTAGACAGTTACTCTCAAATGGAACAATTTCCATAGACTATGTGAGAACAAATGATAACCTAGCGGATCCATTTACTAAAGGTTTATCGAGAGAGAAAATTGACTGCGCATCGAGGGGAATGAGTTTAAAGGCTAAACCACAAAGAGTTATCTTATACGGAAACTTATCCTAGCGACTGGAGATCCCACGGATTAGGATCAATAGGCAAACCAGTTATTAATAACTCAAGACGTAATGCATTTGCAAGGACATAGTCCAACTCCATTCCTATGGTGCACAACATAAATGCATGCCTACAGAAGTATTTAAAGGTTAAAACTATGTTTTTTAATGATGACCATATCTTGGAAATAACAGGTGGGGTATATGTAGGATACTCTTAATGGTTGCGATCACCTATATTAGTGTGAGCTGGATCGGCTCTATGAGAATATTAAAAGGCTTTTATTCTCTAAAAGCACTCGTAGAACCAAAATTTGTTCAGGACCAAAATGAACACAACCAAGAGATTGGATGAGAAGGGAATCAATGCTTCGTAAAACTTATTGTCTGGATATACAATAAAGGCCGACGGTTCAAGATGAAATAATTCACCGATTAGCCAAGTAAATCCGGTAAGTTTTAATTAGGGAAAGTTCAAAGTGAAATATCTACTTATCCACGATAAAGCATTATTCCATATGTACTCTGTGATATTTCGCTTTGTGTGGGGGATATGTATATTATCATTCATGTGGGGGATTGTTGTACTTCCTTAATAAAGTTGAATGAAATATACAAAGTCCCACATCTCCAAATTGTGAGAGCTATATTGATTTAAATATAGCTTTCTCATGAGGAGGTTGGGGGCCTGAGGCTTCCAAATGTATGCTTCGTTGTGAGGAGGGAGATCATGCATCTCCACCACACGCGCGCGCGCCGCCGGGCCGAGCCGGGTACGGGTATGGGTCTGAAATGACTATTCTTTTGCTAGGCCATTGTTTAACAGTTTTTTGGGCTTCGGTTGAAACTGGGCTGGGCCTGTAATTTAAAGAGAAGCGGGCTGGTGAAGACGGACGCGACTGTTCATAAAGCGGACGGCCGTTAGATGCGAACAGAAGCGGGTGCAAGAAGCAGGCGCGGGCGAATGGATGCGGCATGAGCGGGTGCGACTCGATTTAAGTGGCGCGGGCAGGCGGGTGCGACTGTACGAAGTGGTACGGACGCAACTGTTTGTGCGAACGGGTGCAGACACGACCGTTCGGAAGAGATACGGACCAACTATAAATAAGAAGGAAAACTGATCACTTTCCTGACTCATTTTTCAGAATCCGAATCTTCTTCTTCACTTCTGCTACCATACTCTAAATCACAGAGTGATATACTCGTTACGATCTCGAGCAGAATACGTCTGTTGTATCTTGGAAGAATTTTGAAATAAATTTCTTAAGGAAATCGTTACGACGAGCCTCAGATGTAATCCGGTTAGAATTCTAGTCTGATTGTATATTTATATATATTATTCTATATTATATTCGTTATTCTGGTTATACTATTTATTCAAAATAGTATAACGATGCTGTTGTACTTTATTTACAACATTCATATTGTTATAATAATTACTATAGAATTCCAGTGTAGTGGAAAAATTCTGAGTTATAAACTTATGTGACGAGTTTATAGTAGCGTGCTATCTGTTTTAATACACTAGACAAATAACACATGCCTCATAGAAGTATCTCCGTGCTAGTCCGTGCTAGTTTTAGATGGTCTTGCGATATTGGTTGCTCCCAAGTTTATTTAAACCTCCAAAATTTCCATTTATATATTTTAATACTAAATACTGAAATTTAATCCAAAATATATGAGATTATCAAACCGTCTGACTCTGGTTAATGTTGTCCGTCTAAACGATTAATTTCTAGTCCATATTTGCCTCCTCGATACAACATGGTTTTAGTTCGGTTGCATTTAGAAAATGATTTTGGATAGTGCCTCCAGACTACACGTATAATCTATTTTTGCCTTCGTTTTGAGTTAGCATTCATCAACTGCACTGAATGTCGTTATCTTGTTAAACATTCGCTTACACACAACTCTAATCATCATGAAATCCGATTCCTTCTAATAGGAGACCACATTCCAGCAATTTGTTGCGTGTTCCATGACACCTACCTGTCTACTTGATTTGTGGTTAAAACCACTCATACATTGGACAATTAGTTTCCATCAGATGTAATAAATGGGATGCATGACAAAGATTTTCTGTTAGTCTAAGAGTATTAAGGACCACGTATTCACAAGTACAGTTTTACTTAAGGAACATAATGGTTTATGAGATGAAAGCGATAAGAATATTAATGCATCATAATATTATTGGTGGCGAATGAACAAGTCTACATGCTAGTTTGTTGATGTTTCTAATTTTGAGAGTGATAGGGAAAACTATAAGCAACATAACTGATATTTCGGTCACAGAAAGTTTTCATTTTTTAGAGTAGTACATGGATTTGCATGGCAATATCACTATCAATGGGTAAAGAATCAGAATCCAAGTGTTACAACTAGCATTTAAAGGAATGGATTCATGAATTGGTGTCAAAGTTTGTACTTACTAGTAAAGTTGGTGTGTCTAGTATTTATGGATACTCCATTTCCTTGCATAAGATTTTTCCTACATAAAATCCTGCCTTCATTCTTGCATATTTTTGAAGGTATAAATTAGCAGTTCTAAGAAAACATAAGGCAAGGCAATCGAATGCACTTGCAATGTTAATTTGTAATGCCCAACTAATTTATGAAGAATATGTTTTACATATATGATGTAAAATTTTGGGACTAAGCTTTGTAATGGAGTTCGCTGTATGATGTAAGAACTTAGAAGGCATCTGTTATACTGTAGGTTGGTAGCAAAAAGTCACGGAAAAGGAGGCTAAGGTATGTTGTGATTTGGGACAGAATTATAGCTCCAAGGCACGGTTATATCGCTGTCGTTCAAGAATGTTTTCCATTTCTCGATTCATATAGGATTGCACAAAATCTCTTCCAGGGCACAATAAAAAAAATTATGAATTTTGTGTCATTCGTGATTTGTTGTACAGATAAAAAAACACCCAATAAGCAGTATCTATTGACTTTACCCGGAATTGAATCAGCTGATGTTTTCTTCGAAAACAAAAGCTGATTTATGTTTTACCAAAATGTATGGTATATACATAGATAAGGAGATAACTGTTCGTGATGACTGGTGAAGTAAACAGAAACCACTTAACCAATAGCTTTATTTGTTGGTTTTTGAATTCAAGTTCAAAATGTAAACTGAAATATACTATTTCTAGATGTGGCGCTTCCCCTTGGACCACCACGACCTGACCTGTCAGGTCAATCGCTGTATGCAGAAGCAATTCCTCCGCACCTCCACTAGGGGTTGCCACCTTCGGATCCCCAGTGGCAAACTTTAAGAAACATCATGAAAAATCTTCTAACAATCCCCGATATTTTTTCAAAAATTTAAGAAGCAAAATATTTAAATGCATATCATCAATATAGTGGTTCATACGTACTCTTTTCGGATCAAACCACTGTTGTCAGGCCCGGCCCAGAAGACAGCCCACCAAGCCCTCGTGCTAGGGCATCCACTGGGCTGGGGTAACAAATTAAAAAAAAAAACATGATAAGTAATGTTATCAGTCAATATTTGGTTTAGTGGCAAAGTTATTCAAGTGATTGCTACTCACCTAGGTTCAAAGTCGGCTACATGCATGAATTTTATTTTACTTTTTAACTTTCTTTGAAAAAATGTGTATATGGGCTTGGCAAAAAAAAATTTGGACCGGCCCTGACTGTTGTTCATGTAAATAATTAAAAATCTTGAGTTTGGTTCTAAGCAGCATCTTAGAATTAATACACAAATGAATGCATCCACTTAGTGAAAATAACTCTCAGTTTAGTTAAGTCACTGTTTGGGCTGTCAATGCTGTCAATGAATACTCAAAAAATTCGAAATCCGTCCGCATCCGCATTTAAAAATCACATGTCTTGTATTTTTCAAGATTATAGTTTAAATTATGTGCATTTTAGTACAAAGAAAAATATTTATTTATGGTTTTATTAAATAAGAAGTTTATATTATATGCACTAAACGCATATTAATTGCTCAAAACTATTTATTATCATTATATTTGTTTATTTAACACTTTTATAATCAATGAGATTGAAAAAAGTTTATGTTAAATTAAAAAAAATTATTTATTTTTTTGATTTATTGATCGTTAACGGATAGAATAATTATTCGATATCTGTTCGTATCCGTGCAGATATAAGACATCCGAAAATGATTTCGGATGCAGATACGAATATGTTACCATCCGCATCTAAATGTATCCTTGACATCCCTAATAATAAACAAGTGGAACCAAGGACCTTATAAGTAACCAACCAGAATCATTGCATATAGCAAATTTCATTAGGTAAGTGTTTTCTTTCTTTAGTTCACGCACGTTAATGACCATGCGTAGTATCATGATTTCAGAAGCGCCCCAGAGATGGTCTTATCTCGTAGAAACCGGCCATACTTTCTCACTTACCGAGGCAAAAACAAATTAATATTGAGTGGTCACGTGATCCCTCCAGAAATAAAGGCATGACAGAAAAAAATTTGGAAAACGCGAACGATTGACAAATCAAAAAACGTAAATAGAAATTTTGATTTAACATAAATTATTTTCAGCCTCATTAATTATAAATGTGTGAGAAATAAACAAATATAATGATAATAAATAGTTTTAAGCAGTTAATATACATTAAATGAATATAATATAAACTATTAACTTAATAAAACAATAAATATATATCATTCATTATTTTAAAGATGCACATAATATAAAATTTAACTTTAAAAAAAACCAAACGAATAATTTTCGAATATGTATCCTTTCGTATCCATTTCCGCATCATTTTTCTATACATCGAATATTTATCTACTTTTCGAATTTGAATCGGCTTTTCACTATTGCTTTTAGAATTCCAATTCAAACATCAGCTATAACATATGATTTCAGGATACAATGCTTTCTCTTGGATCCCATGACCTGATCAGTCAGGTCTATTGCCGTTCGCAAGCGCATTGTCCCCTCACTCTGCCCGGGGTTACATCCGCTTCTGTAATGAAAAACTTTTAAGGAAAGGCATGAAAAAATATCTAACAAGGTAAAGTCCAAAAGAAAATATTCATAAAAAAAAATAAAAAAATAAAAAAATAAAATAAAAATGGAAATCTTCTTTCGGCTGCATAGCTATTATTGACCACAATAAAATACATACAGATGAACATTACTATCGGTAAACAATATTTATAGTGAAGAAGGAAAAATCAATATAATCAAATGTGGGATCACATTTATTTTACGAAAAATGTATCCTTGTATATAGAACATACAAAATGCAAAACGTCGTCACAAAAATTTTCTCTTCTGCGTAACAAAATAAGTTCCATATTATTTGTGTTTTATGACTCAAAATTACATTTGTTCCTAAATTTGTTAAGTACAGTAACACTAAGTGGTAAACATAATATTTGTGCAGTGTGATACTGAGAATACTAGAATTTTCTAATGAAAAATGAAATAAAATCAAATCGTTCCAAGCTTACTCAAATCTGATTTTCAGACAAACACAACACACATGTTGGATCAATATGCTTAGTAATGTTCGCAGTCAGTCAGTAATGCTGTTTTAATGCTTTTGAGTCGATTGCAATGCGATCAATGTGTTATAATGCTATCAACACATGAAAACATAGCTCAAACCGTGTTGGTGCAACATCAAAACTTCTAGTGGTTCAATCGGTCAGATCGTAAGAACTGCATTGATTGTTAATTTTTATTTTATTGATTTAAATGTAAATTATTTCAATTAATGTTATATTTTAAACAATCATAATTAATATATTGATATTTAAACGATTATTTTAAACATTTCATAACAAATATTAATTGAAATAATTTTATAACACTTTTTGTAACGTAAAATTATAAATTTCTTTATTTTTAAGATGCAAAAGATTCAGTTCAAAGATAATTTTCAAAAATGCACACTAATAATGTATTACGTCATCCAAAATCGATTAGATAATCCGATAGTTTGCCGATTAAGGTAATGGAATTATGCGTCAAATTAATTATCTGAAAAAATGAAGAATAAAACGATAATTTTTTCTTAAATTTGAAGAACTGAAGTTAAAAGAGGTCGGTCTAAAGATTTTTTCAGAGTTTTGAGATTAAACCGTAGGTTCATGCACACGCAAGATTATTTCATTTTCATAACTGTAACGCTCCAAGGTTGAAGGTTAACCATGATCGAACCAAAGTTGGGTTGAGTCTTTAAAACACTGCATGAAAGTAAAGGAAATGGTTAATAATCAAATATTGAGCAATGCAAATGCTAAGGTAGTGTTTGGTTTAAAAACGAATTTTGTGCTTTTGGTTTTCAATATTTATATCAAATACGAAAAGAATGGAGGGACGACGGAGGGGATGAAAGAAAGACGGACGAGAGGACGAAGATGATAGTGGGACGACGGAAGAATAGATTGTTTTACGGGCCTGTGTTATTTTTCATAACACGGAAAACAAAAGGAAAAGTTGTTTTCTATTTTGTACTTTAAGTTCGTTTTCTAAATTGGTCGTTTTTACAAGATACATACGTCATGTGCATTTTTGCATGGATGAAAATTCAAAACTAAAAACAACAAACCAAACACTACCTAAATGTCTGTGCATTTCCATTTGCTTGATCACAAAACAGGCATACGATTGTATTTGACTGATACGTTGATAATACACCATACTTGGTGCGGATGTGTTAACAAGTTAGAGCATGTGAAAATAAACTGTTCAAGAAAGCTGAGTAATAAAAACCATGTAAAATTTTCAGTTGGAAATGACATTTCATCTGACATGTCGTCTGCATTTATATACCAAGTCACAAAAATAGGGAATATATACATTGAGACGGTAGATGCATCACAAGTTGATTTCATATCAAGTTAAATCTGTTCGATCAATATGTTTGGGCTAATCAAGAAATGAATCTTGAAATGCAGTTGATTACAATATATCTAAGAATTAAAATGGTAAGCTTACCTTCGGTATTACATGCATTGGCGATCAGAAGATTAAATACTCAATTTAATGGCGGAAGTAAAATTTTCCGTAATGACTATGTGATTCTCGGTATAACCGATGTTTGATTGGATAAACTTTAGCCTCGAACACTATGACCACATCAGTTCACCTAGAACAGATTTCGTATGGAAAGACGGTTTGGAAGTTGACCTATTATAATGAGTGGAGACGTGTTTGTAAATTGTAGAATATAGAAATGGCTCACGTGGGTATTCGTTTCTTTTATAAGCAACGCAGATATGCACAACCTAATTTTTCACGACAGTTTATCGGTTCATCGGGTTTTCCTAAAGCATATTCAACAAAAAAATAAAAATAAAAAACATCCATCATGCTTATCGGAATTAAAAGTGGGGAATGAAGTTTTACTTCATAAGCAACTTAAAACTCCATCATGCTTTCTTATTCTTTTTATACTCTTTCTTTTGTCTTGAGAAGCTGGAATGAATTTTATTTATTTATTTTGATTCTCGTGATTAGTCTGAAGTTCGACTCAGTTTCTGCATCCTTACTTTCCTTGTCTTCATGTGCCCAACTAAATCTCAACCTCAACCGTGCATCATGTGAATTAATTATTGAGTGGGTCCCACGATGCTATTGGAGTAATCAGATTATACATAAATTGATGGCTGAGATGAATTTGGGACGGATGAACAGAGAAAATAGAGACAAAGGAATTAAACCCTCCGAAGTTGATGCTGGAGCAATTTGTTTAATGAAGAATATTGACTTCAATTTTGAGCGTCTTAGATGGCTTTGCTATGTTCAATATGTGGAGTTGATTTTGTTGTCTTCGATTTTTTTTGTGAGCAAAACGGGTGCACAACGAAAATATTATACTGAATAAATGTTTCGATAAATAAGTAATAGAGTTATGAGTATTCTCTAGGGGCAACTATGTGACTGTTATGTATATCTAACTTGATAACCAATTTTATTCGAAATAAAATGTGTTTTCTTTTTATTATATACTTGATATACGTGTTATAATTGATTAATTTAATTAAAAGTATATTTAATATAAACCCATAAATAATATGTTTTATGATGGTAGTTACAAAGTATTGTAACCACGAGTAATTTAGCACAATGAAATTAAACATACCGTTATAAATATCGCTAGTCAAGTTGTATCGAGACTAGATATCAATAAATCCGTTGAGACTGTAGTACATAACGCTCTTCAAACGTTGGACTGTGTATTATTCATGACTGCTGGACACCAAGAGGTTACATGTTGATAGTTATTGGATACCTATATAATGATTCACTCAATAGTTTTCTATTGATTAATAAAATCAAGATCAAACGGAAAACATTGATTTGGTTAATTTACACATTTCTCTTGACTTGAGAATACCATCAATCTTCAATAGGAAAACTTCACTTTAATTATATTCAAATCATAACATGGCGTCCATCGAATGACTAGAGTTCGGTTGAGTAGAAGTATTGAAAGTGAAACACTATTCAAAGAAGATTTGGTCTCCTCAGTTATCATATCAAGACCAAAATTACCATGGGGATGAGGTTCTAAAAATTTCAAAACAAAATTTAAATAATGTGGCCGTCTCTAGATAATTGCAAATCTGAAAATTGAATTTGTAGAATCTAGGAACTCACCTTCATTCAAGGTGTATTCTCCAGGCTTCATTTAAAAGATAAATTTATTTTATTTATATATATATGCAAATTATCGTGTTAACATGCATGTAATTCTTCACATCTTCTATTTTTTCTTGTATGTTTTAAGGTTATGTACGATTATCAAAGTTATACTTTTGAATCATTTATTTTATTATCATATTGAAATTGACACTACAAGGAGAAGACTATTTAGCGTTGGCATTTAGCCGACTCGAGCCGACTACGGCCGATTCTAGCCAACGCTAAATGCCGACGCTAAATAGCCCGTCGTCAAGTGAAATGGTGACAACAATGGAGACCGGTACATCCCCTAGTTTAGCGTCGGCTAGAATCGGCTAGCCGACTTCGGCCGACGCTAAACGTAGTCCACATGTAAAAAAATAAATGACCCATAGACCGACCCTAGCCGACGCTAATCTGGGTAAATTTTTCTGCATTTTCAGCAACCATTTGCACCTTCTATCCACACAATCATATATATTCCTCAAATATAATTCACCAAACAACAATATACATCACATATATGCCCAACCAAGAACCACAAAACATCAATATACATCTTCAAACGTCCATCATCACAAATATCCATAATATTTATAAAATTTTACCAAAAGTTCATCAAATATACAAAACATTCAAAGTTCATCAGAAAAATATATGAAAACCTACTACCATTTGCCCCAATCATCAGCAGCGCCAAATCCCTATGATAGCGACATATTCGTCCCGTGCTCTGTCAAGTAAGCAGCAATCGCCTCATCTAGTTGCTGCTTCAATCCAGTCTTCCTCCAATCGTTCAACTCGACGACTTGTGCTTGCAGGGCCGCTATTGTTTCTTCAGCCTGTTGTTTATTGTAAGCGGTTTGCGTCGCGACCTGTGTATTAATAAATTCATAGTTATAGTTTATACGTAATATTCAATAAAATTTATAAACTGGTTAATGAATTAATTAAATTCAATAAATATTACCGCTTGATTGCCATATCCATACCGTCTATTTCTGGTCGGCGGGTCGGTAATACGAGCTAATATCTTGTCCGTCTCCTCAACGGTCAACTGCTCCCTGCCAAACTCTGCAAGCACGTGAGCAATCTCCTGATCGCATCTCTCCTGTGTTTAGAAATACAATTTTGAGAATATGAATATTCAGTTTAATGTATTGTTAAATAACAAAAAAAATTTATAGTCTTTATACCCGGATATTCGCCGATTTGACATCTAACCATTCATATGTTACCACGCTATCTTCATCTGTATGCTCGATGGCGTGTGTTCGGGTGAAGACGTCCAAATGAGACTATGCAACACCACCTCTCTCCCTCGTTTGAAATTAGATAAGATTAAAGAATGTATACACACACACACACACACACACACATATATACATATATATAACTAAACAATGTTATAAGTAAATTACAAATAACAATTTTTCTATTTGCCATTTCTTCTCTATATTACTGAAAAGACTTGGATCCACCGCGGTGTATTGCAGGATTCCTTAGCCTGTTTGCGGAGTTCCTCGATGCTACCGTCTGTATAATTTAACTATTATATTAAAGTTATACGAATTATAATTACAGACATATGAAAGTAGAAAATTTACCTTCGCATCTTCGCTTTTTCAATATTGCACAACCCGCGCATACAAATTTTCACTCATCCAGTTTGGCTTTTTACCGGCTTCTTTCATCTTGGAGAGCGTACCTCTATAGTTTTTTCTCATCTTCCTCTCCCAGTGCGTCCTGAGTGTCCCGAGATCTTCGGGATTTACAATAAAGGACGCCTGCACGTTGAAATTTAAACGAATTATATAAATTGTATATTAATTTTCAAAGATCAAATATGCCAATCTCAAATTAATTAGAATTTTATGCTTATCTAGAGGTCAGCCCATATGGCATCACTGATATAAAGTGGGATCCTATCCCCATGCTCCCAGAAGTCTGCCATCCAACTATGGTAGTTGTTGCGTGATACAGCTAGAATGAGCTCGGACGGCTGTAAATCGAAACCCCTGAATACATTTTGATATTGTCAGTTAATAAATCATAAATATACTAGTAGCATGCACTAAATAATGTAATGAAGTTGCAGTAAATTACATACTTACCCTCCATCGGTCTTCGACACTAATTATATAATCTTTCCTCATTAGATATTCTGCATTTCTTAAGATTAATGTCATCTTTTCAATACAACATACAACCTTTTATACATGTATCCATCTTCTGGTAGGGTAAACCGAAAGCTGACATTAGTTTTTTCACTTTATAATGACTATTGCACATCAGATTATTGGGTGGTATATGTCGTTTTGCAGCTTGTACAATTGCTGTAAATCCAGCTTCTGTAAATTTGAATTTTGATTTCATAGTAATGTATTCGGCAGTAACTGACAACTCCGTTCCGCTACTACAACCTTCCCACAATGGTCTTTTCGCAGAATCCAGTAAATCATAAATTCTTTTCACCCCTCGATCGGTTCTTCTTCGACATCTACATCATTAACTTAAACAGTAGAGAACATTGACCATGCTGCATCTTCTACCATATCTACTATTGGATTCGTTGTAACATTATTGTTATTCACCTCAGTCTCAGGCACTATAGAATTAGATGCGCTAATTTTTTCTCCATAACGATCCTAGAAATAATAGTTTGGTACAAAACCAGATTTACATAAATATATAATAACTAAATCCGGTTCTCGATAATGCAAATTTCGACGTTTACGACACGGACAACAAATTTGTGTGCCACTTTCTTCATTATTAGTTTTAGCGAATTTAACAAATTCATTAACACCATCCTTAAAATGTTTTCTCGTTGAACCTTTCGTTCTTGTTCGACTTTCATACATCCATGTACGGTCGAGAAGATAGTTAAACATTTTTTCTAATTTAGAAACATACATACATACATACATACATACATATGTATTAGAAATTTCGACAGCATTTCTTTTCTATTCCTGTATGCATATAGTTGCATCTGAAGTTTTATGTGATTATTATCGTATTTTCTAATCTACCAAAGCCTTTTGGGATAAAGGCTTTGTTGCTGTCTTATTTTCGTTTAAATTATTTATATTAATTGCAGATAGACTAAAATAAGTAAGAAGTTTATTTATTATTTCATTTAAATCATTTATACTAAAATATTTATTGCATATAAAGCAATAAACATCCAAATAGTCGCTTCACTCGACGACCAAGTCATCCTCACTTAATCCAAATATAAAATATGAGGGATCGATCGGGAATGAAATTAAAATTCACAATTTCACACTTAAATTTCCAATTCCCAATTCCCAATTCATACTTTCACACTTTCAAATTCTAAATACCTACACCCAATTATTCCCAATTCACACTTTCAAATTCAACGATTTCATAATAAAAATAACCTAATACATTAAATTAGCAATACCTACACCCAATTATCATCACAATAATGTACATTTAAACCTAACTATACAATTTAATTCAAAATTAAGGTTTAGAAAATTACCAAATTCAAGAAGAAGAGGAGATTCCGACGAGTTTCGGCGAGTTCTAGGCTTCTACGGCGACGACGATGGAGATGGCTGGAAAGGGTCGGAATCGGTGATGGGGAAGAACAAAATTGTTTTTTTAGTATGTAAAGAAAGTGAGGAAGAAGGTCTCGGCTGAAACCTGTATACTCGACATGGCGTCGGATGGTGTCGGCTAGCATCGGCCGTTTTGTGACGGCTTGAGTCGCGTAGGGTCGGCCCTATATATTTTTTTTAAATTCTTTTTTTACACCTATTTCGTTTAAAAAATAAAAAACACTACTACAATAATAAATTGACATTTATTATTCTTATTGATCCAATTATGACGAGTCATGATAGGTTAAATTGGTATTTTCGATGATATATGTTCGTCTAATTCGAAAATTTTCGTTGTTGAAAATCTAACTCGCATGACAATTCGATGCTACTTTTAGTCGATCCGTTATACAAATTCGATAAAGGTGGTTATATGTAACATTTTCAAGAATTAAAATAATTTTTTAAACCGTTGGGTAATCAATTATGAATTTTTAAATGTGTTTGGTATAATAAAATTATATAAAATAAAATATGCGGCGTAAAATAAATTCTTTGAATCTTATATCGATCTAAAATATTTTGGACATATTTCCAGAATATGGTTTAAAACCACAAAAATTTGAGGTGTCAATCTTGAATTTCAAATTTATGGTCGTTCGTTGACTTTCGGACAAAAAACCCTTCGTTTGAAGGTCCGCCCTTCGTTCGAAGGCCGAACGGACCTTCAAACGAGACCAAATTTGAACCAGTGATGCTTCATAGTGTTTTAATCGAACCCTTACAGTTGGATTAATAAAAAAATGATCAAAAATAAAATTATCAAAGAAATATGTCATTCTGTAGGAGTTTAAGTGTTATAGCTAACACCTAGAAAATAACATATTTCTTGGATAATTTTGTAGGCGATGATTTTTTTGTGAATCCAACCATACAGATTCGATTAAAACACTACGAAGCATTACTTGTTCAAATTTGGTCTTGTCTGAAGGTCGTTCAGCCTTCAAACGAAGAGTTTTTTGTCCGAAAGTCCACGAATGACCATAATTTAAAATTCAAGATTGACACCCTAGATTCATGTATTTTTAAACCATATTCTGTAAACATGTCCAAAATACCTTAGATCGATATAAGATCTAAAGAAATTATTTTTACGCCTCATATTTTATTTTATATAATTTTATTATCCCAAATACATTTAAAAATTCATAACTGATTACCCAACGATTTAAAAAATTATTTTAATTGTTTAAAGTGTTACATATAACCACCTTTATCGAATTTGTATAACGGATCGACTAAAAGTAACATCGAATTGTCGTGCGAGTTAGATTTTCACAATGATAACTTTTCGAATTACACAAATATATATCATCGAAAATACCAATTTAACCTATCAAGACCCATCATTGGGTGAATATTAATAACCATACATGTCAATTTTATTTTTTTGGCCATTTTAGTAGTGTTTTATATTTTCCAAATGAAATAGGTGTATATAAGAATTAGATTGGAAAAATAATTAAATAGCCGACGCTAGCCAACTCGGGCCGTTACAGGATAACCCCAGCCGACGCAAACTTTAATAGAATTTTGGCCATCCCCAATCGACTCCATAATGGAGACGGAGCTGACTCAAGCCGACTCCAGGGTCCGCCCCCATTTTAAAGTATTCTAGTAGTGTGATTTCCCTTTATTTATTACCCATGTGATATGATTAATATCAATCGTAAATTCTCTTATGCTCTCTTTTGTTTGATTGTTATGTATACATGTAATTTAGACCTAGATCTGAAGCCTAGAGTTAAGGGTATGCCCTAGATACAATTATATAATTGTTACATATATCTAACTCGATAACCAATCTTGTTTGAGATAAAATATGTTTTTTCTGTTATATACTTGATATAATGTGTTATATTAATTAATTAATTAAATTGAAAATATATTTAATAGAAAATCGATAAATGGAATAGTAGTTACAAAGCGTTGTAACCATGAGTAATTTATTACAATGAAACAAAACATACCGTTCCAATCCTAGTCAAAATGTATTGAGACTGGATATCGATACATCCGTTAAGACAAGAGTACACAACTCTCTTCACATGTTGGATGGTGTATTACTCATGAGTACTGGGTGCACCAAGGAGTTCATGCTGATAGTTATTAAATAACTATGGAATGGTCATTCGATAGTTGTCTGTTGGTTAATACAACTAAGATCAAACAAAAAAATATCAATATGACTAATTTACATAGTTTACTTGACTTGAGAATATTGTCGATCTTCGATATGAAGCTCCACTTTAATTATCATCAAATGTGACGCCCCACCTCTATACCCACGCTAGCCAAGAACACTCCGGAGTAGTGCTGTCAACTAGCACGGAGAATAAGGCTGTTGAGGAGCGACCATCCATGTAATTGCTTATCACATGGTGGCTATAAAAAAAATCTTCGGAAACAAACATAGAAATAATCATATCACAAATCAGTCACAGATATCCATATCACAAAGGCGGAAGAAGATATGAATATATAACTAACACATGAAAGTGTACATCAGAGTAGTGGTCATTAAGATCCACGATAATACAAAAGAATAGCAACACGTGCTATACAAAAGAATACAACTATGAGTCTATAACTCAAGTGTATACAACAAAAACTGCTAATCTAAACAGTTAGCCAAAAGTCAGAGTGATGAATCCCTGGGAAGAAGTCAAGCAGAAGCACCTGTAACATCTCGGTCTGACCCGAGTATTATTTAAGAAAATAATAAACGGATCAGTCTAGCTATAAATATCAGATGACATGATATAACATAAAAGATATGGCATAAACATAAACATCCATAACGACATACCACTATAAGTATGTAAATAATGATCAACAGAAGATCAATCAATAAGAGATAATCAATATCACAAGAATCTTCTCAAAGATTCGAAGAGGGCATCATACCCTAAACTTGTACTCATAACAAGTCAATGACATAAATTCCAGAAATCAACACGAGAAATCCAGAAATCATAAAAAGAGAAAGAGGCCTATCACATGACGGTCCGAAGACCATGGGGAGCTACCCCGCATGTGTGAATGGAATCACACAGATTGAGGTCAAGACTAACCAAAAAGCAGAAAGGTATGTGTGAATGGAATCACACAAGTGGTGTCTAGTCTAACCTTGCAATGAAAGAGACATCGCGCAATTGCTAGTCTAATTCATAAAGCGATCATCAAGATCAACGAGAAGTGTCAATTACACTAAGCTAGTAAATATAGAAGTTTAGCTTCATGTCCCATAACCACTTGCTTAACTTAAACATTTACGAACAAACTGTAAATCTTCACTAATACAATTGTCACAAGAGGTTCAATCGAACAAGTCCAAGAATTAACCGACGAAGTGAACGCAAGCGTTTCATACCACTTGTTTTACTAAGTCGTTTAATTAGATTTCTCATCCGAGTGAGGTAAAGGCTTGTATATACTAATAGATTGGAAAACGGTTTAAGAAAAGAGCTTTGTTATTAAAAATAGAGTTGAAATTGTTTGTTAAAAGAGTTTTGATATTTACTACTAGTATTGAAACCTTTATATTATAAAGTGACAAAACACAGAAGCAATTGTAGAAACAATCAGTCACAAAAATCGCATACGGAGATGTGAATAAAATCCAAGGAAATCAGCTCAATGTTTTTCAGATAAGATCCCCTACGGAGGGGGGGTCCAGGGGGGTGGCAACCCCCCAAGGTGGAGGTGCGGGGGCAACGCCACCGCTTACGTGGTTCGACCTGCCCGGTCAGGTCGCGGGGGTCCAGGGGGCAGCGCCCCGACCAAAACGGTACGACCTAGTGAAGACAAAATGAGGTCTAACGACCTAAGGGGAATAGGGTCGAGCGACCTAAGGGTTGCGACCTAGGAGTCCAAGGGGTCAAGCGACCTATCGGGATAAGGTCCAACGACCTACGAGTCAAAGGTCCAACGACCTATAGGGTTATAATGTCATGTGACCTATCGGTTTATAAGGTCATGCGACCTAACGAGCTATGGCCAAACGACCTAGTAATGGTAGTAGGGTTGGGCGACCTAAAGGTTTAACCGGTCAAGAGACCTAAGGAAGGTAAGGTCTAACGACCTAACGCTCGCGACCTAACGGTCTAAAGGCCATGCGACCTAGAGGAAAACAAGGTCAAGCGACCTAAAACGTCGCGACCTAACGACCAAAAACGTCGCGACCTAGCGACCTAAAAATGGAAGGCAAGGCCGAGCGACCTAACGAAGAGGGGGTGAGCGACCTATGGTCATAAACGAGGTCGAGCGACCTATAGAGGCATAGGATGCAGCGACCTAAAACGTCGCGACCTAGCGACCTAAAACGTCGCGACCTAGCGACCTAAGGGGATAAGGCAACCTAGGTCTAACGACCTAACTGCTCGCGACCTAAGGGTCTAAGGTTATGCGACCTAAAATGGGTTCGCGACCTAACACTCAAACGACCTAAAGAAAATAAGGGGCAAGCGACTTAAGTGGTTTACGCGACCTAGTGGACGAACAGGTTGAGCGACCTAAGAGGTTCGCGAGTTATCGGTTTAATAAGGCAGAGCGACCTAATGAAGGAACAAGGCCGAACGACCTATAGGGCTCGCGACCTACGACCTATAGGGCTCGCGACCTACGACCTAAAACCGAGTGAATCAAATACGAAGGCCGTGACTTTTCCACCCCGAGCGACCTAATGAAGACAGAAGGACCTAAGAGCAGTTTTTCACCAAAAACACTAAAACTTGGAGTTTTTCGCCAATCCAATCCAAACCAAATGCTAATACATGCAAAAGTGATAGGGAATCATTCCCAACAGTCCAATATGGTTATAGGCTAGAATTGTGAGATAAAAATCTCACCTTTGCACTAAAGTTTATGAAGATGAAGCTTGAAAGCAAGGAGAAGCAATCCAAAGCTTGAATCTAATATCTTCTACTTGAATTTGGAGTTGAATGTTGGATTTGCAATTGAATTTGAGCTTGGAGTTTTAATTTCCCATTCTCTTCACCATTAATGCCAAAGCTTGAGTTAGTTAGGAAATTTATGAAGAGTGAGGAGAAGAGGGTTGGAACTTGGGCTTAATAGGCTAAACTAACCCAAAGTCCAAAGCGGGAAAAGTTAGTGAAATTGCTATAACTCCAAACCTATCGATGTTTATACTTAAAAAATTGTAAACGACATTTCGAACTCAATGGAAGTGGTCTCGAGTCCTAATTTGACCGTTTGCAAAAAGTAGCTTTTCGGACCCAAAACCCGATTAACGAGTTAATATTTAAATAAAATATTTAAATACAAACTCGATAAATATGCGGGTTGTTACATCAAATCATCACACAACGTCCATTGAATGACATAGTTGGGTGATTGGATGTATTGAAAGTGAAATACTATTCAAGGAAGGATCGGTCTCCTCACTTATATGGGATTAATATCATGGCCAACTAAAGTCGACTCAAAGTCAAAATAACTGGCTAGACTAGTACAGTTAATAAAAACGGGTGATTGTTTCTAAATAATTGCATAAGGCTCTTATTTTTATTTCTCAACAGTAAAATTTCCATGGGAATGAGGTTTTGAAAATTTCAAAACAAAAGGAAAAGAAGAAAAGGGTGTTGTCTCTTGACAATTACAGATCTGGAGATTGATTTGTAGAATCTCAAAATTCTTTTTCATCCAACGTGTATTCTCTAGGCTTCATCTGAAAGGTAATTTAGTTTCATTTATATTTATGTAAATTATCATGTTTGCATACCTGTAATTCTCCACATCTTCTGTAGCTTATCCTTGTATTTTTTAGGTTATGTATGATTATCAAAGTTTTGCTTTTGAATCATTTATTTTGTCATCATGTTTTTCCCATTTACCTATTACCCATGTGATATTATTAATATCAATTATAAATTCTCTTCTACTCTCTTTTGTTTGATTATTATGTATACATGTAATTTGGATCTATACCTGACTGTCACAGATTCATATATGTCTAATTTATCTAATCCTTTTAATTCAAAAAACATCGTTTGAATATAATTTTGGAATCATTATAATAATGGACCATATTACATATTACAAAATTAAGGATTGAAGGATGTTTTATAAATCTTTTGAAATATTTTGAGTATTATTAACATGTAAATTAATTGAGTTTAAATTTCGTATGTTGTTATCAAAAGAAAATGGGAAAAGGGGAAACCATTAAACTTCCCTTAATTTGTTTCGTACTTTAATATTTGGACTTACGGTATCCTATTTTGTATTGATAATATGATTTTGAATTGCAAATTAGTTAAGTACGATTATATGTTGTTTTGTTTCAGAATTTAATTTAATTTGTATATGCATACATATATATCTATGTATTTATGCAAATGTGTGTGTATGTGTATTAAAGTTTACAAATTATCTTTAAAGTAATGTAGTAATGTTTGAACTACCCTTTTAATCAAAGTCGATTTTAGTACATACAGAAATATCTACATCCATATACATAAGCACATCTAAAAATAAAAATAGATTTTTTTTTCCATTTGGATGACAAATGCATATATATAGAGGGGATATGTAATGGTTGTGGTATAAATCTCAAGACCTAAAACGTTAAAACTTGCTATGCATACATTCTATACGTAACACTTAAACATTCACACATGAGCGCCTTTGATGCGCTCATCAAATAAATAAAAATAATAACACAAATAATTGAAAATTAAATCAAACTAATTTAGAGTAATTATAATAAGATATACATTTTATTTGAAAGAAAATTTAAAAAAGTTCTAAAAGAGTTTAGACTACATAGGCTCAATAAAGATCTAAAAGGAATTTTTTTTGAAATTTACTGATTACCCCGCTTCTAACAGGCCATTTTCTAATAATGGCATTAGAACTTATTAGTTTATTTGGTCTGAATTAATCATGTTAGGGCTAATCAATTAAGACTACCAATTTTGTATGGTGTTTAAAAATGTAGTGTCCAAGCATGGATCTAGGTAATCAAATACCCTTCCCTTCCTGACTACCAGCCAAGCCCGAAAAGTGAAGTAGGCTCAAATGTTGCGTCTAATAGAAAAGGCACTCCTTGGGCTAAATTTAATAGTTAAATTTAAAATAAGAATTACATTATAATGGTTATAATGTGATTTCAAAATTGTTTTGAAATTAAAGTAAGATTTTAAATTTAAAAATTAAACTAAAATAAGAATTACATTTGTAACGACCCGGAAATTTCGAACCCGAAAATTCCAGATAGTTAGTGAAAAGAAGAAAGAGAAAGAAGAAGAAGAAGAAGAAGAAGCAAAGACACCAAAACACAGAAAACCACACGTTCGCAGCGGATCAAAATATAATATCACATAAATAACAGTTTTACAAAGAAGAACTATATCGGTACATTTATATTTATACATCAGAGTTACAACCATTACTATCCACTGGACAATTTTAAACAACATGTCCTAACTATACAATAATATATCACAATGATAAATACTCCATACGTTGCAGCCACCCAGCTCACCTTCTGAGCTCCATAACGTCCTTACCTGAAAATCTGTAATACTCGTTCTGACCCGAGCATTACATCAAAGCAACACCCGGGTCAGGCTGGAAACCAGCGTGAGTAAACCCATCTAACTTGGAATACAAAAGCATACAATTTATATAAACCCGGGGTAACTTATCAATTTACAGTTTCACAAGATGTTATAGTCAATACTTATTTACACGTAAATTTCTAAGTGTCAAACTTAGATTAAATGGTCCAACTTACTTAAATCATTCCATTTCAGCATATAGATTTCACATATCAATCTATAAGGAATCGAAGTGGTTTCGGGTATTTACTATACCCGACTCCGGTCTCTTCGAAACCATTGTCAACTTAACTTAGATTATTCAAGTGAAATACAATTCTACTTTTAATACAGGATGTCTCAGTAATTCATCATCAATAGATAACCACATCATCACAATTTTAATCAACGTATCCTATCACATAGCATCAAAAACCACATATTAGGGATAACAATTAATTAAAGGCTTCCAATATCATTCTATTTATTCTTTAATTACATTTAAGTAATTAACCCTTAATTAATTTCATAAATTAATTATCCTTAACCCAATATGGTAATTAACCTTAATTATTTCATTAATTAATTGCTAACCATAATTATTAATCACCCTTGATTAGTAACATCAGTAATTAACTACCTTTAATTACTTCATCAAATAAGTTAATTACTCCTTAATTACCTCTAATTAATCCCTTGATTAATTATACAAATAACTTAATCCAAATTATTCCACAATTCCATCTTCCACTAATTACATCCAGTACTTATCATTAATTACTTCACTAAGTAATTATACTTCATCAATTACATTAAGTCACTATTATCAAATCATCAAGTGATTAAAATTAATTAAACTTAATTAATTAATTTAAATCAATCACAATAAAACTCCAATAATTACATTAAGTAATTAATTTCTTAATTACTTCCACAATTAAATAATCTTAAATAAATTTCACAATTGATTATCATAAATTAATTTATCTACTAATTATTAAAAATTAATCATATTAATTAATTACTAAATAATTCCTAGTTAATGACCTTCATTAACTACTAAAAATCTTTACTTACTTTTCTTAAGTAGATAACTTTTATTAATCATTATTAATTTCAAATTAATTAATCTCAACCATTAATAAATTTATTTAAGCCTTTAATAACTTATTTAATTAATCCAAATCATTAATTAATTAAATAAATTAACTACCTATTTAATTTCCTTAAATTTTTTATTGAATTATAAATCATTAAATTCTAGCATACTTTAAGATAAAACTTTTTTTATATATTTATGATCAAGTTATCATTTACAAAATATTTTAAATCAATTTACATTAAAATTTACTTCCAAATATCATTTTAAATTCCAGATTTAAAATGAATTCAAATTATCTTAACAAAGTTTTTAAACACATTTCTAAACCTTTCATTTCACAAGTTAAAGATATACTCATTAATCACAGAAGTTTTAAAGGATTTAAGACCAAATTCAAATTTAAATTCAACTCAATTTGAGTTACATTTTAAGCATTCAAAATTGTTTAAATCATTTTAAATTTAAACTTTTCAAAATTTGAATACATATTTAAATTTGAATTCTGATAAATCTTGAGATTTTAAAACCCTACTTATATTTTAAAACCTTAGTTATTATATATTATTATTAATTTTTTTTAAAACTTTCTTAAATTTCAAACTAGGTTTCAAAAGTTATTTGGATCTATATTTCAAAATCTGATTTAAACTAAAATTAAAAAACTGCTTTCAAATTCCAAATCTGATTTTTTTTTTAAATTCTATAAAACGTTACAGATTTTAGTTTTAAGACCTGATACTGTACTAACCCGTGACAGTGTAAATTTTGCTTCGAGTCCATAGGTAAAAATCTTCGAGCCACACACAGAATCTACTCGAGTGATTCTCGAGTTCACTCCGCTGTTTCCTTCGATCATCATCCCAATCTGCTTCGAGCTAAAACTCGATTTCCCGGAGTCCAACCTGATGCGAACAAAACTGTAACCACCAATATTACACTAACATCACCACACCCCCTGTGCACGTGTACGGCGCCTCCGGTCATCGCTGACCAACTACGAGACCGCCCCACAGTCGACCTTCAACTCGTCAGATGATCCAAACAAAAATCAAATCGTCACTTGCCCTAATTCAAAATCGAGACACAATCCAAAACCTGGAACAACTGACAGTACCCACTACTCCAACCTGTCAACGTCTTCCCCTCGAAACTCCGACCACCATCGCCTTTGTAACTCCGGCGACGTCTTCGACAACTCATCCTCTTCCAGTACCCCAGACCCCAAGCAACTCGATCAACAGAGGAGGTCGAATCTAAGCAAAATCTGTAACCCAGTAAAAACTAGGGTTCTAGGATTCAAATCAAAATCATCACCACCAAATCGCAATGCAACACGATCTAAGAATTTTCTCCTCATCCCTAATTATTCCTCGACCTCCAGAAACAAATTCAACTCAATCGAACTCAAAGATCATCAGTGCTACCCCAAAAAAAGCAAAGTACAGCCAATATAGAGCTGTCTTCTAATTCTAACGCAAAGAATTGTAATTTCTCTTTTAAAAATCATAATTTTGTTTTGGGATTTGATTAATAACTCTGAATCCATGCATTACTAAATTTACATTTTTGACTTAGCTTTAGGCATTCCTGAACTGATGGTTTCCAGAACCAAATCCAAATTTGCTCTTACTTAGATAAATTATTAAACTTTAATTTATGCTAAATCAATCAAGTTTTGTTTTAATCCCATGTCCAAACAACAAATAGGCAAAAAAAAATGATGATTTTTTTTTGAATCAAATCAGTTGCTTGGATTCACAGAACAGAGCACACTAATATTCAACAGCATGCACACATATATATTCATATTCACAGCAGATTTTATGATATACATATTCATTTCAAATTATGTAGCATGCAACCAAATTTATATCTTAAATTTTAAAAGGTTACTCACCTTGTTTGCAGGACAGAACAAATCTGTCATTAATTTTAATAGACATGATTCTGGAGTCTGAAGTTTGCTTAATCAACTTGCTGAAATTCGAGTTGAATTCACTTCGAATCTGCTTGATCCTTCCTTGTTTGATCCAACTCAGGTAAATGAGGTCAGAAATGATCTTTGAATTATCTGATACTGGTTATTTTGAATATTGTTTTCCTTTGTTTTGCCTTCTTTACAGGTTTATGTTACCGATCTCATTTTTTTTATGGCTTTGTTTTTTTATTATATGAAAACAGTAAAAGAGATAGAAGAAAGTAGGTGAGTGTTCATATAGATTAAATTAAGATTTATTAAAATATAAAAGAAAATAATTTAAATGGTTGACACTTGTTCTCTTGGGTGCTAATTTGTTTACACATATGCATAAATTTGTACAAATGTTCTTAATATATGTTATAATGTTTACAAGTGTTAAAATTGTCTCTTTTATTAATTTATATATATAGATGATATTTACATGTTATATAATGTATTTATCTTTGTAATTTAAGCCTAAAATTTTATATAAAAATATACATATGTGAATTCATGTAAACATTTATAAATAACTTATGCTTAAGAATTAATTTTAACTCTAACATGTTTACAAACCAAATTTATCCCATGTTAGAAATTTAAAGGATTATGTGTATATATATTGGAAATGGAAAAAATATTGTTTTGAACTTAATAAAGTGTTTTCAACTTTAAATATTTTATAAACGAGATTATCACATTTATTTATTTAATCTATAAATTATTATTTTCAGTTAGATAATTATTCAATTATCTAATGCCCGAAAAATCCAGGTTATCACATTCCTCCTCCCTTTGAATCTTTTCGTCCTCGAAAAGGAACGAAGCCAAAACTTATTTAGTACTTAAAATCAGATAAATCACTTTTTAATCATTTTAAAATACTTTAAAAATCTATATAATATTACAAAACAGTTTTATAAAAATACTTTTTATAACTCGATGTCTCAACCAGTCCATCCTTGTTCACACAGAAATTCGGTCATACGTTGATCAAGCGTAAGACTGAAAATCTATAAGTACTTAGCGGACCCGTTTTCAACACCCAGTGAATATACTTGGAAAATAATTTTAATGAAAATATAGAAAACAGTTTTTGAAAATAGAGGATATATCTTTGGTGATAATGCTCTAGAAATCATAACCCCCATCCATGGTCACAGTTACATTCCAGGGTTACGTTGCCGTCGCAGCAAAAGTCCATGTAACTGCAGGCTCTCTGCGGCCTCTCGATTACGCCGTGGAACCCACACAACAGATCACAGTTACATTCAGGGTTACGTTGCCATCGCAGCAAAAGTTCATGTAACTGCAGGCTCTCAGCGGCCTCTGATTTTCGCTGTCGAAATGAAACTCCTCCACTCCTACATAGGTCGCAGTCTGCCGATATAAAATCAAACGTAGATTGTTGGCTCTCAGCGACACACACGACTTCCGCTATGGTATACTCTATTCATAATCCCCAGGAACTAGTTTTGTCCGGACTCCTCACAGGATCAACTTTAGAACCCCCCTTGGGGCTCAAGGCAGCACTACCCGGTGGTACTCCTGAGAAGTTTATTTCAAGGGAGCGCCTTTTTCCCCAGAGCCATCATCAAAATATTTTATACTATACACATATAGTATTTTCAAATCATACACCTAGTATGATCTCATACAAAGCTCCTTTACACAAAATCAATTATTCCAAAATCGAAAATTCTCAAGCTAGGCTTTCCAAATCCTCATACTAATTTTACCCAAAAATCAAAAGCCTTTTCCAAATCCAAAGGTTCCTAAAACCCTTTTTCCAAAATCCTCATATGATCCTTTATATATATATATATATATATATATATATATATATTCAGATATATAAAATCTTTTAAAACTTTGGATCATTTCAAACTTGTATAAAATTCCTTTTATACTTCAAAACATTTCCAAAAACCCTTTTCTTCTAGCAAAAGATTCAACAAGGGGAGTTTCATTTTATGAAAATAAAGATATTTACTTTGTTTACTCAAAATCAAATATTCAAATTTGATTACTCCTTTCAATGTCATTTTCATTCAAATCCGTACGATGTACACATACCATTCGTACGCCATACCAATCTGATCGCTCCCTCGATCACACAATTTCACTTCCGAACTAGTATCGTCCACCCGACTTCCTAGTGCGGACACAGATCTGGTTTCTTGATCAGAAGCCGTCATTCTCCATGCATAGTCATAACTATGATATAGAACATCCAGAACCAATCAACAATCCATATCCAGGTTCGCCGTCAAAAATCGAGTGAAAAATCCCACTCGGATCGATATAACTATCTCGAAATTCTGTGCTCCAATCTGGATCAAATCACTATGCAAATAGAATAACATACGTACACCCTGCGTATTTCTTTTTCTATTCATATTCACTTTAATTTTCATTCACTTATTCACAATCGCTTTAATCCATTCGGATTATCACCTCTATTCTTATCTCGATTGGGTATTTAAACAATAACAGTTTAAACTCTGTGCAGTTTAAATTTAGAAAATAGCTTGAAAAGGTAAAAGTAGATAAGTAGTTGGAAAATAATTACTAGTTTCTAAAATAGGAGTAAAATAGTTAGAAAATAGTTAAAATAATTATAGAAATTTTAAATAATTGCAAAATAATAGTAAGATAGTAATTAGTTATGTAAAATAGTTGAAATATAGTAATTAGTTTATAAACAGTTGGAAAATTGTTAAATAGTTTTCAAAATAATTGTAAAACAACCATAAGATAATTTGGCTTTTAAAAGAAAGGTTGTATATATAATGAATAGCTTGGAAAAATAGGTTTATATTAAAACAATTTATATTAAAAATAGTCCAGAGTCAAAACTGTTCACTTCCCAATCTTCATTCTTAATCAATTCAATTTAAATTTCCTCTTCCATTTAAATTGACCCACTTCCAATTTAAATAACTTTAAATTTCCATGAAATTGATTCAACCCGAATTCAAGTTGAATTAACCTCAGTTTCTTTCCAAATTTAACTTTATTCAATCTTGATCTTAAATTCTACTAATTCAAATAAATTTCAATTGAACTAGTTCCAACTTCAATTCATTTCAACTCCAGTTTGAATTAATCTCAATTTTAAACTCCATTTCCAAATCAAGTTGAATTATTCTTGATTTCCTCCAAATTCAATTCAAATTCCATTTGAATTTAAAACCATTCAACTTTAATTTCAATTCCAAATTATTCAAATTAATCTAATTCAAATTTTCCATTTGAATCTTATATTTATACATCTTCAATCACAATTTCAATTAATTCAAATCAAATTCAATTTGAACTAATTCCAATTCAAATTTAAAATTTAAACCATCTCGAATTATATAAATTCGAGTTAAATTCACTATGGTTGGTTTAACCCTTTAAACCAAGTTAACCTTTATTAAAAACCTTTAATTCACAACTTAAAGATTTTAACAACAATAGGATGATATTATCTAATTTATTTTAAAACATCATTTCATTTTAAATTTCTAGATCTCAAACCCAATTTGAGATCACTCAAACTCTCAATTACAATCAACCATTTAACTTCCCAAGTTAAATTTTAGTTCCATCTTAAAATTTATAAATCAGGTTGATCTTTCCAACTTATTTAACTCTTCCTTAAGTTAAACTTAATTCACTTAATCATGTCAACCTTATCCAATTTGAACTTCTACTTCAAATTTTAAACTCCACATAAATAATCTTCCCACTAATTAAGTTAAAAAACTTTCACTTTGGGTATCATATCTCATTCGAAATTGAAAACTCAATATTTAGAGTTTATTTCAAACTACCTTTGATACTATGTATATCCACCTATATACATATTAATTTCTACATACCAAGTTACACTTTAAAATTTTAAATCACCTTTAGTTTTTAATTTAAAACAAATTCCTTTAAATTTTCAAACAACTCTTTGTTCGAAACAGGATCATTTCATTCAAATGCATTAAATTAATTACGTCATTAATTAATTCTAATTAATCACATTCGGTAATTAACTTATTTCTTAATTACCTTCATTTAGTAACTGTCCTTTAAATTACTTGCCTCTAGTTACTTCATTAAGTAACTTCCTCTTAATTTATCATTTTCAATTATTCTCCATTAATTAATCTCATTAAATAAAGTTTAATTAATTACATTAATCGATTATCCTGAACCCTTTCCCAATTTCAAGATTTAATCCAGTTTGAATCCATTTCAAACTTGTCTTTAATTTAATTTCAATTTGGTTGTAAATCTATTACCACTTAATTCTTACTATTACTTTTAATTTAATTAATACTACAACCAATTTCCTTAATATAACAGATAATCTATTTCTTATATAAGATTCATTTACTTTTGAAATCATTTTAAAACCTTTATATAAGAAAATAACAAGTACGCTCTCTCATATATATATATATATACACACACTCAACTCATTCTAGGGTAGCACTTACCCTATCCTTAATGAGTAATCCCACCAGAGCCAAGGTTCTCGCTTAACCTCGCATTGATACCAAATGTAACGACCCGGAAATTTCGAACCCGAAAATTCCAGATAGTTAGTGAAAAGAAGAAAGAGAAAGAAGAAGAAGAAGAAGAAGAAGAAGCAAAGACACCAAAACACAGAAAACCTCACGTTCGCAGCGGATCAAACTATAATATCACATAAACAACAGTTTTACAAAGAAGAACTGTATCAGTACATTTATATTTATACATCAGAGTTACAACCATTACTATCCATTGGACAGTTTTGAACAACATGTCCTAACTATACAATAATATATCACAATGATAAATACTCCATACATTGCAGCCATCCAGCTCACCTCCTGAGCTCCATAACGTCCTTACCTAAAAATCTGTAATACTCGGTCTGACCCGAGAATTACATCAAAGTAACACCCGGGTCAGGCTGGAAACCAGCGTGAGTAAACCCATCTAACTTGGAATACAAAAGCATACAATTTATATAAACCTGGGGTAACTTATCAATTTACAGTTTCACAAGATGTTATAGTCAATACTTATTTACACGTAAATTTCTAAGTGTCAAACTTAGATTAAATGGTCCAACTTACTTAAATCATTCCATTTCAGCATATAGATTTCACATATCAATCTATAAGGAATCGAAGTGGTTTCGGGTATTTACTATACCCGACTCTAGTCTCTTCGAAACCATTGTCAACTTAACTTAGATTATTCAAGTGAAATACAATTCTACTTTTAATACAGGATGTCTCAGTAATTCATCATCAATAGATAACCACATCATCACAATTTTAATCAACGTATCCTATAACATAGCATCACAAACCACATATTAGGGATACCAATTAATTAAAGGCTTCCAATATCATTCTATTTATCCTTTAATTACATTTAAGTAATTAACCCTTAATTAATTTCATAAATTAATTATCCTTAACCCAATATGGTAATTAACCTTAATTATTTCATTAATTAATTGCTAACCATAATTATTAATCACCCTTGATTAGTAACATCAGTAATTAACTACCTTTAATTACTTCATCAAATAAGTTAATTACTCCTTAATTACCTCTAATTAATCCCTTGATTAATTATACAAATAACTTAATCCAAATTATTCCACAATTCCATCTTCCACTAATTACATCCAGTACTTATCATTAATTACTTCACTAAGTAATTATACTTCATCAATTACATTAAGTCACTATTATCAAATCATCAAGTGATTAAAATTAATTAAACTTAATTAATTAATTTAAATCAATCACAATAAAACTCCACTAATTACATTAAGTAATTAATTTCTTAATTACTTCCACAATTAAATAATCTTAAATAAATTTCACAATTGATTATCATAAATTAATTTATCTATTAATTATTAAAAATTAATCATATTAATTAATTACTAAATAATTCCTAGTTAATGACCTTCATTAACTACTAAAAATCTTTAATTACTTTTCTTAAGTAGATAACTTTTATTAATCATTATTAATTTCAAATTAATTAATCTCAAATTTATTTAAGCCTTTAATTACTTATTTAATCAATCCAAATCATTAATTAACTAAATAAATTAACTACCCATTTAATTTCCTTAAAATTTTTATTGAATTATAAATCATTAAATTCTAGCATACTTTAAGATAAAACTTTTTTTTATATATTTATGATCAAGTTATCATTTACAAAATATTTTAAATCAATTTACATTAAAATTTACTTCCAAATATCATTTTAAATTTCAGATTTAAAATGAATTCAAATTATCTTAACAAAGTTTTTAAACACATTTCTAAACCTTTCATTTCACAAGTTAAAGATATACTCATTAATCACAGAAGTTTTAAAGGATTTAAGACCAAATTCAAATTTAAATTCAAATCAATTTGAATTACATTTTAAGCATTCAAAATTGTTTAAATCATTTTAACTTTAAACTTTTCAAAATTTGAATACATATTTAAATTTGAATTCTGATATATCTTGAGATTTTAAAACCCTACTTATATTTTAAAACCTTAATTATTATATATTATTATTAATTTTTTTTAAACTTTCTTAAATTTCAAACTAGGTTTCAAAAGTTATTTGGATCTATATTTCAAAATCTGATTTAGACTAAAATTAAAAAACTGCTTTCAAATTCCAAATCTAATTTTTTTTTATAAAAATTCTATAAAACGTTACAGGTTTTAGTTTTAAGATCTGATACTGTACTAACCCGTGACAGTGCAAATTTTTCTTCGAGTCCACAGGTAAAAATCTTCGAACCACACACAGAATCTACTCGAGTGATTCTCGAGTTCACTCCACTATTTCCTTCGATCATCATCCCAATCTGCTTCGAGCTAAAACTCGATTTCCCCGAGTCCAACCTGATGCGAACAAAACTGTAACCACCAATATTACACTAACATCACCACACCCCCTGTGCACGTGTACGGTGCCTCCGGTCATCGTTGACCAACTACGAGACCGCCCCACAGTCGACCTTCAACTCGTTAGATGATCCAAACAAAAATCAAATCGTCACTTGCCCTAGTTCAAAATCGAGATACAATCCAAAACCTGGAACAACTGACAGTACCCACTACTCCAACCTGTCAACGTCTTCCCCTCGAAACTCCGACCACCATCGCCTTTGTAACTCCGGCGACGTCTTCGACAACTCATCCTCTTCCAGTACCCCAGACCCCAAGCAACTCGATCAACAGAGGAGGTCGAATCTAAGAAAAATCTGTAACCCAGTAAAAACTAGGGTTCTAGGATGCAAATCAAAATCATCATCACCAAATCGCAATGCAACACGATCTAAGAATTTTCTCCTCATCCCTAATTATTCCTCGACCTCCAGAAACAAATTCAACTCAATCGAACTCAAAGATCATCAGTGCTACCCTAAAAAAGCAAAGTACAACCAATATAGAGCTGTCTTCTAATTCTAACACTAAGAATTGTAATTTCTCTTTTAAAAATCATAATTTTGTTTAGGGATTTGATAATAATTCTGAATCCATGCATTACTAAATTTACATTTTTGACTTAGCTTTAGGCATTCCTGAACTGATGGTTTCCAGAACCAAATCCAAATTTGCTCTTACTTAGATAAATTATTAAACTTTAATTTATGCTAAATCAATCAAGTTTTGTTTTAATCCCATGTCCAAACAACAAATAGGCAAAAAAAATGATGATTTTTTTTGAATCAAATCGGTTGCTTGGATTCACAGAACATAGCACACTAATATTCAACATCATGCACCCATATATATTCATATTCACAACAGATTTTATAATATACATATTCATTTCAAATTATGTAGCATGCGACCAAATTTATATCTTAAATTTTAAAAGGTTACTCACCTTGTTTGCAGGACAGAACAAATCTGTCATTAATTTTAATAGACATGATTCTGGAGTCTGAAGTTTGCTTAATCAACTTGCTGAAATTTGAGTTGAATTCACTTCGAATCTGCTTGATCCTTCCTTGTTTGATCCAACTCAGGTAAATGAGGTCAGAAATGATCTTTGAATTATCTGATACTGGTTATTTTGAATATTGTTTTCCTTTGTTTTGCTTTCTTTATAGGTTTATGTTACAGATCTCTTTTTTTTATGGCTTTGTTTTTTATATATATGAAAACAGTAAAAGAGATAGAAGAAAGTAGGTGAGTGTTCATATAGATTAAATTAAGATTTATTAAAATAAAAAAGAAAATAATTTAAATGGTTGACACTTGTTCTCTTGGGTGCTAATTTGTTTACACATATGCATAAATTTGTACAAATGTTCTTAACATATGTTATAATGTTTACAAGTGTTAAACTTGTCTCTTTTATTAATTTATATATATAGGTGATATTTACATGTTATATAATGTATTTATCTTTGTAATTTAAGCCTAAAATTTTATATAAAATTATACATATGTGAATTCATGTAAACATTTATAAATAACTTATGCTTAAGAATTAATTTTAACTCTAACATGTTTACAAACCAAATTTATCCCATGTTAGAACTTTAAAGGATTATGTGTATATATATTGGAAATGGAAAAAATATTGTTTTGAACTTAATAAAGTGTTTTCAACTTTAAATATTTTATAAAGGAGATTATCACATTTATTTAATCTATAAATTAGTATTTTCAATTAGATAATTATTCAATTATCTAATGCCCGAAAAATCCAGGTTATCACAACATTATAAATTATATATATAATTTTCAAAGTTAGCTTTAGAAAACAGTATATAATATAAATGTAATAATATAGTTTCCAAAGTGCTGTAAAAATATAATAAACATATTTCGAAGATTTTAATATTTGTCAATAAGATTAATAAACTAAATAAATTAATTTAATAGTTAATTAGTTAAAGTATATACATGTACAACATATATATATATATATATATATATATATATATATATAACACATTACCCTAAATTGTTTGAGATGATGTAAGTATATAAGTATATACATAAGAACTTTTCAAAATTAATATTTGACTAAATTATCTAAATAAATGTTAAATAACAAATAATAAAATACATATACATATACATATAGATATAAGTGTATAACCATAAAATGTTAAGGTATACATATTCAACAAAAATGTTAATTAATTAAATTAATTAGATAAGATTTAATTAATACAATGTGCAAAGACTATTATATAGTTAATTAAATTATAAAAGTTATATAATAATTAAACTTACACTACATGAATGTATAAAATCAAAAAGAACAGTAAGAAACCTAATAATACTTAAGGAATAAATACATATGTATAGTAGTATATCGCAATTTTGTTAAGAAAACTCCATAAGTCGATGTACGTTACTTCATAAGTCGATATCACTTGATTAAATATATTAAAACATTAGGAGTCTTTAGTATAAGTGTTGTCTTCAACCATTTATATATTAATAAATTACTTTTCTCTGGTTGTTGAGCAAACTCAAGCTAGAAATGTTATGTGTAGTATTATTAATACTTTGACTAGACAAGGTAAGATAACTATATAATTTGTTAAGCAAACTCAAGGTACATATACTATACTTAGGTCAACATGAAATGGTAGGTACGAGTGAATAATTTCTTCTGAATTGTCGAGAAAACTCACTGTCGAAATGAGATTTGGACATGGAACCAGGGTTAGAAATTGTATACAATATAACTGATAAGGTTTTATCCATCGCTTACGAGGCTATGACTTGTTGAGCAAACTTAAGGTCAAAATGCTGGGACGGACGAGTCCTAATGCCCACTATCGAAGTCAAAAAACTTTTATGTTTCATCTTAGGGTTTAGAGAAACATAAAATACTGATGAGAGCCCTATTAGAAAAATGAAACAGTAACATTTAACATATTACTACAAATATCCATATCGAGCTTCTAAAGGAGAACATGTCGAGTTTGGTAACGACAAGAGATGTTAAGCCAGAATAATGGCAAGCCATTAAGCCCTTAGCATTCAACAAAGAATAGCGAACTCCTAGGCATAACAAGAAGATGTCAAATCTATACAAAAAAGGTTGTCTAGTGTTTGGATAGATAACAGACGAAGAAAGGGTGCCGAGCTTCTAGGGATATCAAACTCCAAACAGTCAGCAAGTATGAGAGTTATCGAATTTGAACACAAAGAGGAAATGGTGTCGAGCCTCAACAAACATATGGGTTGTCGAGCGTATAGAGCAAAGGAAGTATCGAGCTACTACAACAAGGAGCATTGTAGAACAAGTAAAAACGAAGATGTCGAGCATTTAGCCTTAGAATGAGGATGTTGAGCTTATAAAAATGGTGAACCTATAGCACATCAAATGTCAACAAGCTACTACCATAATCATTATTATCGAGTACCTACCATAATGAAGGCTACTCGGTAGCTAACAAAGGAAAGTTGCATTGCCAAATCTATAAAGAAAATGATGTCGAGTTTCATCAATGATTGAGGAGATATCGAGTCTTCAGTAACCCATGTCAAGCCTTTACAACTTTGGCTAGCATACTTCTTTTGAACTTGCAAGAAGCCTCTTAAGCCCTTATTCAAACCTACCTTAGCTTGCCACACATAATTGGTTAGTGAACAAATTTTATAACATTTTGGCCTTAGAAGAAGGGTTTGAACCACCATTTTCTTGCATATCCCTACAAAGGACTTTAAGGACTTCCAATTTCCTACATATTCGACAGAGGACTTTAGAGACTTTCAATTTCCTGCATATCCCTATAGAGGACTTTAAGGACATTCAATTTTTCGCATATCCCTACAGAGGACTTTAAAGGCTAACCATATCCATCATCTTCCTATTGAGGACATTTTGTATCCTGCACAAACCAATTAAATCCCTTAATGATTATCTATGAATAAGGATCCTCCGAGCATTACTTTTACAAGTTAACTTATCAAGTGATCCATAATCTTCAATTCCATAAGTAACAAGTATTACGAAGCCTGACACTGATGACTTTCGCTAAAAAGAGATGAGTAATTCCTTATGACCCAGAGTATAAATCTATTTTATATGGGATCTACCCCTATCTTCACTATTATCCTACTCTAAGAAAAGAAAACAAGAAAAGGAATCATCCATTCTCGAAAACGAGAAAAACTATATAGCCCTAAGTTAAAGAAACTATCTTTAAAAATGAAATAACAAAGGATTTCAATAAGTTTGCCCAGAAGTGGAAGAAGAGTAATCGATCACTCTCCCACGTCAATCAAAACTCAGGCATTTTTAAAGAGAAAACTTGCCATTAAAACTAAAGTACCTACCTAATGTTACAAGAAAGCCAAAGGGGGAGTATATACACAATCCCCTAGGAATTTCCAATTCGTAAGAGCCCGTTCCCTTACCATCTCTTATGAAAAAATCTATCTTCTAACCAAAGAGAGGTTAGAATATTAGCCTTCAAAGAAGAAGCGACAAGGAAATAAGAGAAATGTCAGGGGCTCTTATGGCAAATATATTGAACGAATGGACACAAAACTAATCAGTGCCGAGCCCTTAAAGGGACGATTGAGAATTTCTTAGGGAAAGGAGAACTTCGAGAATTCGTTAATAAAATTTGAGCAAAAGATCAAATGTATCTACAAAGATAAAGTGCTTAATAGAGGTGAATACTTTATAGGAAGGACTTATAAAATAAAAGAAAAAACTTTGATCCTACAACAAGGGCCTGGTCGGAGCACCTCCTAAAAAGAGGTCAGAGTAAGCCATTAGCCCCACCTATAAGGCCTTGCCGGATCACTGCAATCCTTCGGTACCGCCTTCGTGGCCTGGTAGAGCACCTACTAGAGGAAGGTCAAAGTGGTAAGCCTTTGGTCCTACCTAAGATGGCCTGGCCAAAGCACTGCATGCCTTCGGTCCTGCTACATAGTCTAGCCGAAACGCCTCCTAGAGTGAGGATGGAGTAAGCCTTTAGTCCAACCTAAGATGGCTTGGAAAAAGCACTGACCAGCCTTCGGTTCTTCCTATAAGGCCTGACAGGAGCTCCTTCTAGAGGAAGAATGAGAAAGACTTTGGCTCTGTCTAAGATGACTAACCAAACACACCGACCAACCTAAATCATTACCTATAAAGTAATAAGGGACTCAATTAAAGCTTAAATCATTATCTATAAGCTAACAAAGGGAGAAAGGGATTCAAGGCCTAAATCACTACCTATGAGGTAATTAGGAGCAAAAGAGATTCAAAGCCTAAATCATTAACTATAAGGTAATCAAGGGTTAAAGAGATTTAAAGCCTAAATCATTACCTATAAGGTAATAAGAGGCGAAAGAGATTAAAGCCTAAATCATTACCCTAAAGGTAATAATGGGCAAGAGAGATCAATCAAGCAAGTGTACTTCCATCTGTATTAAAACAATTTTCTAAAAGAAAGTGTAATTAAACACAATCAATCTAACCCTAAGCTAAAATTAAAGCAGCCTTTGAAGGAAAGTTCAAGGACTATCTATTGTCCAGAACCAAGGATCTCAACATCAAATATGGATATTTGAGAAATTTGGAATCTCCTTGTTAGAAATGTTCTGTCGAATAGCTGGAATCTCCATTATTGATCGAAATTCCAGTCTCCTATTAGTTGAGATAGAAATCTTATCAGATTGATTTCTGATCTTCTTATTAATTGAATTTAAGGTCTTCTTATCAAGCAGATTTCCAGTCTTCTATTAAACCATCAAATAACTTTCCATGCCTATAAATCTCATGTGAGAAAGAAAAGTCATCAAATAGCCATCCAAGAAACCCAAATAGAGGGAAGGAAATTTAAACAACAAGGATCCATTTATGAAATCATTCAATCAAGAAGATGAGGAAACAAACTAATTTGATTCGTCTGAAATTCTGCTGATTCAATAATTATTCCAAAAGATAAATTTCAAAACCAAAGTTTTAATGTTTCAAAGAGGAAAAATATTCATAAATTTCTTTGGAATTTACAAAACAAAATGATCAATTTGAGAAAGAAGTAATTTCTCAAAATTAAGAAATCTGTAGTTGTATACTATATGCTTTTCCAAAAGAAAAGGGGAAAGTCTTATCAAGGAAAGTGGCAAATAAGTACTATAACACCCAATGAGCTACCCTTAGATCAAGGCCTATCTAAAAGCATCCTTCGAAGAAGCAAAGAGCAAGCATGTCTATCAAAGTCCATAAATCATATGGAATCAAGTTAAAATTCTAAAGAAAAGTCACAAATCTCAAACAAGGTCAATGAGTTTAGATGCAAGACAAGAATAGAAAGGAAAATACAAGGTTTATTTAAGGTATCAATCACCCAGGTACAAATTTATTTATCATTTTACAAATTACATACAAAATTACAGATGTAAAAATGAGTTAACCAAATCTTCCTAGGAAGGAGAAGGAGGTGAGGGAGTGGATAATGTTGGTACACTTTATCTTTCCCTTTCCATCAACTTCAAGGTGACTAGGGCGACTTTCACTTGAAGAATGTCCATCTCTAAGAAAAATAGGAGGGCCTCCAATATTTTTGAGATAATTAGAACACCCATATAAGAAGAAATATTGATAACATCTATATCCCGCCTTCGTTGCTTTGCTCGGCCTTTGGTCCATTTCTAGACCTAAGAAGGAATAATCAATTTCTAAACCAAAGGCAACTATTATTTCAAGAAAGTAATTAACAAAAGAATTCAGTCAAGGGTTTTCGAGCGACATTACCACGATTATTTTCAGTTGGGATTAAAGATACCACACTTTCTCCTTCAAAATTTCAATGACCAATGAAGGTTTAGTGATATTACAGATTGCTACATCTAGAAGTTCTTTGAGTTGTTTCTCCTTCTTTTGGATAATATTCGCGTCGTCAGTATAATCAATTTGAAATTTAAATGCATGGTCAAGTGTTTTGTTGGCCCCTTTACGAATTTTGACCTTGATCTATAATTTCTTAACTTTCTACTCAAAAGCCTTAGATTCAGTAACCCATGTGGAGCCATTACAACTTTGGCTATTGTAATTCATATAAAAGTGGCAAGGGATTTTGAACTTCTACAAGTGACAAGGGATATCGAAGTCCTAAAGATGTAAAGAATGTCAAGCTTCTACAAAGAAATAGCATTGTCGAACTTATACGACCAAATATGTCAAATCTCAATAATATGATTCCGAGACACCATCAAAACACTGCTATCAGAGCCTTGGATTCAATGACATGCCACATGTCAACCATTCTGCTCAGGTGACAACTCTATAAATAAACCCCCATCGACACCAAGGAAGGGCGAAAAATTCTTTTCTCTTTCTCCAATTTTAAATCTGTAAACCCTAAATCAAATTAGGGACTTTTAGAGCCAATTGTAAATTTTGGACTCTCGCATATAGGACCTTGGATAATAAACTTTGCATAGCATACTTCTTTTGAATTGACTATATTTTGACTATTGTTATGACATGGACATGTATGTGACTTCCTTTTGTATGTTGACTTAAATCATGAGCACACATGTTATTAAACTTTGGACTTGGACCCATACTCAGTCTATTGTACTTCTTTTGGACTTGCATAAGGCTATTTAACCCTTACCCACCTGCCTTAGCTTGCCTTGCATAATTAGTTAGCGAATAAATTTGCTAACATAACCTTAGTATTGTAAGAACATCTGCAATATAAAGTTATAACAATCTACATTGATAAATTCACGCAACTAATATAATTGATAAAACGTTTATGTAACACCTTATAAAATTTTAATAATAAAATACAAAATATAATTTTACATAAAAGGATTAATAAATTTTTATAAATGTTGGAATTAGGCCTCGGGATCTATTCCATTGCATCTGGAATGTTGTTTACAGTCAAAAATCATACATAACTTGCTAAATTTTGTAAAACAGAGCGAAAACAATGGAAAATGTAACTTGAGGCAATTTCATAATTATATATCTATATATACATATATAAACGGAAAATGGAGTTAAATGCTCCCCTTCCATCTTTACTAAAAATAATAATAAAACAAAAGAATGTAAAAACTAAACGTTACAGAGGGAACAAAAGCAGAAGGCAAAAAGGAAAAAGACAAACACGTACATGTGATCAAAAATCATTAATTCGCCATCTAACTAACGAATTAAGAATGCTATAAGGCCTATGCCTAGCTACAGTTGTTCTAATTCCATGCCAACTATTTTTATAGAGACGATGATCTGTTATTGTAGTTGCACTAAAAATGCAATTATTTCTTTTCTTCCATGTTTGTTGTATAAAGACCTTGAGGATCAATAGTAGTATGTACGCACCTTTAACAAGTATTTTCCTCCATATTCCATAGATGATAGGACATTCAAAGTAAAGGTGATTTATGGTTCGATTTAAAGATCACACATTGCACAATTAAGGTTTATATCCATACCTCTAGACAACAACTTATCTCTAGTCAAGTGAGCATTATGTACAACTTTCCATAACATAAAGTTTTACTTATATGAACCATATTTGTTCCAAATCCTCTTGAACCAAGGATCATCAGTTGGAGATGTAATGGACAGCATTTTTTCGATAATTAAAAATATTATTTAATAAGATTTTAGAATTCAGTATTTTGCGAAATAAAAATTTATGATTTACAAATGGGAAAGACTATTAGAATGTGATTTAATAAGGTTGATTTAAGGTAATTGATAACTATTATAATGCAATTTTAATCGGTTGAAATTATTGTAAGTTAATTTAGTTATAATTGCAAATAAGGAAATAAATTAAATATTGTATTAATAATAAAATTGCAGGTTATTTTATTTAATTGGTTTTAGTATATAACGTGAAATAAATTATTTGTACGTAAACTTATAATCTTGTTGTAAACGATAAACTTATAAATGTGATTAAATTACGTAAAAGTAAAAATTGCTTATTTATCGTCTTATTATTTAATCCGTTGAAATTGATCTGGAAATAAACGAAAATTAATGTAATTAATTATTGAATTTAATATGATAAAAGATGATAAATATAAATATGAATGTAATCAAGGTAAAATAATGTTAATTATATCCATAAGATGATAGTTGATTGTATAATAATTAAAATCGGAATAAATGGATTTATTGGGATTTTAAAATTATAATTAATGAATTTATTACCATTATATTTGAATGCTGTAATTAGTATAATATTTAAATCTTAGGTAAGGAAAATTTATTTTAAAAAGATTATTAAATTTCTCTGTAATCAAGAATGATAAAATGGTTAACTCGTGAATTTGAATTTAAAAGTGATTAAACCAATTAAATAATAATTTATTTAATTAACGTGAGAATTAGCCATTTTGGCCATTATATCGGATTTCGACGAAACTAGTTTTACTGGATCCGCAATAGTGAATTATTGTAAGATTTCAAGTTTCGTAGCGATCAGACTTGCCGTTTGATCGTGCGGGCTCGAAACGCGTAGAAATCAATTAAAAGGATTTAATGAGTATAATCTGATTTTAAAAGCTAACTTCTGTATACAATGAAATTAGGGTTTAAAATAACTTCCATTGAGTTTAAAAATATCGAAAACCTATATTTCGATATATTTGATGACCCATTTTCGTTTCGGGAACAAAACGGTCTTTTCGAGTTGTTGTTATCATTTCGATCCAACCCTGCCTATATATCAGCTGTTATAAACCCTAGGTATTTCTCATTTCATTATTTCTATACATACATCTTCCTTCTCTTTCTCAAATGACAGAACATCAAACCTAATTCCCAAATTCCAAAACCGAATTTCAATCTAAAAAAAATGCAGATCCAGGGCGATTTCAGGTCGCGCTTTAGGTTTCAGAGGTGAAATTCCTGTAGCAGCTTCGGTTTAGGAACAAAATGACTCAGGTCTTGAGTCGTTTTGGCAAAAGCTCAAAGCAAGCGTCAGAGATTTGAGGCGGCGGACCGAAGTAAGACTCGAAGTTGACTCAGGGCCTAAATTTTCAATTTTCAATCTTCTAACGTTAATAACTTTTGCGTACGAGCTTGGATTTATGTACGGTTTTCTCCGTTGCGATTGTATCGAAATTCTAAACATTATGGAACTAGTTTGGCTACATTTTGAGACTGTTAAATTTTTTTAGCAAATTTTGGATTTTAAATCGACGATAAATCAAAGGTGAGTGTTTTAACCTACTCACAACTACTGAATTGTCTTTTGTTAGTTAAACTGAATTTATGATGTGATTAGAAGTTGATCGATTACTGTTTCATATATTTAAATTGTCATTCCAGTTGAATCTAACATTTATTGAATTTAATCTTTATTTAATTTAATATTTATTTAATTTAATATTGAATTTAAAAAAGTCATTTAAATACCTGTTGATGATAATCAGTAAATTGATGTTATTTATTGGTTGATTTGAATGATGATTGCGATGGATGTTTAATTATTGATATTTTGTATGGTTGGATATATGTTTAAATTATATATTGTTATCACTACCAGTTCCCTTAGTTATCGATAGGAAAGTCACTATGGGTTGAAATGATACATACCCGAACGATTTATAGAATATGAAAAAATCGTTATGGGTTGAAATGATAGACTCGAGCGATTTTATGGATTTTGAATATTAATCCGGGATTGCGGGTTGAAATGATATATACCCATAAATTTAAAATTATCAGGGGTTGAAATGATATATATTCGTATCACTTGACCATAGGGTAGAAAATTATATATGGATACCAGAATGGTTAAATTAAATGATTTTAAATTCTTAAAACTTGAATTCAGTTAGATGATATTATGAGATAAATTTTGATTTATATAAACTGAATTATTTTTCAAATCCAAGTTTTAAAATGTTGAAATTGGAATTGGTTTAAAGGAATTGTTTAAAGAATTGAAATTGAAATTTTAAAGTTGATTTTTGAAATATAAACGAATTTATCAAAAATTGAGTTATCGTAGCATTTAAATATTTTAAACTTTGAAATCTAAAAGGAATTTGAAGTGGTTTAAAATTGTAGTTCAAACATGGATTTGAAATCGATAAATTGAAATGATTTTTGTAGGAATTTGAATTGAAATAAAAATGGAGTTTTGTTGATTTGAAATCTGGATGTAATCCAGGTTGGTTGAAATAGTTTAATTTGATATTATTTCCAAATTGATTATTTTAATATAAGCTGTTTAAAGATATATTATTTTGAAATTCTAATTTATTTAGATTTCCAACTATTCCTATATAAACCATTTTCAATAATAAAATCGTTTTATATTTAACTATTAAAACTATATTAGATCTATTTTTAAACTATTTAATTTATTTTAATCTATTTAATCTATCTTAAACTATTTTAAAGCCATTTTAACTATTTAAACCATTTAAACTATTTTAAACTATTTTAAATTATTTTAAACTATTTAGAACCATTTAAAACTATTTTAAAACAATCTAAACTATTTTCTAAAAATAAAACGGTGCAATGCTGGACTGTTATATTTGAATCATTAATTCGGAAGCGAAATGGTTAAATGAATGTCATAACTTATGTTGGAATTTGAAATGATATCTTCTAGTGAAATGACATACTTTGAGTATATATGATGATTTTTAAATGAGGGTTTAACCTATTTTGAAAATATGATTCAAAAGTGAATATGATTTCGAAAGTGATATGATTTTTGAGAATATTATATTTTAATATCAATATGAAATGGTTTTGGAAATTTAAAAGAACCATCCGGTGTGTAATAAGCGTTTGGTTGTTAAAGAGACTGGAATCAGATATTGTCATACTCTCCGCCAATAACGAAAATTTAATAACTATGCATGTGGTGGAGATCTGTGACGACCCAATTTTTCAACATTCGAAAGTCGACATCGATACGTCCACTTTATCAAATGCTGCATAATCGAATGTGGGAAAACCAAACCGTTAGGGTTAAAAAAGAAGAAGATAGAAGAAGAACAAAAACAATAAACAGAATCTCACATTTTGCAGCGGAACGATATATAATAGATAAATGAATAATCATTACAACAAAGAACCATATCTGTTACTACAATACATCATCAGAGTATATACAATACAACACAACAATGGTCATCATTTACTTGCCCATATGAAACTGAACTTGCACCCACCAAACGCAGCAGATAATACATAGTAAAGTGATACGTATCGCCATCCAGCTTGAAATCTAGACCTCTACAACATATTTTTCCGACTTCGCTCTAGCAGCCGATAATCTGACTCTAGGCTGCCCGTATGGAAAATTATGGGCATCTAGAATTTAGAAAGGGAACAATAAACTCCAGGTCAGTCATGAGACTGGTGTAAGATCTTAAAAACAGTTGTTTTCACAAAGAAATAAAAAGAAACCGCTATGTTTTTGGAAAATGAAACTACCATAAGGCCTCCTGCCACACACACAATGCAAACGCAGAATTGGAGGACATTTCTCCTTATGATAGTCAAACATGCTTGATACGCAAAATCCTTTTTAATATTATCATTAGTGCATAGTGTGGAAAACATTTCGAAAACATAATATTAATCTTAGCCAGCATAAACATTTCGCACTTATGCCTACTATAGCTACCATGTTCAATAGTAGGTTACCGCCACATTCCATGACAGGTTATACAACTAATACTGTACAGGGCGCGTATTGTTTCTTTGGATTTCTAACAAATGGTCAGGCTAAGGAACTTCCTACTGCCATATGGGTAAGCCTCTGGAGTGACGCCCCGAGAACCTAACCGGATCTCTGCCAACACAAGGCCGGGTTACCTCTGCAACTAGGCAACTACTACACAAGTATGCCATCCCCCAGTCGTTTGCGACCTTTATCCGAGGATCCTCAACCACAAAGCAACAATCACGAAGTAATAAATTTGCAGCAACAACATAGGTAAAATATCCGGGCTCCATACCATGATACTACCCTTTTTTAGAAGGAAATGACATACCCTCAGGCGGCGCTACTCCAAAATAACCTTGCAGCATCCTTTCTGTTTCGATCATTTCCAGGGTGTGAGGTCCGACGAAGTCTCGTCCACAAAGCTACACTTTTCACAAAGCCATGCTTCAGTCAACAAATGATCAGCAGCACTTCGTATGCCACATTAACAGTTTGGGAATATATCACTAGTAACCATCAACTACATAACCTCTGAGCTCGTACGTCTCAGAGAAGGGTGTTAAGCTAAGAGAATAAATTCTCCACCACCAATAGAAATGTATTTGATAGAAACTAGCTTTACATCTCAAAGTGTAACGTCAAACATACATCCATACAAGTCCTTTCCGGTATCGAATGGAACCGAAGGCACTTCAAAGAAGCCCTTGCAAATTCGGATATTCACTAATCACGTACGGAATCCCCATCACAAAGGGTGATAAAATCTCTATACCGGAGCAACCCGGTGCAAAGACATTCGACAGGTAATCCTTTCATTTTTGAAAATACCCAATCTTTAACACCATCTTCAATTGCAATCCCATTTCATCGTATCATTATTCGGAATGTGTTTTACGACACAAAGTCCTCTCCCGGCTAATCCGAATAACAAGCGCTTATTTTAAAAATAAGTGTTACATTCAGATTTCAACAAATCACAATAAATTTCCACTTTGATCTTTTAAATAAAAGATCCAACACAAAGATTCGATGTGGTTTTTGAATATCCATTTGGAATCCGACCGCCGGTCGCATCGAAATTCAAACGCCATTTAAAGGCCAACGTGATAGTTGGTTATTTAACCATCAATCAATGTTCACAACAATCATCAGATTTCAAATAATTTTCTTCCAATTATTTATTTTCCAAAATATCTTTGCAAGATATAATTTTAACATTTCAACCATTTGAAAACAAATTTCAAGTCACTTTTCACCTTATAATCTTTTGAAAACAAATTTCAAATCGCTTTTCGCACTTCAATCCTTTGAAAACAAATTTCAAATCACTTTCCTCATGTGGAATAAATTTCCAAATATTTATTTAATTCCATTGAAAATTTGCCGAGTTCAAATATTTTAAAAATAATTTAGAACACTTATCCAAAATATAATTGGAAACATTAAAAATAAAACTATTTTAAAACACTTGCTTAAATATTAGTTATGCAAATATTATACCAATACCTCACATAATACTTCAAGTTCAAACCGATTTTAAAATAAAATTAGTAGATAGAGTATAAATATTTAAATAACTATTTTCTAAATCAAATATCAATTTAATCTTTAAAATAATCCCTTTTATAATTAATTAAATAAATCTTTACTTTAAATATTTGAAACAATTCCCAAAAATAATTTCTCCAACAATTTTTTTTAAAATCAATTTCTAGAACTTTTAATTTATACTTCTAAAGCTGCTTTTAAGAAAATATACTCGGCTTTCCAAGGAAGAATTATCTTTCCATTTCAAAATGGACCATTTAAATCAATAATAAATTCTTCTTGATTTATCTCAATTTATATTCCAAATCCGCAAATTTCATTCCACACTTTAAAAATAAATCAATATTTATTTTTAAAACAAATTTCCCTTTCCTTTTTAAATCCCCATTATGAATTCAAATTTTCCAAATATCTACTGATATACGATTTTTGAATTGATTTCAAAAAAGATCATTTCTAAACACCAAATCAATTTCCAAATTGATTTCAAATTTTATTTTAAAAACCAAATAAAATTTCAAATTGATTTCTAAATTTATTTCAAACACCAAATCAATTTTCATATTGATTTTCCAAAAATTTATTTTCAATCACCAAATTAAATTCCAAATTTGATTTCTAAATTTATTTCCTTTTAAAATAAATTCCTTTATCTCTTCCAATCTATTTAAAATCCGTATTTTAAATAAATTCTTCAACTATTAAACAATATTACTCAAAACCCATTTATAAAAATATTTTCCCATATTTTGGAATTTATTCAATAATTTTGCAAAAATAAAACCTTATCTATTTGAATTTGTTCTTTGAAATTCACCCAATTCTTTAAATGAATTTATTATAAATTTTCTACTTGAATCTCAAAAATCCAATTTATTTACTTCCAGTATCCTTCGATACCGAAAATATATTCGGCCAACTATAGCCTTCAATGATTTCAATTATAAATATAATCACACATAGGTTATAAATAAAACAACACACAACATTTAAACAAATTCAAATATTTAAGGAATCCAATTGGATCCCTCCAACCTGTTTCCCTGCATCCACAGACGTTAGTACAACAATTAAATACCAATTCCACTTTGAGGTGGAATATCGTGGTATATGAGATTTATAAAATATCATCCGCTATTATGTGGTGCATAGGGTCTCATCCGCTATATAATTCGGGAAATCAATCACTCCAAATACATATATAATACCAATTCCACTTCGAGGAGGAATATCGCGGTATATGGGTTTAATATAATATCATCCGCTATTATGCGGTGCATAGGGTCTAATCCAATATAATTGATAATAATTTATCATCCAAGCACACAATCAACAATTTTAAATTTAACTATTTAAAATTAAACTGGAAATTCCAATTGAGTGAGAAATCTCAACTTTGCCTATGCATGAACCCATTTCCAATCCGGCTTGCTTTTTTTCTCTTTGGATTTTTGACCTTGTATAAACATTTATACGATTTTATTAATATTCGAATAAATCGAATAATTCATCACAATTTACAAATTGCTTAACTAATGATTTAGTTTTAAAACCGATTTTCTTATAATAAATAATTTTAGTAGCTAGAATAATTTAAACAAGTTGATAAAAATTTATCTCCATTATACATCATTTTTAAAATTCGACAAGTAAACGAAACTAGATATATTTATATATATTTATTTTAATTTATTTTTTGTAACCACTTATACCAGAAATAACCTACGTATATATATATATATATATTATATATTAAATTCTAATAAAATAAATTTCCTTTCCAAACCTATATACATGTATTAAATAAAATAAAATAAATAGAACCGTTTAAAATTTCCTTACTATAAAATAAAATTTCACCTATATATATATATATATATATTTATTCATTTATTAAATTGAGTTAAATAAAACACAGATACCTTGTGGCCTAGCCTCACTGTGTCGTCTCCTTCCACCGAGACATGCCTCACTGTCGGACACAAAATTCCCAAATCCACTGTCGACCAAATGCAACGACCAACACCTCATCACCTGACCAAAATCGCAGAGCCTTCCTCGAGTCGCCCAGATCGTAAGACCGCCCACCTCCACGCCGCAGCGCACGCGAGCACAAGCGACCTTACTATCGCCAAGCACGCTCCCAAAACCTCACGTCCAACTTCCTAACTTCGGTCAACTTCAAAACGATCATCCACTCATCGCGATTCCTTCTGACACCACCGTGACATCTAGCCTGAATCACACAACCTCCAACACAACTCAAGCCCTCGGTTCCAGCTACAGTTCGACACCCATGTCGATCGACTTCACTCGAAGCCGTACTTCGATTCGAACCACCCAGGCGCAGTGTATCGAGTATTTTAATTAAGGCAGTGGTTTCGGGTTTAAGTCGAGGTATTAGGGATGAAAAGGATTTTGAAATCCCTGTTGCCCATTTTTTAAAAATGAAATTGATCTGTGCTCTGCCATTAATTTGATTTTTCGAACGAAAATCGTTCGCCTTTTTTTATCTGAGCTCGAGAAAAGGATAGGGGAATGAAGCATAAAGGAATGAGCTCGGCTATGTCATTTATTATTCTATTTTGATGAAGAAATAAATTTTAAAGAACACATTGCCATTTGTCCACAAATGTCTTCAAAAGCCTACAAATGTTCATTTGCATATATAATTTACCTATTTCATGTACTCAAAGAAATATTAAAACCTTATATTTATTCTTATACAAATTTTAAACTTAAGTTATAAATAATTTAAATTTAAATCCAAATTTAAATCGCCACGAATTCGCAACTCAAAATCTCGACCTCCAATCTAGGCATGCCGCTAGGCATTTATAATGTTAAACGCCTATTTCGAACGCAATGGAAAAGGTTTCGAGCCCAAATTCGATCGTATGGAGAAGATAGCTTTTTGGACCCAGCTTTTATATTGAACTTTTGATATAATTTTCAGCGCGTTTACTTACCGTACGGGCATACAACAACTCCAAAAACTATGAAAATTAAAATCCGATAATAATACACTTTTACAGATCCAATGGAACTGGTTTCGTCGAATTCCGGGACTACGGCCCGAAAGGCTATTTTTAAATATTGATTTAAACGATAAATTTTCAAAACTGAACAAATCATTCCCTATTTCAATTCTGAAGCTATCATCATCTTCAGTATTCTCAATATAAATTTTCTAAGCCATCAAATTATTTTAACAAGCCTAAAATTGAAGATTTTTTTTTCTAATTTCAAATAATTAAATCCAATAATTTAATTGTCAAATTCATAGTTATATTTGAAATTCTAGGCTAAAATAACTTCCAATAATTTACAATCAACTAAATATCTCAATTTCAAATGTTAAATTTTCCGGGTCATCACATCCTTCCCTGACTTTCCAAACCCAACAGTTTTATTAACTTGCCAAAACAAATCTTTTTTATTAAAGAGCTATTATATCTTCAACTGACTTTTAAAAATCTTCCATAAATTCCAATCAACATTGTTTTCTTAACAATTCAAATTTAAATTTAATTTCAAATTTTAAATTATCAAAATTTCTCAAAATTTTTCTAACTCCCTAAATTTTCGAAAAATTTCGCCAGCGTCTCCTTTGGACGGCTAGCTCGGTAGGACTACAAAATGGCACCACAGCCCCCAGATATCAAAAAGAAAACGAAAAGCCAAGTGGCTAGACAAGAAAGTCATCAAATTTCATACTGAAATTTAAATACATACCTTTTCGAGCAATTTAAATTTATCTTCGAAATCAAAAATCCCAATTCCATTTTCCTTTAACACACCTATATATCCTGCTTATCATTTTGCACATTTCTTTACAAAAGTTGAAATAATTATTTTATTCAAATCTGTATGATGTACATACATCATCGTACGCATAATCAAATTCGATTGTTTGCTCGATCACAATTTCACTTCCGAACTAGTATTGTCCATCCGACTTTCTAGTGCGGACTCAGATCTGGTTTCTGGATCAGAAACCGTCATTCTCCTTTCATAGCCATAAAATATGATATAGAATTTCCAAAATCAACCAAAAATCCATATCCAGGTTCGCCGTCGAAAATCGAGTGAAAAATTGCAACACGGATCGATATAATTATCTCGAAATTCTGTGCTCGAAATCTGGAGCAAATTGTTATGCGAATAAAATATTATACGTACATCCTACGTATTCATTCATAATTTATTATCAGCTATATCAATTTACTTTAATTACATTGATTATTTTCATTCCCTTATTCACAGTTTCCAGTTTATTCTTCATTCAGTTATTAACTTTGTATATTTCCAATATCAAAGTTACTTAAGAATTACACCATTTTTTTCTTAAGTTCGATTATAAATATTCTATGTACTTACTATATTTTATATTCAATTCACCATTTTGGTTTTTAACTACCTCTATTTAAACTGGATTTCCAATTCCATATGAATTCAATTTACCTTTCATTTATAATTACTGAATTCAATTCATTTCAAGCCATATTAAATTTGTTACTCCTTCAATTAGTTTCACTTACTAATTTTATCTCAATACTTCGCTTTTGATTATGATTTCAATTCCTTATTCAATTTCAATGATAATAATTTAATATTATCACTTCCTAACATCCAAGCAGCCATACACTACTGTAATAATTTACGGAAATTTATTTCTTTCATATACAAAAATAATTTGGGTAAAATTATTTCATTTACCCGATTTTAAAACAATACTGTGTCGGTTTATCTTGTTTAAGATTTTAGAAACCCTTATCGATACAATTGGCCAAACTGCACTGACCAGAATCTATAAGCAGTCAACCATTAAGTCAACACAATATAAAACAATTTTATATTCACTAACAAATACGCGATCATATCTATTATTACACTCTAACTCATTTTAGAGTACTACTGACTCGATCTGTAATGAGTAATCCCCAACAGAGCCAAGGTTGTCGCTTAACCAAATGCTCTGATACCACATTGTAACAGTCTAGGTTTTTCAACCATCGATAGCGGCAACTCTCGACTGCTAGGATTTTCAACCATTCCAGCCCCGCCGTGGCATAAAATGGCACCCTACCCTTGCTTTTACGGCCAGCCTATCGACTCTCAACCTTCCCGGTTAGCCAATCCCTCCCTAGGGACATGAAGGGGTAAGAGTCCCCCGTTCGCCACCAAACGCAAAGCGAGAACGCCCTATCACGTTGTATTAAGCAAGGCCATTCATGTGACTGGTGTGAGATCTTAAAAATAGTTATTTTCACAAAGAAAACAAAAAGAAAACTGCTATGCTTTTGGAAAATGAAACTATCATAAGGCCTCCCTCCACACACACAATGCAAACGCAGAATTGGAGAGATTTCTTCATATGATAGTCAAACTTGCTTGATACGCAAAATCCTTTTTAATATTATCATTAGTACATAGTGCAGAAAACATTTCGAAAGTATAATATTAACCTTAGACAGCATAGACATTTTTCATTTACTCCTACTATAGCTACCATGTTCTATAGCAGGTTACCGCCATATTTCATGGCAGGTTATACAACTAAAACCATACATGGCATATATTGTTTCTTTGGATTTCCAACAAATGGTCTGACTAAGGAACTTCCTACTGCTACATGGATACGCCTCTGGAGGGATGCCCCGAGAACCTAACCGGATCTCTGCCAATGCAAGACCGGTTTATCTCTGTAACTAGGTAACTACTACACGAGTATGCCATTCCCCAACCGTTTGCGACCTTATTCGAGGATCCTCAACCACAAAGCAACAACCACAAAGTAATAAATTTGCAGCAACAACATAGGTAAAATATATGGGCTCCATACCATGATACTACCCTTTTCCAGAAGGAAATGACATACCCTCAGAGGGCACTACTCCCAAATAACATTGCCGCATCCTTCCTGTTTCGACCATTTCCGAGGTGTGGGGTCCGATGAAGTTTCGTCCACAAAGCTACACTTTTCACAAAGCCATGCTTCGATCAACAAATGATCAGCAGCACTTCGTATGCCACATTAGCAATTTGGGAGTATATAACTAGTAACCATCAACTACATAACCTTTGAGCTCGTACGTCTCAGAGAAGGGTGTTAAGCTAAGAGAATAACTTCTCCGCCACCAACAAAAATGTATTTGATAGAAACCAGCTTTACATCTCAAAGTGTAACGTCAGCCACACATCCATACAAGTCCGTTCTGGATCGAACGAAACCCAAGGCACTTCAAAGAAGCCCTTGCAAATCCGGATATTCACTAATCACGTCCGGAACCCCCATCACAAAGGGTGATAAAATCTCTATACCGGAGCAACCCGGTGCAGAGACATTCGACAGGTAATCCTTTCGTTCTCGAAAATACCCGGTCTTCAACACCATCTTCAATTGCAATCCCATTTCATCGTATCATTATTCAAAATACATTTTATGACACAAAGTCCTCTCCCGGCTAATCCGAATAACAAGCGCTTATTTTATAAATAAGTGTTACATTCAGATTTCGACAAATCACAACAAATTTCCACTTTGGTCTTTTAAACAAAAGATCCAACACAAAGATTCGATGTGGTTTTTGAATATCCATTTGGAATCCGACCCTCGATGGATCGAAATTCAGATGCCATTTAAAGGCCAATATTGATAGTCGGTAATTTAACTATCAATCATTGTTCACAACAATCACCAGTTCAAATAATTTCCTTCCAATTATTTATTTTCCAAAATATCTTCGCAAGATATAATTTTAACATTTCAGCCATTTGAAAACAAATTTCAAATCATTTTTCACCTTTCAATCTTTTGAAAACAAATTTCAAATCGCTTTTCGCACTTCAATCCTTTGAAAACAAATTTCAAATCACCTACCTCACGTGGAATAAATTTCCAAATATTATTTAATTCCACTGAAAATTTGCCGAGTTCAAATATTTTAAAAATAATTTAAAATATTTATCCAAATTATACTTGGAAACATTAAAAATAAAACTATTTTAAAACACTTGCTTAAATATTAGTTATGAAATTATTATATCATAACTCACATAATACTTCAAGTTCAAACTAATTTTAAAATAAAATTAGTAGATAGAGTATAAATATTTAAATAACTATTTTCTAAATCAAATATCAATTTAATCTTTAAAATAATCCCTTCTATAATTAATTAAATAAATATTTACTTTAAAGATTTAAAACGATTCCCAAAAATAATTTCTCCAATAATTTTTTAAATCAATTTCTAGAACTTTTAATTTATACTTCAAAAGCTACTTTAAGAAAAATATACTCGACTTTCCAGGGAAGAATTCTCTTTCAATTTCAAAATGGACCATTTAAATCTGTAAATAAATTCTTCTTGATTTATCTCAATTTATATTCCAAATCCGCAAATTTATTTCCACATTTTAAAAATAAATCAATATTTATTTTTCAAATAATTTCCCTTTCCTTTTTAAATTCCAATTGTGAATTTAAAATTTTCAAATATCAACTGATATATGATTTTCGAATTGATTTAAAAAAAAATCATTTCCAAACACCAAATCAATTTCCAAGTTGATTTCAAATTTTATTTTAAACACCAAATCAAATTTCAAATTGATTTCTAAATTTATTTTAAACACCAAATCAATTTACATATTGATTTCCCAAAAATTTATTTTCAATCACCAAATTAAATTCCAAATTTGATTTCTAAATTTATTTCCTTTTAAAATAAATTCCTTTATCTCTTCCAGTCTATTTTAAATCCGAATTCTAAATAAATTCTTCAACTATTAAACAATATTACTCAAAACCCATTTATAAAAATCTTTTCCCATATTTTGGAATTTATTCAATAAGTTTTCAAAAATAAAACCTTATCTATTTGAATTTCTTCTTTTAAATTCACCCAATTCTTTAAATGAATTTATTATAAATTTTCTACTTGAATCTCAAAAATACAATTTTATTTATTTTCGTCCTACGATACCGAAAATACATTCGGCTAAACTATAGCCTTCAATGATATCAATCGTAAATATAATCACACAGAGGTTATAAATAAAACAACACACAACATTTAAACAAATTCAAATATTTGAGGAATCCTGTTGGATCCCTCCAACCTGTTTCGCTACATACACAGATGTTAGTACAACAATTAAATACCAATTCCATTTTGAGGTGGAATATCGCGGTATATTGGATTTATAAAATATCATCCGCTATTATGCGGCGCATAGGGTCTCATCCGCTATCTATTGCGGGAAATCAATCACTCCAAATACATATATAATACCAATTCCACTTCGAGGTGGAATATCACGGTATATGGGTTTAATATAATATCATCTGCTATTATGCGGCGCATAGAGTCTAATCCAATATAACTGATAATAATTTATCATCCAAGCATACAATCAACAATTTTTAATTTAACTATTTAAAATTAAATTGGAAATTCCAATTGAGTGAGAAGATCTCAACTTTGCCTATGCATGCAACCTATTTCCAACCTGGCTTGCTTTTTTTCGGATTTTTTACCTTGTATAAACATTTATATGATTTTATTAATATTCGAATAAATCGAATAATTCATCACAATTTACAAATTGCTTAACTAATGATTTAGTTTTAAAACTGATTTTTTTATAATAAGTAATTTTAGTAGCTAGAATAATTTAAATAAGTTTATAAAAATTTATCTCCATTATACATCATTTTTAAAATTCGATCAGTAAATGAAACTAGGTATATATATATATATATATATATATATATATATATATTGAAACCATTTATACCAGAAATAACCTATATATATATATTAAATTCTAATAAAATAAATTTCCTTTCCAAACCTATATACATGTATTATATAAAATGAAATAAATAGAATTGTTTAAATTTCTTTACTGTAAAATAAAATTTCACCTATATTTATTTATTTATTTATTTATTCATTTGTTAAATTGAATTAAATAAAACACAAATACCTCGTGGCCTAACCTCACTGCGTCGTCTCCTTCCACCGAGACATACCTCGCCGTCGGACGCAAAATTCCCAAATCCACTGTCAGCCAAATGCAACGACCAGCACCTCATCACCCGGCCAAAATCGTAGAGCCTTGCTCGAGTCGCCCAGATCGCAAGATCACCTACCTCCATGTCGCAGCGCATGCGAGCGCGAGCGACCTTACTGCCGCTAAGCACGCTCCCAAAACCTCACGTCTAACTTCCTAACTTCGGTCATCTTCGAAACGATCATCCACTCGTCGCGATTCCTTCTGACGCCACCGCGACATCTAGCCTGAATCGCACAACCTCCAACACAACTCAAGCCCTCGATTCTAGCTGTAGTTCGACACCCATGTCAAACGACTTCACTCGAAGCCGTACTTTGATTCGAACCACCCAGGCACAGTCTATCGAGAATTTTAATTAAGGCAGTGGTTTCGGGTTTAAGTCGAGGTATTAGGGAGGAAAAGGATTTTGAAATCCCCGTTGCCTATTTTTTTTAAATGAATTTAATTTGTGCTCTGCCATTAATTTGATTTTTTCGAACGAAAATCGTTTGCCTTTTTTTAATCTAAGCTCGAGAAAAGGATAGGGGAATAAAGCATAAAGGAATGAGCTCGGCTATATCATTTATTATTTCATTTTGATGAAGAAATAAATTTTAAAGAACACATTGCCACTTGTCCACAATGTCTTCAAAAGCCTACTAATGTTCATTTGTATATATAATTTATCTATTTCATATACTCAAAGAAATATTAAAACCTTATATTTATTTTTATACAAATTTTAAACTTAAATTATAAATATTTTAAATTTAAATCCAAATTTAAATCGTCATGAGTTCGCAACTCAAAATCTCGACCTCCAATCTAGGCATGCCGCTAGGCGTTTATAATGTTAGACCCCTATTTCGAACGCAATGGAAAAGGTTTCGAGCCCAAATTCGATCGTATGGAGAAGATAGCTTTTTGGACCCAGCTTTTATATTGAACTTTCCATATAATTTTCAGCGTGTTTACTTATCGTACAGCCACACAACAACATCGAACACTACGGAAATTGAAACTCAATAATAATACATTATTACAAATCCAATGAAACTGGTTTCGTCGAATTCCGAGACTGCACCCCGGAAGGTTATTTTTAAATATCGATTTAAATGATAAGTTTTCAAAACTGAACAAATCATTTCGAAATTCAATTCTGAAGCTACCATCATCTTCAGTATTATCAATATGAATTTTCTAAGCCATCAAAATATTTTTAACAAGCTTAAAATTGAAGATTCAATTTTTTTTCCAATTTCAAATAATTAAATCCAATAATTTAATTGTAAAATTCATAGTTATATTTGAAATTCAAGGCTAAAATAACTTCCAATAATTTACAATCAATTAAATATCTCAATTTCAAGTGTTAAATTTTCTGGGTCATTACAAGATTCCAGAATAAAGTAGGATGGTTTAGCAAACAATTCTGTATAAGGTATTAACGTAGCCCTGACTCTCTCCAGTCAGCTTGATGTGACTAAAACGGGAGCCATACCGAGCCAAGTGAGGTCACACCTCTGATCAGACATGCTTCTTTGATACCATATTATGACTTTATGATTGATTTGGTGGCCACCCCTCGATTTGATTATGGGAGTGTGTTTCGAGGTAGGCGATAGTAGCTGCTATGCGTTATCACCAGTTCGAATCCGCAAAAAGGTAGGATACTACCCTGTACATTGCCTTGCATGCCTTATCACATGCCTTATCGCGCCCATTACGAGTTTGGTTTGTGTCGTATCTATGGAGTACTCCCTAATAGCCCACCATTTACGGTGGTGTTTACAGTACTGTATAGACTATGACATTTATACAAAATGTGTTAAGGGGGATATGGGTAACGCCTTAGTGTTATTTTAATACTTTACTGTAGATATATTATAATATCATATTGTACTACATGGTAGTTAGTTTAACGGATCCTTAGGAGATGGTAATCCCGAACATCTCTTAAGTTATTGCACACATGTTAGATACTGGATAGGAGATGTAAAATCCCGCAAACATCTTTGAAGCTGATACACTCATATTTATTTACTGTTGATTTAACTTACATAAGATATTTTAGTTCTGACTCGAGTGTTTTGTCGTTTCATTACGCTTGGGTCAGTCTGAGCTTTTTAGTGTATTGAAGACTATTTTTCTAGATGATGAAGACTTAGTATATTATCTATTTATTATATTTATTCCACTGCATCATGTTGTTCCGCTGCATTATTTATTTATTCTTATTGTATGTATAACTTTGATTGTATTGTAAAGTGTAATCAAATGTACTTGTAAAACAGCTTCGTGAACTGTTTATTTGATTATTCTATTTTGTCACTTCGCTGTGAGATTCTGTGTTTTGTTTTCTTTCTTTCCTCTTCTTTTCTTATTTACCCCATAACAATCCTCCCTTTTGAATAGTTTGGAATCGAAATGTGTGGTTTATTGTTGATTTGAACTATCCAAAAAGGTGGGTCGTTACATTTGATATTAGAGCTTTGGTTTAGCGATAACCTTAGCTTTATGGGGTCTGACTCAGTAGAAATAGGGGTAGTAACACCTAGAATGAGTTGGTTGAATGTATATATGAGAGAGCATATTCGTTAGTGTTATCAAAAGGTCTTATATTGTGTTAATTTGTTCTATTTAGCATTTGTAAATTCTGGTCAGTACATAAGACGCTATGGCATCGATGGGGATTTCTAAACACTTAATATGGCAGACCGACACAATATTGTTTTGAAATACAGGTAAATGAAATAATTTACCTAATGTTATATTTTGTATATAAAAGAATAAATTTTAGAGATGATATAGTCGGATGTGATATGTTGTTTGTTAGGTAGAGAAATTTTATAAATATTGATTGTAAAATAGGATTTACAAGTAAAGCAAATAAGAATTGAAATTTGAGAACTTAAGTACTCGGATTTTGAAATTTGTTTCCAAAAGATTTTGGAATTAATATTAGTATTATTTGGATGTATTTTCAGATATAAATATTTTCAATGCATTTGAAAGAAATGTTTTAAAAGAATTTTAGAAGCAAATAAGTTCTGTACTCTCCTCTTCTATCACTGGAAAATAATTTCGATGATGAGTGCACCCATCATCGACGTTCATTTTCGAGTTTCAAAGTGGGAAGGCCAATGTAGTATCTTTACTATGCATTTGTTTTGATAAATAAATCCTAATCCTTAATTTTTGAATATGATTGGATATATAAAAGCTATGAGAGAGTGTGTGTGTATGTACATATATATATATATATATATATATATATATATATGTGTGTGTGTGTGTGTGTGTGTGTGTGTGTGTATTATTTTAGATGATTTGAAATGTACTCGGTATTTAGTTCTTAAGTTTCTATAAATTAGGGATTTCAATTATTGTGGTGAAATGAAATCTTAACTATTCTAATGATTGGAAACTTCTAAAATGAGGAAAAATTAAGAGCTAAGTGATTAACGAAATTGTAAAGAAATTGGAGATTTGAAACTCATAAATTAAAGGATATGAAAATTTAGAAGATGTAATTATTGAACATTTTGTTAACTAAAATGAATAAGATAAACTTGTGTTACATTCAATTATATTCTGAAAGACATATATATACATACATACATACACACACACACACACACACACACACACACACACACACACACATATATATATCTTACCAGAAATGTCTAAAATGTTGTTATGTTAATAGGGATATGTAATAGAATATTATACAAGTAAAACTTATGTAATGGAAGTGTTCAATGGAATTATGTCTATAAATGAAGGATTAAGAGTATAAGAATATTATAAACTTAAATTAATTCTTGAAGTTATTTTTAATTAAAATGAGTAGTAAAAGTGAATACTACATTGATTGAATGATTATAACTTTAGATAATGTTGAAATAATTTAGAAGTAGATTTAGCATTCAATAATGTTATATACGAAGGAAATAAATATGAAAGAATTTTTTTTTTTTTTGAAATTTTAAGTATGAGTTGATTCACAAATGAATGTTGATATTAAATGGAAATCAAAGTAAATAATAACCGTGTATTAAACTTGCAAAGAGACTTATATAATATTTTGAGAATTGATTTTGGATGATCTAAATAATTTAATGGAAATAACTTATGTAAGTAAAAGAATGTAAATGAATGAAAAAAAGATATTATATGAATAAATGAAAATAAATAAAAAGTAAACAATGATGTGAGAGGAAATTAATAAGAATAAACTTAAATGATATTAGAAATTCTCGGTTGTTTTGGCTTATGGGATGTTTGGGAACGGATACTTCTAACTGTATAAGATGTATAAATAATCTATTAAGTAATTATCTAAGGCCATTGAGCGTAATATACACTTGATAGTTTATTCATCACCCTTGTATGATGGAAAGTGTTTGAACCCGAACAAACCATTAGTTTGGTTGCTATGGATGTATGGTTGATTTCTTTTGTTGCATATGATGGTCGTACTGTTTTGTCTACATGTGTATTGTGTTGATTTGTTTTGTTACTAACTGAAAAAAACTAAAATATTTCTCTTTTACATAATTGTCACTATTTTGGATTATATAAGTAAAATACAGGTAATGGAAGCAATAGCTACTGCTTTTGGTTTCGTAAATATGGCGTTGTTTGTCCGACAAATAAGTATGTTTTTGGATTACGGTTTTCTAGCAATATTTTATTGTTTTTCCCATGGTTTGAGATATTTTATTTTTTAAATATGATATATATTATTATTATGGATATTATTATTTTTTCCTGGCTTATCCGTACGATGGAGACTCTACCGAATTTTGTTCATGAATTTAGGACTTAGAAAATTTTGTGAAAGTGAAATATTTTCAAACTTTTATTAAACTTGAATATGAAAGATATTGTTTATAAATTGATATATTTTATTTAAAATACTATATTATGTAAGTTTAAAGTGTTATAACTTGATTATTTGAATAAAAATATATTAATTTCTTAATTCCTTCTTTCCTTCCCTTTTCGAGGACGAAAAGTTTTGAGTGAGGGAGAGTGTAACGGCCCGCACTTTTTCGATAATTAAAAACAATAAATTTAATAAGATTTCAGAATTCAATATTACGGGAAATAAAAATTATAATTTACAAATGGGAAAGACTATTAGAGTGTGATTTGACAAGGTCTATTTAAGGTAAATGATAACTATTATAATGCAATTTTAATCAATTGAAATTATTGTAAGGTTAATTTGGTTATAATTAAAAATAAGGAAATAAATTAAATGTTGTACTAATAATGAAATTGCAGGTTATTTTATTTAATTGGTTTTCGTATATAATGTGAAATCAATTATTTGTACGTAAATTTATAATCTTGTTGTAAATAATAAACTTATAAATATGATTAAATTATGTAAAAGTAATAATTGCTTATTTGTCGTCTTATTATTTAATCCGTTTAAATTGTTTGGAAATCAACAAAAATATATGTAACTAATTATTGCAGTTAATATGGTAAAAGACGATAACTGTAAATACGAATGTAATAAAAGATAAACTAATATTAATTATATCCATAAGATGATAGTTGATTGAATAATAAGATGCAAATCGGAATAAATGAATTTATTAGGATTTTAAAATTATAATTTTATTACCGTTATAATTGAATGTGGTAATTATTATAATATTTAAATATTAGGTTCAATAAGGAAAATTTATTTTAAAAAGATATTAAATTTCTCTATAATCAAGAATGATAAAATGGTTAACTTGTAAATTTGAATTTAAAAGCGATTAAAGAAATTTAATATTTACTTAATTAACATGAAAATTACCATTTTGGTCACTATCTCGGATTTCAACGAAACCAGTTTCATCGGATCTATAACAGTTATTTATTGTAAGATTTCAAGTTTCATAGCGATCGAACTTGTCGTTCGATCGTGCGGGTTCGAAACGCGTAGAAATCAATTAAAAGGATTTAAATGAATATAATCTGATTTTAAAAGCTAACTTCTGTATACAATGAAATTAGGGTTTTTGAAACTAGTTCCATTAAGTTTAAAAATATCGAAAACCTATATTTCGATATATTGGACGACCCATTTTCATTTCGGAAACAAAATAGGCTTTTCGGGTTGTTGTTATCATTTCGATTCAACCCCGCCTATATATAGGCTGTTATAAATCCTAGCTATTTCGTACGTCTTCCCGTCCTTTTCAAATAATAGAACATCAAACCTAATTCCCAAATTCGGAAACCTAGTTTCAATTTCAAAAAAAAAATGCGGATCTAGGGCAACTACGGATCGCGCTCTAGGTTTCAGAGGCAAAACCCTGCAGCAACTTCGAGTCAGAAACTAAATGACTCAAGTCTCGAGTCCTTTTGACAAAAACTCAAAGCAAGACTGGGAATTTGAGGCAGTGGACCGAAGCAAGACTCGAAGTCGACTTAGGGCCTAAAATTTTCCAATATTCTAACGTTAATAACTTTTGCATACGAGCTCGGATTCAAATACAATTTATTTTCTGTGTTGCGATCGTATTGAAACTCCGAACATTAAGCCACTGGTTTGGCTGTATTCTGAGACTGCTAAACTTTTGGGATAATTTTGGATTTTAAATCGACGATAATCAAAGGTGAGTGTTTTAACCCACTCATAACTACTGAATTCTCTTGCGTTAGTTAAAATGAATTTATGACGTAATTAGAAGTTGATTGATTGTTGTTTGATATATTTAAATTGTCATTCTAGTTGAATTTGACTTGTATTGAATTTAATCGTTATTTAATTTAATATTGAATTTAAAATAGTCAATTAATTACCTGTTGATGATAGTCAGTTAATTGATGTTATTTATTGGTTGATTTGAATGATGATTGTGATAGATGCTTAATAGTTGATATTTTGTATGGTTGGATCTATGTTTAAATTATATATTGTTATCACACTGCAAGTTCCCATAGTTTTCGATAGGAAAATCACTATGGGTTGAAATGATACATACCCGAACGATCTATAGATTAGGGAAAAATCATTATGAATTGAAATGATAGACTCGAGCGATTTTATGGATTTTGAATTTTAATTTAGGATTGCAGGTTGAAATGATATATACCTGTAAATTTTAAATTACTACAGGTTGAAAATATATATCTTCGTATCACTTGACCATAGGGTAGAAAATTATATACGGACACCGGATTGGTTAAATTAAATGATTTTAAATTCCTAAATTTTGATTTTAGTTAAATAATATTATGAGAAAATTTGATTTATATAAATAGAATTATTTTTCAAATTCAAGTTTTAAAATGTTGAAATTGGAATTGGTTTTAAGGAATTGTTTAAAGAATTGAAATTGAAATTTTAAAGTTGATTTTTGAAAGATAAATGAATTTATCAAAAATTGCGTTATCGTAGCATTTGAATATTTTAAACTTTGAAATCTAAATGGAATTTGAAGTGGTTTAAAATTATAGTTCAAATATGGATTTGAAATCGATAAATTGAAATGATTTTTATGGGAATTTGAATTGAAATAAAAATGGATTTTTGTTTATTTGAAATTTGGATATAGTCCAAATTGGTTGAAATAGAAGAAATAGTTTAATTTGATATTTTTTCCAAATTAATATTTTAATATAAACTGTTTAAAGATATATTATTTTAAATTCTGATTTATTTAGATTTCCAACTATTTCTATATAATCCATTTTCAATAATCAAAATGTTTCATATTAAACTATTAAAACTATATTAAATCTATTTTTAAACTATTTTATATATTTTAAACTATTTAATCTATTTTAATCTATTTAATCTATTTTAATCTATTTTATACTATTTCAAAACCATTTTAACTATTTAAACCATGTAAACTATTTTAAAGCATTTTAAACTATTTTACACTATTTAAAACCATTTTAAACTATTTTAAAACTGTCTAAACTATTTTCTACAAATAAAATGATGCAAGGTTGGACTGTTATATTTAAATTAAATTTGAAAGTGAAACGGTTAAATGAATGTTATAAGGAATTTGAAATGATATTTTCTAGTGAAATGACATATTTTGAGTAAATATGATAATTTTGAAATGAGGGTTTAACCTATTTTGAAAATATGATTGCAGAAGTAAATATGATTTCAAAAGTGATATGATTTTTGAGAATATGATATTTCTATCAATATGAAATGGTTTTGGAAACGTAAAAGAACCATTCGGTGTGTAATAAGCATTTGGTTGTTAAAGAGATTATGATCGGAAATTGTCATACTCTCCGCTAATACCGAAAACTACTTTAAAAACTATGCACATGGTGGAGATTCTAGAATACAGCAGGATGGTTTAGCGAACGATTCTGTATGAGGTATTAATGTAACCCTGACTCCCTTGAGTCAGCTTGATGTGATTAAAACAGGAGCCACGCTGGGCCATGTGAGGTCGCACCTCCGACCAGACATGCTTCTTCGATACCATATTATGACTTTGTGATTGATTTGGTAGCCACTCCTCGATTTGATTATGAGAGTGTGTTTCGAGGTGGGCGGTAGTAGCTGCTATGCGTTACCACCAATCCGGATTCACAAAATGGTAGTATCCTACCTAGGGCATTGCTTCACGTGTCTTGTCACATGTCTTATCGCACCCATTACGAGTTTAGTTTGTGTGTACCTATGGAGTGCTCCTTGATAGCCCTCCAGTTTATGGTGGAGTTTACAGTACTGTATAGACTACGATATTTATATAAAATGTGTGAAGGGGAATATGGGTAACGCCTCAACGCTATTTTAATACTTTACTGTAGATATATTATAGCAGCGTACTGTACTACATAGTAGATAGTTTAACGGATCCTTAGGAGATGGTAATCTTGAACATCTCTTAAGTTATTGCACACATGTTAAATACTGGATAGAAGATGTAAAATCTCACAAGCATCTTTGAAGCCGGTACACTCATATTTATTTACTGTTAATTTAACTTACATAAGATCTTTTAGTTTTGACTCGAGTGCTTTGTCTTTTCATTACGCATGGGTCAGTCTGAGCTTTTCAGTGTATTAAAGACTATTTTTCTAAAGGACGAAGACGCAGACTTAGTATATTATTTATTTGTTATATTTATTCCATTGCATCATGTTCTTCCACTTCAATATTTATTTATTCCTATTGTATGTATAACTTTTATTATACTGTAAAGTGTAATCAAACGTATTTGTAAAACAGCTTCATGAACTGTTTATTTGACTATTATATTTTTTCATTCTGCTGTGAGATTCTATGTTTTTATTTTCTTTCTTTCCTCTTCTTTTCTTATTTACCACATAACAATCCTCCCTTTTGAATGGTTTGGAATCAACATGTATGGTTTATTGTCGATTTAAACTGTCCAAAAAGGTGGGTCATTACAGGAGAGTTTATGCTAATTAAGTTTCGGTTAGTCTCATGGATTGGGTGCTAATAATTATTTCTTCCCAATGTTATTTTGTTATTTCTATCAATACAGTTATTCTATTCAATTGTTCTCCATAATTATTTGATTTTTGTATTGCTAGAGTATGGTAGGAAAATTCATGTACGTTGCATGTATGCACAAGCGTATGCATTTTTAGAAATGCCAATTTGTAGTTTTCGGCTGTGAGTAAAAGTACTTCATTAAGAATAAGTCCTCGAATGCCCAAGGAGCGTCCCAAAACTTGTTCTTGCTATTAATGCTAATGTTGTACTTAACTATAGGAATATAATATTAACTGAGATTTAAAATACTCCTAAGAACCCAGCTAGAAGAGGATGGGACAAACATTGTCTAGAAGTTATGACTCTTCAGGTGATTTTTATGCATCCACATGCTCAACCCATTCAGATAGCAAGGTGTCAACATGCTTGGTGGCAGTAGAAATGTTCCATACCATTTGGTTGATAATGCCTAGCCCTCCTTTGGAAATAGGAATATTAATTCTTTTGAACCCTTTAGGAATTGGTTTTTTTGAACAAGAGGCTTCCAGACCACTAGTAATGATTGAAGGCATTATTAAACATTGAAATATGCTTCAATAATAACATAAGGGTTTTAGAAAAATAGGAAACCATAGATACAAGTATTAAAATTATCACTGCTAACCTGCCTGCTTGAGACATTAAGTGGCTAGGGCTCCTGCCAAGCTTAAAGATAATGGCATCAAACATTGGTTGGCATTGGTTTGTGGTTATTCTTGATGTGGTAAGAGGTGTTCCAAAGTATATAGAGTTAGGGGACGTATATGCAAGTGTGGAAAAAGAAACAATGGTGCTCTTTTGTGGATCATCTAGGCTTGCAATGAGGATATTGGATTTTGATTTATTGACAACAAACCCAATTTTCAGTTCTTGGGTAGTAAGACACTGTAGAATAGTGAGAATGGAATGTTGGTTGGGTTTGGTGAAGATCATCACATCATCAACAAACAGAAGACATGTGATGTGGGGGTTTTTGCACTTAGGATGCAGACCGAGAGTTTTTAGATTCATTTTCTATGTGAGAATACCACCGAACAGTTCCATGGCTATAACGAAGAGATATTATGATATGGGGTCTCCTTGCCTCAAGCCATGTGTAGATTTGAAGTACCAGCCTCTTTGCAATTTAGCATGATTGAGTAATGGGCTGTAGATATACAAGCGTGTATCCAAGCAATAAATGGCTCAGGAAACTTCATCCTAATAAGGTCAACAAAAGAGGTCCATTTAATGCTATCGAAGGCCTTTTGTATATCTAATTGAAACGTACATCTAGGGGAGATGTTCTTATTTTTATATTCTTTGAGCAACTCATGTGTGATCAGAATGTTGCCAGTGATACTTCTATTGAGAAGGAAAGCTGTTCGATTAGATGAGATGACTCAACTACAAATACAGGTCTAAGCTTCCACTTTCCTCATTCAGAAAGCATAGCCCCCGCCTCTTAAGCATCTCTTCCATCTTATATTCTTCCTTAAAAATAAAATTCAAAGTTTCAAACAAAATAAAAAGTAAATCTAGAAAAAGAATTAGAGAAAGAAGGGTTCCACAAACAAAGCTAGAGGGAAGAAGCAGCGAGTATAAAATTGAAGAGAAGATAAAAAGCTAAAAAGGCGAGTGAGTTCTATTTACAAAATGAATATCATGCGAATAAGTAGCTGAATTTCAATTATATACCTTTTAGTAATACAAGTATGTTTTCTCGCATTGAATCTACCTTTCTACTCTGAACTTTTGAATTGAAATAAATTTGAAAACCCTAGGGGATAGTAGATCTAATTATTGAATTTATAAAACTACTTCTAATCCAATAGATCTAAATTGTAAAACATGGTTGATTGACTTTGATAAGCAATAGATAACTTCTATGGATTTTATTCATATGATAATCTGAAATGATTTTGCATAGGTAGAGATAGATAATCGATTTGAATGCATGTAAAATACCTTATATATAATTGATTAGAAATCCATATTTAAATGTTAGAATAAATCACTTGAAGATATAAAATAGAAGAAACTATATTGAAACATCGTGAAGATAAACCTTGAAACCTGTACTTGAATTGACGAAAAGACAAGTAAAATAAACAAGAAATAAAACTTAGAAATCTAGAAAAGACAAGTCAGGCGTCTAAATCAGTTGGTTAGACATACGAGTTGAACTAAAAATGATTAAATATGAACCATAAAGAAAATAGTACAAATAAAGCATGATTCAAACATATGAACATCAAAACCAGACGTTTGAGATAGTGGCCAGACGTTTGAGCAGAAAGATCAGATGGCTAAATAAGTGTTGAAAATAGAAAGAAAATAGTTAAAAAAACAGGCTTGATTCAGACATCTAAATCCTCCACTCAGACACCTAAATGGGGAAAAGTTATTTTTTATAATACGAGTCAGACGTCTGAGATGAAGTAGCAGTCCAGATTGAACATTGACCTAATGCAGCCAAGTAGAATAGTTTGGGGAAAATTGTTTCCACTTCTTAGTTATCCGATCATGTGCACAGATGAATGGAATCAGGTAACAAGCTGGAAACATACCGTCATGGGTCAAATCCCAGGCTCTCGCTTCGTGAAGTCGGAACGTAACACTTAATGTGAAGAGCGATTATATCACAATTAGAGGTTCATATATTTCGTAGTCAGTCCTAGTCACAGATTCATGGAAGCTGGAAAGAGAGGACAAAAACATTCGTTAAAGAAGGGCGGATCCTCCTTTGGTTGCTACTTATGCAACAATATAGAACTTAGGAAGCAGACTAGCGAAGGGATGTACCAATGTAAGAGGGCAAGAACCTATCAGACAGTGATTCAACGAACAAGCTGGGCATTATATACATGCCCTACTTAGAACACCAGTACAAGCTGGCAAGAACTACCAGAAGGTGATTCGACAACAGATCGAACATTAGATGTTTATTCGATAGATGTAATCTAAGTAACTACCACTAAATATGTTAGTTGATATATATATGTATGTATGTATATGTATATAGTTAGGTGGACAACCGTTGAGATTGTATACTAGAGATGCCTCTAAGAATTTCCTTATTTTAGTATGCTCCACCTATGAGTGGAACCTACATGAACTATAATTGGGAACCTAGAATAGTCAACTTAAAAATGTAAATTAACTAGACTCATATAATACACTAAGGAGCACCCTAGGTGTAGGATATAACTGAATTTCAATCACCTATTTACACCATACAACTATTGATATAATTTTTGCACTAGACTTTGTCCGACCACCTCCATTTCTCCCCTCATTACCAATTACAGAAGGACAGGGCAGTAAGTGAGTTGACTTGGTTCAGGTGCATGGAATATGTGACACATTGATCGAGATTTATTTATTTCAGCCTCTCTCTATGTATCTTATTTTATCTATTAGACATATTATTACTATGGTGTTGTTTGGGAGTGTATCTATCATTTGGACCTATTGCTTTTTATCAAACTTATGTTGTACTTGCATTTGGAGACTTGATATGTCGTTTATTTTATGGACTACGATTATTTTGCAATTGTAATATTTTAATTAATTTCAGTATTTATTTTTTATTTTCTTTCGCTAGGAGGTTTGAAAGTGTAGAACTACGTAATGTTCTAGCCATCTCTATATAATTGTATATTACTTTCAAAACCTAACTACTTTTTAGCATGACGACAGTTCAAAAGCCATATTTAGGCTTTGAATAGTGTGTTTGTAGGTGTGGGTTGTATAGTTGGTATCAGAGCATAGGTTAATTATTCTTTAGCGATTATGTGCATACTGAGAGAACATACTTTCATATTTTAAAAAATTCAAATTATTTTATATACATATATATACATATACGTATGTAATTATAACACCTTTGCACCCACTAAATTCCAGTAAGGCTTAATACTATCCAAGGAAAGTTCCTAATAATTCCTAACCATAGATAGTTAGAATAAGCAATCAAGCAGGAAATGGTACGAGCGAAACAATTGAAATTCTAGATTCTAATGCTGTGATGTGGTTCCACAGGTATCTACAAGCAAGAGTCTAAGACGAATTTAAACCTAACGGAGGACCCTCAGTACAAGCACATGTGTAGGGCCAGTTAATTTGTCGGTTGCGGATTTCATTAGGCTATGTAAGGACTTTTCGAACTTAGGAGGAAAGCCTTGTTAGGAACTAAATCCTTTATGGACTCAAAAGCATGGTTGCGTTCTTATGAAAGGATCATTGGTTTGTAGGGGCTGGATGATGCTACTGGTATCCGGTTGGCTACTTGGAACTATCAAGGGAAAGCTCTAAATTGATGGTATATTATGGCGGCGGAGGCCAATGAAGGAGAAATAACTTGGGGTGACTTTGGAAGACGTTTCGAGCCTATTCTATAATAGAGCAAGGAGTGCAGTTAGAGAAATTCATACATCTGCAATAAGGAGACATGATAGTGAAAGAATATGTGAACCGATCTAATGAGCTGGCTAGGTTTGGATTCGACTTGATAAATACCCCATATAAAAAGGCTATGAAGTTCACGAAGGGGCTGAAGTAACCTCTTCGAGAATTTAGTCATTTGCCACATTTCGATGGGAGCTACCTATGGGGGATTGGTGGAGATGGCTTTACTGAATACTATTTCCAAAGATGAAACTAAGCATGTGCCCAAGAAGGTAGGAGGAAAACCATTTCAATAGGGTCAACGCAAAGGCGGAATGGAACTTAAGGCAGGATTAAGAGGGATAGCTTAGTGTAGGAAGTGAGGTTTTAGATGACATTCTGCTAGGAACTGCATGGCTAACATGGAAAAGATAAAGTGTTACAACTGCAATTAGGTTGGTCATGCGAAGAGGGAGTGTCCGACCTTGTCCAAGAGTTCTACCCAAGTGTTTCTAGCATATGCAATGGGTGTTGTTCCTAGCTCGAGTACAAAATTGTGGATAAGGGGAAAAAGGTCGTTATCAAAGCTGTGTTAACCGTGTCTAATTTTTCCATTCGCACTCTATTTGACTCTGGATCATCACACTCATTTATTTCAAGTAGACTAGTAAATGACTTACATTTAGTAACTAGTATAGTAGCAAACTCCATTGTAGTATCAAACCCCGTGGGAGGATCGATTCATTTGTCCATGATTTTTAAGGATTTGAAACTATATATTTCGGGTGTCGAATACAATTGCGTTGCTTAGATTTTGGGATTTTCTAGGTTTGAGTTAAATTTGGGATGGCTGGATGGCTATGTACGGAGCGATACTACATTGTGATAAAAAGGTGATTCTCTTGAGTACTTACAGAGGACGTAGCTTAGAGGTTTACTATGATCCCAATAGTTCAGTTATGTCGAGCTACCTATATTCCCTTGATCTGTCGCATGTTGAGTTGGCTTCCGTACCTATAGTCCGAGACTAACCAGATGTCTTTCCTAAAGTTTTCGATTTTCCACCCCAATAGGAGATCGGATTTTGGATCTATGTTGAAGAGAATACTAGATTCATTACCTTACCTCTTAGGCATATGGCTTCTAAAGAAAGGCACGAGCAAAGCAAGAAATTAAATGAATTATTGGAGAAGGGCTTCACTTGAAGGAGTATCTCAAAACGGAGAGCACCCGTTGTCTTTGCCACTAAACAGATGGCTTCTTAAGGCTTTGCATTGATTATCGAGAGCCAAATAAACTAACGAGGAAGAATCGTTATCCACTACCATATATAGATGACCTTTTTGATTAGCTAGTTGGAGAAACAGTATTCTCTCAGCTTTATCTGGCTACCGTCTTTCATTAGTTACGAGTAGCTGAGGATAGTATTCAGAAAATCGCTTTTCTCATATTCGACGGACTCTATAAGTGGTTAGCCATGCCGTTCGAATTGACAATGCACGTGCGTGTTTTTTTGAACTTATGAGTCGATTCTTTAGAGGATTGTTGAATAAGTTTGAGGTGGTATTTGTTGATGATATGCTTGTCTATTCGAAAAGCAAGAAAGAGCAAAAGTCGCATTTAAAAGAAGTGCTTGACACTTTACCTGTGCGTAAGCTAAAGGCGAAATTTTATAAGTGTCACTTTTGGCATAAGGAGGTTCGCTTTCTAGGACATGTTGTCTCAAAGCGTGGACTAGTGGTCGATCCTAATAAAGTGCTGTAATACGGGATTGGCATATACTAAAGAATGCTATAGAAGTCAGAAGCTTCCATGGTTTGGCTGGCTAATATAGGGAGTTCATTAAGGACTTCACTAATATTTCCTCACTAGAAAGAATCTATTTTTCTCATAGAACTCCGAATATGAAGATGCTTTTGTTGAGCTAAAGGAGTTATTAGCTAGTGCACCTGTTTTGGTACTCCTTGATGGTACAAAGGCGTTCACAGTATATACCGATGTATGTGGTATATGATTGGGCATCGTTTTGATGCAGGAGGGCATAGTTGTTTGGTATTCCAGTCAACAATTAAAAGTTCACGAGAAACAATCCAACCCATGATCTTGAGTTAGCAGTCATTGTTTCTGCTCTTAAATCATGGAGGCATTATCTTTTAAGGGAGCATATATGAGCTATTTATGGACATTAATCTTTAAAGTATTTATTCTCCATAAAGGATTCGAATTTGAGGCAGTGAGATGGATAGATTTCTTGGTTTTATATGACTTTTGTATCTCATACACTCTAGGAAAGGGCAATGTTGTAGTTTTTTTCTTGAGTAGGAAGCATATGATGCTAAGCTCTATGTTCTTTGAGTGGAAGAGTTTGAAGTTTATTTCTACATTTGGTGTTCGACCTATATCAGACATCTTACCAGGATCGTTAGCAGCTTTAGATGTTTAGCCTTCACTTATGGACCGTATGGGTTCAAGTCAAAAACAAGATATAGAGTTATTAGATATTTTTGACAAGCTAAACAAAGGAGAGCATTCGAGTCATTTGGATTATTATTTATTGATTTGAGAGGGTAGTTGAGAAGGGATGGTAGATTGTGTGTTCCTCTCATTAAGGAAATGATTGACATGGTGCTAGTAGAGTCTCATCATTCTAAAATGACCATTGATCCAAGTGGTGACAGAATGTATCGTGATATAAATAAAATATTTTACTAGCCAAGAGTGAAGAGACATGTAGCCGAGATTGTTTCCAAGTGTATGGCCTTTTAAAGTGTAAAAGTGCAACAGAAGAAGCCAAGTTGGATTATTATTTCCTTAAGGTGTCCTGTAGTGGAAATGGAAGAGTATTTCTATCGATTTTATTGATTGATACCTAAGGGCGGAAGGGGGATCGAGAGTATTTGGGTCATCATCGATCGATTGACCAAATGCACTCATTTTATTCTAGCTAGAAGTACGAGGACAGCTGCATCTTTGGCGGTCATATACATAAGGGAGGTGGTTCGACTATATGAAGTCCCTTTTAGCATTGTCAGCGATTGATATCTGCTTTTCACTAGTGAGTTTTTGAGGAGTCTTCAAGAGGACTTGTGCACTGAACTAAATTTGAGCATAGTCTATCACCCATAGATAGACAGATTGACTGATAGGTGAATTGGGTATTGCAGGACTTCCTTAGGTTGTTTGGATTTTGAGCTTCATGGGAGGATCATTTGCCACCAATGTAGTTTGCATATAATAACAACTATCATGTGAGTGTTGGAATGGCACCATTAGAGGCGTTGTACGCGAGACTGTGTAAATCCCCATATTGTTGGTAGGATACTATCGATAGGATCTTTCTTGGACTAGACATGATTAGAGAGACCTCTGAGAAAGTTGATTTGATCCATAAAAGAATGAAGACTGCATAAGATAGACAGAAATTTTATGCTAATAAGAGACGCACAGTATTGGAGTTCGTGGTGGGTGACTTGATCTTTTTGAGGATCTTGCCGCTTAAACACATTATGAGGTTTGGTAGTTTAGCAAAGTTGGCATCGAGATTTGTAAGGTCTTTTCCGATCTTCTAGAGGGTAGGGAAGTTTGCCTATAAAGTGGCTTCTTGAAAAGTTGGGGGAAGGGGGGTTCACAGTGTCTTCCATGTGTCACACTTGCGAAAGTGCTTACACAATTCAGCTTTCGTAGTTGAGCTGAGTCAGTTGGAAGAAGTTTAAGTAGAGAGAGTCACTTGTTCTTCGTTCACCTACTTGTATCATTGAGCATGGAACAAAGCGGCTCTGTAATAAATTAATTATACTGTTAGAGTCCAATGGAGGAATGATCCAACTGAGAGCACTTGGGAACCATAGAAGAAGATTCGAGCTACTCATCTAGAGCTCTTTTTTGGTAAGTTTCCATTTAAATTAATAAAAATTACTTAGATACACAATACTTAGCTTAGTGTATTCCATAGGTAGGTAAGTATTTGGATGTTAGGCATTGATATGAACATGTCACTAGGATGTTTTTTGGATAATGGTTGCTAATGGATGTATTTTGCTAGCTAGTATTGCACAAATAGGCTATTATCCATGTTAGCCTATGACATTCATCACACTATCCACTATATTTTATCAGTTATATGCATGTAGATGTTGCACTTTTGCATACGTATTAAATGGCTATTCATTCATATAAAATTGCAAGCATTAGGGCATTGCATATATTTTGGATACATGGCATAAGCACTTGCATTTTTTGCATTACCCACATGCTCATATGCATTTTATACCTCTCTGTACATGTTGCATTAGAAATCTAAAATTTAGGATCAATGGTTACAAGTGGTTGATGGTTGAGTAGATGGTTGTAGATGTTGGTTGCACAAGCAGATTACATTTCTCCATCCTTGAAGATTTTGGGGACGAAATCCTTTTTAAGGGGAGGAAAACATAACAAATCGAAAAACTTTAATAATAAATTTAAATAACAATGAAAACAAAAATATAATTTTACATAAAAGAAAAATTTTACATTTTTACAAGTGTTGGGATTAGGCCTTAGGACCTATTCCATTATGTTCAGAACATCGTTTATAGTCAGAAATCATATATAACTTGCTAAATTTGACGAACATAACGAATATAATGGAAAATGTAGCTAGTGGCAATTTTTTAATTTTTTTTTCCAATTTCAACAAGGAATTTAATGTGGTCCCATATCTCATTTATTAATAAAGAAAGAAATGAGAAAAGAACACCATAAACAATACACTTTACTCACACAACAACCCAAGAAACAAACAAACATGAGGCATGCAAATAAAAGCATGCAGAATTGCCAAGGGAGAAACTAAAACGTAGTGCAAAATCCACAAGCAAAAACAATAACACCAGAACTTCTAACATGTTAGAATAGAGTTATCCCCCAGCTCAATAGGAAAGGAGTGATCATGCGTAAGCACTGCCCTTTTCATTTTCTGAACAATACACATAAAAATAGCTTGTCATCACGAGAAACCGAATTGAAGGTATGATTTTTCCTCTCATTCCACACAAAAACCAAGATCTTTCGAGTAAGACATTGCAGAACATGGGACTTGAGATTATTAGGATCAGTTTTAAAAAAGACATGCATCCATTCATCGTCAAAGGTGGCAGTAGGCGCATCAACATCAGAAGTAATTAAAACTTTCTCCAAATTCTTTAGACTATAGGACATTCAAAGAAAAGATTTAGATTAGTTTCAGGGGAGCTGTTACATAAAACATTGAGCATGGAGGTTAGCAGAACTATAAGACACAAGTGACTCTTGTTAAAATAGCATTACTAAGCACTTTCTAGAGCATAAGGTTATCGTTAGGCTTATGATACTTGGTCCATACTCTTTTGTGCTACACAATAGCACAGTTAGGGAAAGTTAGCTCATTGTAGACAAGGCTTATGGAATTATTGGAGTGCATCGACTAAAGAGAAGGTTGGGCGGATGACTTAATAGGATAGGTTTGCTTTCAAGAATAGACCAAAGGTTTCGAATGGAAGGATTGCATGGTTGCCACAAAACATAATTGGAAAGCTTGGCATTAAGAGGAATACCGGATTGAGCAAGCTACTGAAACGATAAAGTTTTGCTTAGAATGAGACCAGGACAAGACCAAGTGAGATTCTAGAAAGAAGTGCAGGCTTTGGGAGGACAGAGAATTAAGTACAAGCGAAGATCTCTGCAATTGATGATGGAGTTCCAAAGTCAACTTGAGTAAGGTTTTCCAGTTAATGTCCAGAAAGACTGCCTTCCAATGGGATGTTGATGAGTCCACATTGACCGTAGGCTATGGTTAGCCTGAAAGACAGAGTTAATATGACTAGAAGTAGCAGTATTATTCCATAACAAAAGGCATTTGATGCCTAAACCTCCCTAGTCATAATATTCTTCAACTTATGATAGGTAATATGAACTTGCTTTTTGGAGAAAGGATTATTCAACCATAGGAAGTGATAGGAAGCACTTTCAATCATTTTAAGGATAGCTCTAGGAAGAATAAATGCTATAGAGTAGAACAGTTGCATATAAAAATAATGGATTTTATGATAGTAAGACGACCAGCCATAGTGAGGAACTTATTGAATCAGGAGTTAAGCTTGTTGGTGATTCTTTCATACATAGGAAGATAGTGCAGTTTCTTAATTCTAGAGGAGGTTAAAGGAAAACCCAGATAGCATAACCTTTGTTGCATTATGGTAAGATCGGCTGTAGAGGCAATCTCGACTTGTTTATCAGTTGAAATACCCCAAAAAAGATGGTAGATTTTTGCAAATTAACTTGAAGGCCAGTAGCAAGGTGGAATTGATGGAAAGTAGAGGCAACATTCTAAAGAGAAGAGGCAGTGGACTTGGTGAAGAGGACTAAGTCATCAACAAATCTTAGATTAATAACTTGAGGGCTATTGCATTTGGGATGGGGAAGGATAAGCCTATTGTCCACCTGAGACTTGAGCAGCAAGGTTAAGGCTTCCATAACAATGATAAATAGGTAAGAGCTGGTAGGGTCTCCTATCCACCGACCCTTCTTACCCTTGAAGAAACCATGACAAGAACCATTAATGCTAAAAGAGAATAAAGAAGTGGAAATGCATTCTTGAACAAGGGAGATGAACTTGGTAGGAAAGTTCATGAGATGGAGAACATAAGAGATGCTCTCCTACCTAGTTGAATCAAAGGCCTTTGGGATATCATATTTGATGCAACATCTTGGACTTATATTCTTTCTAGAGCAGCCATTTAAAAGTTCATGAGAGAGATTAATGTTATCGAGAATTCTTCTGTTAGAAACATAGGAAGACTGATTTGAAGAGGTAATGTCATTGAGAACATGTTTTAATCTAGAAGCAAGGTGCTTTGAAATGCATTTGTAAACAGTAGTACAGTAGCTATAGGCATAAAGTCAGACACATTGGAGAGGTTGACACCTTAGGGATGACGCAAATAGTAGAGGAATTTATACTAGTAAGCATTCTGCCTGATGTGAAGAAGTTAAATATGGCTTAATTGAAGTCAGAATGAATAATGTCCCAACATTCGTTGAAAAAGAAAGAGTTAAAACCATCAAACCCACCGATGGGGTTTTTATTAATGGATAATAAGGCTTTTTTAATTTTTTCGCAAGTGAAGGCAAAATTAACAAGAGAAGACTACAAGTCAGAAAGCATTTTGAATGGAAGACCAAAGAGGATGCATCCATGAAAAGGCTAATCAGAGCAATTCCTAAAAATATTCTTGAAATAATATACAAAGGCATTAGCTATGGCATCCTGCTCCATGCAAAGAATCCCATTGTCATCAGAAATGGAATGAATATCGTTTTTAATATGTCTAACTTTAAGATGTTTGTGATAATAAGTGGAATTTCTACCACAAAATATAGCCCATTTGACTCAGGAGTTGAAAATTTTGTAAGTGGAAGGATGTTGAGTGGAGTTAGAGCCAAAGGTTATAATGATAGGAGAATGATCAGAGATAATAGGACTTGGGAATTCTGATTTGATACAAGGCCATGAGGAGGATGCATAAGGGCCTAAATCTAGCAGAGTTATTCCAAGTAGAGTAAATACTAGAGGAAGGAGGTTCAAATAGATCAAAAAGTTGAATGGATTCATCATAGGATAAATGGGATCCACCTAGTCTACCATGAGTGTTAGCTATGCAATTCTAGTCGCCAAGGAGGAGCCAAGGAGTTGGGAACTTAAGGGCAGGCGGAGATTGAAGAAAAGAAATCTTATGAGAAGAATAGTTGCTTTCATAAAAAAAGGAGTAGTAAAAGGTAAAATTATCAGGCAGATGCGTGATGTTATAGTGATAGAGTTAAGATGAGGCGAGAAGATGAGTAATCAGAGAAGGTGGAAGGGTCATAAAGCATCAGAATTCTGCCAAGCGCAACATGATTAAGATCATGAACAACATTCCAAGATGGCATGATAAAGCAGCAGATGGACCGAATACTATCAGGATTTAGCTTATTTTCAAGAACAATAAGCAAGTGGAGATGATTGCTTTTGTTTACATTTCTAATTTCAATTTGCTTAGAGACATCAAAAAGGTCTAAGCTTCCACTCTCCTCATTTAGAAACCCCACCTCCGCCTCATATTCTTCCTCAAAAATAAATTCAAAGTTTCAAACAAAATAAAACGCAAATCAAATAAAAGAACAGAAAAGGATTGAGAGAAAGAAAGGTTCCACAAAAAAGCTAGAGGAAAGAAGTAGCTGATACAAATATAAAGTGAAGACAGAAAGTTAAAAGGTGAGTTGGTTCAATCTACGAAAAGATCATGATGCGAATAAGTAGTTGAATTTCAATTATATACCTTTTAGTAATACAAATGTGATTTATCTTTTCGAATCTACCTTTTACTCTGAACTTTGAATTGAAACTAGTTTGAATCCATGCTTTGCATACGGGTGTGGTGAAAATATTGTAGCATAGCAAATTAAAAAAATAGGAAAATCACTTATACAAGGAATAGAACCTAAATAAAGTAAGAGAATGACATATATAGTAAGTTAGGGAACGTTAAATCATAATTTTATGATATTGAAAAGAAGCATACTAAAATACACGTGGAAACGGTAACCAAAGTCTTCTTTCAACTGTAAATTTAAATACTGGATTAATTGAAAAAAGGATTTAGCATTATAAAATTCTACACAAAGATTCAACACAAATACAGTAGCATTGTAGCTAAGTCAGTACATGTTGAACTATCAACATTAGTTTGAGAAATAATAGAAGAAATAGATTTTGGTATACCCGGTGAAAGAAAATCACCTTTTGATATCAATGTACATGAGGCTTGGTTGTATAAAGTGTACATTATATTAAGTAGCATCACATAAATTTGTTAACAGAAGATTGCGTAAAGTAGTAGCCATCTTAGTTGTATACTCCTTATAATTGGAAATAGTCGAAAATAATTTTTTTTGTAGATTTATCAGTTGGCAATATCGTAAATATTGAGTAGTAATGCGGCACTGTCATTATTTATTATTGGAAAGTCTAAAAATAAGGGAATTTTAATATTTATGAACGTTAGGAAGTCTTTTCTCTTGTAATTATTGATTATTAAAAAGTCGCATATCACAATGTATTAGATATTGAAATCTAATTGAAATTATCGTTCTATTATTTTTATAGATCCGTTTTATCTGGTTCTTTATTCTCATGTTAATCATAATTTTCCACTTGGTTGTATATGTGATAATTCAATGTAAGAATTTATTTTAGAAAACTGTTTTTCAAGTTATGTCTCTTTAATTTTTGAGTTGCTTTATTTGGGTGATAGGAAAGAGGATGATGCTACACATTTTTTGTAACGCATTTCAAGTTTTATAATCTCTAAATGTAGACCGCGATCATTATAGCTATTGAGCATATCTTTGTAAAATATCGTGCATAAGTGCAATGAAGAGAAGGATAAATGCAAGGCCTACAGTAATTTGCCTACTTTTTATTTAACATGCATGAGTTGAGAATATATATAGTTTCTTTAGCTAAAAATGACTACTCAATACATGGTTCATTTACTATAGGCAGAATTTCTTTCACTGTTTACCGTCACTATATAACAATCAAAAGAAAATGCTAATTAAAATTTACCTTGATTCATAATGTAATTGGTGATAAATTGTGAACAACATGAAAGCTATAAGGTGTCCACAGACCTTTTGTCGGTCACTAATATGCAAAAGAACTCATTGAATGATTGGTTTTACATGGCGCACTAATATGTTATGCAGATTAAAAATAAATTAAAAGATAAACTGACAAAAAATTAGGAAGTTCACATGATATATCATTATCATCAAAAACGTCTAGAAACATCCTGATTAGCATATATTTAGGTAATTCAAATTACATAATTTCTTTACTTGATTTCTCATCCACTTCTTCCATTAATTTATTAATTTTATTAAGTTCTGATAGCACTTTGTAAAATAAACAATCAACCTCATAGGAAGCACATTGTTCTAAAATAGAAAAGTATATAATAACAGAAACATGTCTACCAAAATGATCCGATTCATTTTAGTCACAGTGACACAAAACGATGTAGTACAGAATAAAATAGTTCACATAATGAAAATATCACAATATAAAATATCAACCGTAACTTATAACCAAGATGAAAAAATCAGCAACAATTTTAAGACTGTGAATGCAAATTAATACTTCTCCAACAATCAAGATGGCTCTAAGCCTTGAGTAAATCATTCTTGCGATTAGCTCCAAAGTGAGACTCCAGTCTCTTGTAGCTTCAATTTTCATAAAAGAACTTTGTATATGAATTATTATACCTGCAATAACTATTCTTGTTCTAGTAGAGTTCTTATTCACATATTTACATTTGCCTCTTTTCATATATTTTCACAGACTGATGTTGAATGCGAATCTAGCAGGTTGGGAAAGCAACTTGCCTAGTTTGATGAAAGAGTCCTTGATAACAATAATACTTGCAGCTGAAGTATCTGGCTATTGGCAAGCCCTCATTATATGGACATGTGAATTGATATGTTAAGAATGAGCCTTTTCACTTTTATATTGCTTACCACAGAAAGAAAAGTTGAATGATATTGGCTTTTCAGTCATCTTATTATGTTCTTTAGCTAGAGCAGCTTGCCTAGCCAGAAATAATGCTTCAGTTACTCCTGGGACACCGGCTACCTGTTTTAAGCATGTGCATAGAAAATGAATGAATATAGCAACACGGTAAATGAGTTGAAGAAAGAGTTGAGTAACATTAATAGTTAACTGAGCACAGCTTTTTCTACATGATGCGTAGCTTTTACACTACATGATGCGAATACGATGAGCTAAAGTAAATATCATATTTGAAGAAGCAAAAGAATAGCTAATGACGTATCTACCTTTAAAATTAAATAAATGGGAAAAGCAGAACAAATTGTTCTGAAAGTAATCACGTTGGAGAAACAAAAAATAAAAACTAAAATTAAAAAAAATAAAACAAAAAAAAGTGTTCGACAATCCTTTGGCAAAAATATACATTAAAAGGGTATTTCGAGCAGTTTTATGTTCAAAGGACAGGAAAAAGGAACAATCAAAATCACTATTCAAAAACGTAAAATTTACCTTGCGTTTGAGATTATAGCGATGTCATTCATATTTGTAATGGAATTTCTGCTCTTCTCCCTCATCGAATTCTTTGTTACATGTGTTACACATCAACACCGCCATGCGCTCTCTCTTGTACTAAAGAAAGAATAAGTGAACATACAGTTTATGTGCTTTTTGAGGCCGCGAAAGCTACAAATGGAGTTATTTGGAACCGTTGATCTATTGGGGTTTGTAGGCTGTTAGATTATTAGACTGGCTTCAAGCACAATTATGCTAATGAATGACACACCTATATTATAATTTATACTTTTACATATATGTGTATAGAATTATATCTGACATATATGTGTGTGTACGTATGTGTGTGCGCATGCACATACGTGCAACCATAGATCTACTACATTAAGAAGCCAAGAAGAGACACATTTAGCAGTTTTGATCTAATTCACACAGTTCAAGAATTTCAATTTCAGTGTTGAATTTTGTTGTTAATTTTTCATATATCTTTGAGTTGATCAATGATTTTTTTTTGGGACTGGTTCATAATGACTGAATCAAACAATGGATTTAAACAATAAGTCTAAATTAAAATTCTAGTATAACTGCAGTATTAAGTATATATAACCAAATAAAACTAAATACTAATTAAATTATGTAAATACCTTGTCAATGAATCTTACTATTGCATACTAAATCACTTTAATTTTGATATTCATGTGATATTGATTAAAACCATAATAATTCTCAAGTCTATAAATGCAACAATTTTGTGAGTTCAACCTTCATTCCACATCAATTATTAATATAGTTAGTTGAAGAATTAGGAGAAACTAAACTACGCAAACCTTGAGTTTTGGGTGGCTAACCTATCAACACAATAACAGATGTCTAGATTAAGGGCCTGAACAGAATAACTAACTTATAGTGACAAATATATGAAAGATAGATAAATGTAAGTTCGAGAGTACTTTTGAATGATGATATCATAATAGATAATGTGATCGAAGATATTTAAAAATCATTAACAAACAGATGACATTGAAAAAACATAAACAAATGAAACAACTTGTTAAAGGACTATGTTTTATTTATACATGATGGTTTAATGCAAACTCGTATCCCGAAAAATTTTCATATTGAAGATCACAATGCATGAAATTATTGCTCTATTACTTCATGACTACCGAGTTGTCCATAATTCACAGGAAGAAAAGTATGAAACACATATGGATAAAATATTAAGTCATGGTTGATTGACATTATAATGTAATTCACCATAAATCCAATGTTTAAAATTTAAATACTACATGGGTGAATAAACAAAAACATTACTTAGATCCAACGCTTTATGAATCAATCCAAATAGTAGAAAATAATGTAGAATTATATGCGCAATCGGTGCTTTAAAGTAAGCCAAAATAATTATGAATTGATGCAAGCAATCAGATAGAGGAAAAATGGAGAAATAAAAGCCCTTATATTTTCTCAAATCCTTATAGCCTTCTTGCTTCATTTCAATTGTATAATGAATCGTACTATCAAGACGCCCGACGTAACTGAGTTTTGCCACCTCTTCTTTAGAACTACTTCTTTAATAAAAGCAAAAGATATTCCACCTAAATAAAACTAAAGCGAAAGGAGACAGGGAATGGAATCTAATAAAAATATTGTTTTTGCTATATGAATCAGGGGCAGGTGTCCACTGATTTAATTGATAACTATATTAAGTGTCCAAAACTAACAAATAATATTCATAATTATTAGTTGTCTTTAAGTAACCCAATATGGATTTTCTCCATAAAAAGTTTAATGGCAATTGTTTATCTTTTCGAAGATAACGTGGAGTTTAATGCGTAGTGTATTTTCTAGGAAATGTTTAATGGAAATTGTATTTTTTATTAAGATTATAGTGTGTTTGTGTTTTTGGATTTTTATTACAATGAAAGATGAGTTTATTTTTTTCTTACATTAATAGTTTATATTTATGTGCATTCAATATGTAGTAACTGCTCAAAACTATTTGTTATTATCATATTGGTCTAATTTGTATATCTTTATAACTAATTGGATAGAAAAAAAGCATTATGTTAAACTAAAATTTCCTATTTTTTGATTTATTGATCGTTGGAAGATAGGATAATTATATAATATTTGTCTAATTTTACAAATATTAGCAATTTCATGCACACGAGATGCATAATAGGATTAATATTTTGAAGTAATACTATGAAACAATAATCCTACCACTGCATGTATTTCGCCACACTGAAATAAGACAGTTCATAAGATAAGTAAAACATGAACAGTAACAGTTTGTTGCAATAGGAGGACATGGAGCTAGGAAAAGTAATTAGAAGTTCTATACAATTGGAGACAAAGTTATGTTATGAAGTTTGTTACGGTCAATTGGAGTAATGGCTGTGTGAAATAAAAGAGCGTACGGATAAAGCATGCAGAACTTTACCTGTAGACGGAAAAAGTTAAAGCACGTAAAATCAGAATACTCTATTTCAATCAGGAAATCGGATACGGAAAAAGAGTTGTATAGAAGAGATCTTGTTCCACTCGCGATCTCTGATGTCATGTTTAGTTCAAGTTGGATACAATTATGTTCTTATAGGCAGGAGAGCTGTAATTTGATCTGGCAATTTTCGGTATATTATTTTTCATTGATTAGGCTTAAACTAAGAAGGATAAAATGAAGGTGTATATTCTCAGCAAGGACAAAGGAAAGATGAAGTGGAAAATTTTGAACAGTCAGTTTCGGATAAGACTATAAACAAAGTGAATGGAGAAGGAGTAATAGAAAAAATAACTTCAGCTGTGCATAAAATCATACAACTATAGTTTGTAACCTAAGGAATAGATATCTATTAGAAATCAAAATGCCGGAATGAAGATAAGGATAAAAAAAGAAAATAAGGGAAAGATAGTGTTTTTTAATGAACATGGTCAATATTAGTCACAGACTTCTGTTATGTCTTCTAACCAAATTTTTTGATGAACAGGTAAACAGTCAAATAAGTGCCTTCTATTATTTTCAGTATTTGCGTAAAATCAGTTGTGTGTGCGCGCTCACAGAGGAGGAAAATTATGAAATGAAATTGCAAGGTGTAAAACATCATTCTTGATTAGTGAAAGAGTAACTTACTGAAAAAGTAAAGTGGAAAAGAGTGCAAAAGGTTTAATCATTTAGCAGACTGTTCTATTTCTTTGTTGATAAAAAATGGTCGTGGATCTAACCTTGTTATCGAGGAGCTGCATGCTGAAGCCAAAAACGTCATTGCTTTTTAGATTGATGGAGTCCCATAGCCTGACAATGCAAATCTGGATTGTTGCTTCAATGTTACAGTTAGTGATTCGATGACTGTGTAGTATCCATTATTAGAAATGATAGAGCAGAAATAACGTGTTAAGCAACTAATAGATGGCTGTAGATTATATAAGACTGTAGATGTAACAGACTGTAATGTGTAACAGAGAGTGTATTTTGACGTACCTAAGTTGGTGACATAATGGCTGCAGAGTAGGGTGTTCGAGAAGGGTCCGTTATTTAACTTGTATGTACTGAGAACGGTGAGCAAACTCTCGACGTCAATGCATATGCCACCTATTGAATAGTTAATTTAGTCAGTTAGCTGTTGATGAGTAAGAATAAGTGGAGCATAAGAAATTGCATCAATTGTCCATTTAGACGAAGCAAGTTGCCTTGTTTACACGATTCAACAGTTGCTCTCTGTGATATGGAATGTAGTTTTCCAACTTTTTTATTTTAAGATCCACTTCTATATGTTTGCTGGAAAATTCCTGGATCAATTGGGGGGAAGGGGGTTGATGGCAATCAGTATGTAATGTGAGCGGATGTATTCTAAAGGCGAGTTGATGATTATGGTGTCAGCAACTTACATTTTTTATCTGCCTTTTTTTTTCAGCTGCTGGAGTAAATGTCTATCTTCCAAGAACGTTATAGTGCAACATGCATCCTCCTTGGTGGATGCAAGTAAAGTGAACGTATAACTATACAGAATAATACAGTTATGGTTTAATGTTTGTTCTTGAACAATGGTAAGGATGTTACCAATAAGAGTGAAATATGTATGTAAATTCCTTGAGATTCCAAAGCAGATCGTAGCCTCTTGATGTTGTCATCTACCTATAGTCGTGATGATAGGGAAAATGTTATTGTGTTATGCTCTAACTTGTAGTTGAATGTCAGTTATTGGGAAAGTTGTATTCGTCTTGAAATAACAGTTACATGTCCATGGATGTATAGCTATTACATCCAGATACCAAATGAGTTGAGCCTGTGACTATACTATTAAATTTAATCATTTGAAAACTTCAGCATGCAAAACATGAAAGTGAAAGCTAATATTATACGATTATTTAGTAGCAAAAAGCCATCAGCAAAACTTACCACAAAAATATCAAAGTTAAATGAATGTGACATGGTAACAAAATAAATAAAGCTTAAGGTAAATGTTCATAATATTCAAATGTATAAGAATGGATGGAATAAAAATAACCTTAGCATTTAAACTAAAATATTTTTATCAAGAACTAAAAATGATTGCAATAAGAATGTATAAAACCCAAAATTATAATCTTACACTTCTAAAGTAAAGAAATTATTTTTTTCATGTAAATCTATTAGGACAACTCTCAAATCTTATTTACATGCCTCCCAAATAATAAATGCTCACTTGGCATACCACATCGTTGTGCATTTTACTTATCATCATCGTCTCTTCTCTCCCAATGTTCTATATGTCTTGGATCAAAACTGAACACAACGTGCATGAAATTTCTAACCTGGGAATGATATAGAAATTCCTTCTTCAACTATATCTGCCTGCGTCCTAAATAATTTGAAATACAGTTTGGAAAAAACAATAGAATAAACATTAAAAAATGGTTAAAAAAGGCATGAATATATAAGCTTTTATTAATACAATAAAAGATTGAATTGAGTTAAGTTAATTCTCAGAAATTATAGAAAATTATAACACAACTATATACCCACTTAAAGGAGTTTATTTTTTCCATTAGTTCCCAATTTTATATGGTAAACAGTATCAGGTAATGTATTGGGATATGTATCTTAATTAAAAATATTGCATAATGAATTATTCTACATTTTCATAACAAATAACAGCATTTGGAAAATTAAATGTAGGTGAATATATAACAGGGAAAAGCAGAACTTCCGATAGTGGATGAGAAAATGATTTTCATTTAAGTCAATGATATATTCAATCTGTAAGTGTGAATTTGTTAAATTATTTGTTGTTTGATTATTCTATGTTTTCTTTTTGTGTGTTGTTTGCATTAAAAAAAGTTTTGTCTTGGTGTTTGTCATTTTATATTAGCATGTGTGTTTATTTGCATTTGTTGCTTTTCTATTTTGCATATGCATATGCATTTGATTTTCTATTTAAAAAAAATTATACACAATTTCATTTCTGAAAAAAAAATCCATTTCATTTTTCAGTATTGTTGCACAATTCAACATTTACAATTCCTTTTACATTGAGTTTACACTGTTTACATTTATTTTGCAGTGTTGCGTTGAGTTTTCACTACTCTTAACATACAAAGCAATTTCGTACAATCTCCCCTGCATTGTCACTCCATTGTCTGCTCCAACATTCCATACATTAATTTCTTCTTCTTTTCTACCGCACATCTCCTCTTAACAACTGCCGAACATTCCACTACTCGAACAGCTTCACAACTACACCATCTGCTGCTACACCTTAACAAACTGTCCATCTGCTGCTACACCTTAACAGCCTGTGCATCAAAACTTCATTACTGTGTGATCACACTCACAACTGCTGCCAACACCTTCAACTATTCCATCTCATCCCTGATTCAACATCCCTATTGCAGTGACAAACACACACGCGCCCCATCCACACGACACAATCCAACTTCCCTTGCTATCAACAATAGCAACTCCTCACCATCTACAATCCCACATGCTTTATTCTCCATTACATTGCACAACTCAATGTAGTCGAATTCCCAATTCAAACCACCAGTGTTCATATCCTCTGACCAAAGCAACATTCCAACCTGATCTGTTTCAAATTTCACATCAACATACTCATCACCATCTGCCTCAACTATCACCCAACCACAGCCCTAACCTTTGCACTACTAAACCATAACATCTACATTAACAATCACCACTGCCTGACCACAAGGTTTCACTACATTTTATCATTTCCCTGTAACAGTGTATCACCACAGACCCACAATATCACCTACACACTTCCAATCAACGAAGACCTGAATCACCAAAAGACATTACCAAGCAGCAACTTCAAGTCATACCGCCACTAAACACTACTGCCTCCAGCAACTGTCATCCACCATTTCAGCAACCAAACAAAAATCAACTTCACCTCCCAAACAAAACATCACCACCCAGCTCCACAGACTCAACCACCCTGCATCATCAAAGACCATCACTGCTTCACCCTGTTCCACTGCTAACATAAAAAAACAGTTGCCATAAATTACACAGCATCACCTGGCAACATTGCATCATCAATGACCATCGCAGCTACCAAATTGCTGTAAAACCACACCAAACACCACCTTAATCAAAGCCTGAATCGTCGAAATCGCCAACTAAATCGCGAACTTCCAATCTCCCAATCCCCCAACTGAATTCCTCGACATCGAGCAACTTCATGTCTTCTCAAACTACAAAACGCAAATCACTAACAGAACTAACCCAATTCGACAATCAAACCACCTCTAACCCCCTTCGAAACAAACCTCACCTTCCGCTCGACAAATGAACTCAATCGACAACTTAAGTCTTTGAATTCATGTTTAATTTCGAATTTTAATGTGGAATTTTGATTTAGTTTCTAGAATTTGAAATTAAGAGGAGTCGAAATACGTTTTGTTTTTTTGATAATAGAGCAAGTACGCAATTTGTTTTTGAAAGTGGATGAGAAAATGATTTTCATTGAAATCAATGATATATTCAATCTGTAACTGTGAATTTTTTAAAACAAAAATTGATTATTTTCAAAAACCAGTGAAGTGAACAAACGATTAATAAAACAAACATTTGACAATAGCCAGAAACAATATAAAGTCAGGAAACAATCAAATAATTTACAATTGCTGAAAATACCACCAACAACAGTAGACGAAGGGGAACAACCAATTTACTATACTAATCCATACTGTAAAAATATACACGTAATACGAACCTAAATTCAGGCGGAGGAAGAAGCTTGTCCCAAATCGAAGGTTATTTGAATGCAAGGAGACCGAAGATGATGGTGAATTGTGGGAAACTCCGGCAAATCAAACAACGGCGAGTCAATGGGTATTTATGGCTAGCGAAGATGATGGCGACGGGATTTAGAGAGTATATGCAAGCAAATATTTAGGGTTTGGAGGAGGAAGAGAGAAGGGGAAGAAAAATTAGAAAACGGGGTTACTCGTATGGCAGATACCGATGGTAAAGGAACGACGACGGTAGAAATTGAAGGGAATCTATCGATTTCCACTTGAGGAAGAGGGGATAACCTGAAGAGGAACCGCTCAATCTCGCGAACGAAACTGGGAAAAGGAGATAAGTGATGGGGAGAATGGAAGCTTCAGGTAGATGAAAAGGGAAAAGAGAAAATTACGAATAGTACAGAGGGAAACAAATCTGGGGACTGTTCGGTTGCCAAATTTGAAGGGGTCTGTGTGAGCTTGAAATTCAACTCACTAATAATAATATAGTATAGATAAGTTGGATAACCATGGAGGATAATAGATCTAATTACTGAATTTATAAAACCACCTCTAATCCAATAGATCGAAATTGTAAAACATGTTGCGCTGATTTTGATAAGCTATAGATAACTTCTATGGATTTACTTCATATGATAATTTGAAATGATTTTGGATAGGTGGAGATAGACAATCGATTTGAATGCACGCAACATACCTAGACACACACGCGCGCGCGCACACACACATAATTGACTGGAAATCCATTTGTAAAAATAAATCACTTGAAATTGATATAAAATAGTGGAAACTATATCGAAACACTGTAAAGATAAACCTTGAACCCATACTCGAATAGACGAAAAACAAGTAAAATAAACAAGAAAAATAGAACTTAAGAATATGGAAAAGACAAGCCAGATGTCTAAATTAGCTGGTCAGAAGTCAGAGTTGAGCTAAAAATGATTAAATACGAACCAGAAAGAAAACGGTACAAATAAAGCACAATTCAGACATCTGAAAACCCTGACCAGACATCTGAGATAGAGGTCAGATGGCTAAGCTAAAAGATCAAATAGCTGAATGAGTAGGGTTTGAAAACAGAAAGAAAAGAGTATAAAATTGGTATGATTCAGACATCAAAATCCAACACTTAGACGTTTGAATGAGAAAAGTTTTTTTCAATAATATGAGTCAAACGTCTGAGCTGTAGGGTCAAACATCTAAGTTGATGTAGTCGGTCAGATTAAACTTAGACCTAGTGCAAGCTACGTAGAGTAGGCCAGGAAAACTTGTTTCCACTTCTTTGTTATTTGGGAGTGCGAATGGCTGAATGATGTCGGGCAGCAAGCTGGAAACGTTCCATCTTGGGTCAAGTCCTAGGCTCTCATGTCTCGAAGTTTGAACGTGGTACATAACATGGCAGTTGATTATATCACAATTAGAAGTTCACATCATTTGTAGCTGGTCCTAGCCAAAGATTCGTGGAAGCTGGAAAGAGAGGACGAAGATGCTTTTCAAAGAAGGGCGGAACGACCCTTAATTGCTACTTGTGTAACGATATAGAACTTATGAAGGGGACTAACGAAGAAATGTACCAATGCAAGATGGCAAGAACCCATTGGACAGTGATTCAATGAACAAAATGAGCATTAAATGCATAACCTACTTAGGACAAGACAGCAAGAACTGTCAAATAGTGATTCGACAATGGGCCGGGAATAGGATGTATATTTAAATAGATATAACCTGAGTAACGACTACTAAAGCAGTTAGTTGATATATATATATATATATATATCTATGTATGTATGTATGTACAGTTAGGTGGACTGTCATTGAGATTGCATACTAGAGATGCTTCTAGGAGTTTCCCTATTTTAGTATACTCCACCTATAAGTGGAACTTTTACGAACTATAATTGGACACCTAGAATAGTCAACTTAAAATGTAAATTAACTGGACCCATATAATACACTAAGGAACACCATAGGTGTAGGATATAACCGAACTTCAGTCCCTTGTTTAAATCATACCACTAATGATATAATTCATTCACTGGACTTCGTCTGACCCCCTTCATTTCTCCCTCTAATTACCTATTACAAGAGGACATGGTAGTAAGTGAGTTGAATTTGTTCAGGTGCGTAGAGAAGGTGACACATCAATGGATATTTATTTATTATAGCTTCTCTCCATGTATCTTATTTTATCTATTAGATACATAGTTACTATGGTGTTATTTGGAAGTTTATCAATCGTCTGGACCTATTGCTATTTGTCTACATTTGGAGACATGATATGTCGTTTATTATATGGACTACTGTTATTCTGTAATTGTGTTATTTGAATTACTTTCATTACTTGTATTTTATTTCCTTCCATTGTGAGATCTAAAAGTGTAGAGTTGTGTAATGTTATAGTTCTATGTTGTATATTACCTTTAAAACCTTACAATTTGTACTTCTTAGCACGACAACGACTCAAAAGCCAAATTTGGGCTTTGAAATATTGTATCCTAAGGCGCAGGTTGTTAGTTTATTAATTAAAATATATAAATGAACTGGACTAATACTGACAAATAGAAATGTAAAATATACTTGCCAATTAATTTTTGCATGTTGACTCATGAAAGCGCCTAATTATATAACCACTAAATATGTTCGTAACTTAGTTGCATGTTTACTTACCTGAGTCGTGTATTGTCTTTAATGAGTTTCGAACTCTAAAAGTAAGGATATGAATATTTGATTCATTTCCAGTCACATAAAATTTTTGTATGGTGAACGGTCATGATTTGTATTGTATGAAACCTTGATGAAATTAGTTCATTGAAATAAGTAAGTAAATTGTACTGCGAGATCTTGTAATCAATATGATTGATTACATTAATGATCCTGTTGTGTTAAATGTAATACTGGACCAAAGGCTATACCGTTACAGGATAGATCTATGGATTTGACCATTGAAATTTGGTTCGATCAGTTTACATAATGTGTAATTTATTTGATGTCCTTAAAAGTCAAGGATGACAAAATGCACCTTTTTAAAGAGTTCATTATGATATTGTAGTTAGGATTTCCTTTCAATTGTTCAACCGTATAGAAAGAAAATTGAATGTATAAGAGTGATATAGCCTAAGGAATAATTGGAACGAAGGGAGCGAACGATCATTTCTACTTCATAAAGAAATTTAGATATAAAAATTATAAAATAATAATAAATACTTAACATCGGAATTAAAAATATGGTTTCTAAATTATTTTCACATAAAAAATTCTATGATATTTATTTCTTTGAATTTAAGATACTTGATCTGAAAATTCTAGACTGTGAACCAATTACAGTAAATGAAATAAATAGCCTATATTAGATGGTTGAATGGAGCTTTGTATTTGATACACTATTATAGTAATGGAAAAAATAGTGGAAGCATGCCATATAACACTTATTGGTCGCATCAAGTTATGGAGATTATTTTTGTAAAAATATCAAACATTATTTATGAAACAATAACCATTTTTCAGTGTTGATTGAAAAATAAACATAGTTTTATTTTAGTATAAGTATTATGAATATTCAATATAAAATGAAAACTATAGTAGTGGTACTTGTGATGAAATGGGAAATACCAAATATCTAAATTTATTCGCAAATATTTTGGAATTATGGGCTAAGCCACAGTTTTGAGGCATAATTCTTTAAGTATATGATTATGAATCATTTGGTACCAATGAATTATATCTCAGACAATAAAGGACAAAGTACTCATTCAGTGGGAGTGACATAAGAGTTGACGAGCTCTTCAGATTGGTACATATAGATGTATGCAATCACAAGTCCATTATAGCAAAATAGTTCCATGTACTTCGTTATATTGGTCGATGAATTATCACCGATATAGACATGTGTATTTAATATATGTAGTAAGTATGTCTATAATAAACTCATAGAGTATAAAGCATAAGTAAATAAAATAATGTGCAATAGAAATTAAAATGTCTCAATTTGATTGAATAACTAAGTGTATTAGAAAGAGTTCTGAACGTATTTAGAAATGAACAAAGATTAAATCTCAAAAGTCACTCCTTCCTATTATACATAATGATGTATCGATAAGGAGTAATTGAACTTTATTGAATGAAGTACGGTAATTATGAGTGAATTTGAGTGAACTTCTTTCTATAACGTCGTATACTTAAGAGTAATACACAAGGTTAAAATTAATTCCATTTAAAGAATGGTTTGCAAAATCATGCAAGATGAGGGTTTATAAGAAACTCCAAAATATCCTAGACCAAGGAATTAGCAGGTTAAGCAAGTCGAAAGACTACATATAATAATTTTACATAAGGGATCTTGTATGAATCGCCCTAAAAGATTTTGCAAACTATAGTCAATGAATGACTTATTTATGTTTTGAACATAAGTATAGTGAACTAAAACCAAATTATTTTATATATAAGGTAATTCATAAAATGTTAATGAATACCTTTCCACTAGATAGAGACACAATTGTTGTTTCAAGAAATACCAACTTCACATCGAAAGAATTTCTTTGAGAAATTATCGGTAGTAAATTGATTAAAATATGAACAAAAGACAAAACTGATTATGTGGGATGAAATAGATTAAACTAACCTAGAAAACACATCAAATTAGAGTGTCTGATAAGTATTCTAATATATCGAAGAGAACCTATGAGTTTGCTATCAGTGTCGAAAATATATAATCCTCGGTTATCAATTAGGCCATTAAGAGTATTAACTTTACATATGCTATGATGCATGAATCCATAAAGGATTCCAAGTACGTTATCAAAACATGATTTTGGTAGTTGTACCAGAAGGGATGTGATCCATCGACCACGATTCTTCAAGAGCAAGACTAATGCATACAACATGCAGAAACCAATATCCAAGGATATTATCTTAACTTACGGTCCCGATGAAAGTAAATACTTTCGACCGTTAGTCCCCGGAGATAGCAAGAAATTCAAATTCCAAATAAACAAAATCAATATAAAATATCGAAAACAATATCCAAATAATTATCTCGACCTACAATACTTGTGGAAGGATAACTTTCAACTATTAGGCCCTTAGAGATATCAAGAAACACAAATTCAAAAAACATCAAAATGAATCAAATACCCAATGTATAAAATCTTTTATCTTAATCCTTAGTCCTTAGAGTGGCGAAACTCTTGAATGGTCCTTAAAGATAGAAATAACAAAAAGGAGATCTCTAGACCATAAGTTCTTATGAGAGAATGAAAGTGATAGAGTTAGGCATATGCCATAGGGGCAACTATGTAATTTGTTACATATATCTAACTTGTTGACCAATCTTGATCGAAATAAAGATATTTTCCTTCTATTATATACTTGATATAGTGTGGTTATATTAATTAATTAATTTAATTAAAAGTATATTTAATAGAAAATCCATAAATGTATGTTTTGTGTTAGTAGTTACGAAGTATTATAACTACAAGTAGTTTATCAAAATGAAACAAATATATCATTTTAATTATTCCTAGTTAAGATGTATCGGGACTGGACATCGATACACCCATTAAGACTAGAGTACATAACGCTCTCCAAATGTTAAGTAGTATATTACTCATAACTATTTGGGGTACCAAGGGGTTACATACTGATAGTTATTGGATAAGTATGGAATGACTCACTCGATAGTTTACAGTAGGTTAACACTAAGGTTAAGCAGAGAATATCGATATGACTAATTTACATAGTTTCGACTTGAGAATACTGTTGATCTTCAATATGGAACCTCTTCTTTGATTATAGTTAAATCATGGCACGACGTCCATCGAATGACTATAGTTGGGTCGAGTGGAAGCATTATAAGTGAAACACTATTCAAAAGAGGATTTGTCTCCTCAGTTATATGAGATTAGCATCACGGTCAACTGAAGTCAACTCAAAGTTAAAGTCTTTATCCAGAGCATTTCAGGTAACAATAATTGTTACTATTGAACCAAGAACTTTGTGTTTGGACTATAAAGTTCAATGTGGATGATATTGGAATTTTGACCATTAACCTAAAGTGATATAGTTTTGGCGAAGATAATTGGTGTAAATAATTGTCACTATTAGGTACCGTTATAATAAGTAAAATTGGATTTTACCAGTGTTTGAACCAAAATTGGGCAAAATACTCTTCGAAAGTATTTGAAGAGATAAAAATGAAGAATAGAAATGTAAAACGAGGAATATCTAACAAACACTTCAAAAACAAATATGAAAACACGCATAAACACAGCAATTTAGAGTGGTTGGCGTATAGCCTACGTCCACTATGAAGTTGGTGACTTTATTGATATTTACTTGCTGATTACAACCGGTTACAAAGGATAATAGCGGATTATAGCTCTGAAATTCGATTACAACAGCAGTATGGAGTGCAAAGTAGAATTCGATAAAAGGCTGGACATCAAAGAGCCAAAAGATCCCTCTTCTGTAGGCCCTGGGGATTTATTTATAGGAGTAGGAGGCAAATATCTCGCTCAGATCTTGGAAGACTTCTTCTGACACGTGGGTGGGCCCATGTGATCGATTCCACGCGATTTCGACTCGATCTGTGGTCGATACGAACGAATTTTGTATCTATGAATATTTGACCCAATCGAGTTGAAACTTGGCAGAAATATTCTTTATGTTGTACGTAAGCTCCTGTGAAATTTCGTAGCATTTGGACTTATAGATTATGAGTTGTGATCGATGCAAACTTGGATTTCATGTGGGTTGTCGCATTCGAATTGATGCCTTCATATCGATCAATTCGAATCGCTCTTGGACACATGCCTATGAGTCGACAAGGCACCTGATCTTCAGTTCAATCCACTTTCCATGCCGAGTTGACTAATTCGTTCCAAGGCTTTCGCCTTATTTTTATCGAAGACCGTTGCCTCATTTGATTCGATGGAAGTTGTACAATTCGTATCGATGGAAACAACTCTGTTCGTATCGATCCAAATGCACGATAGGTATTGGTCGTATGGTCTTGTTCGCATCGATAGGCTTGGTTTTGTTCGTATGGATCGGAATCGACTCTATTTGATCGATACGAAGTTTAAGCGGTAGAATGGATACGAACAAGCGCTAGCTCGATGGATTCGAATAGTCGCAACATGATGGATAGGAACAGTGGTTTCATGATGGATATGAAGTAACGGAGCTTGATGGATTCAAACAAGGCTCTTCAGCCGATGGATACGAAAGGACGCGCTTTGATGGATGCGAATAGAATTACTGCAATGTGATGGACACGAACAGAGGCCTCCTCGGATCGATACGAACTAGATGGGTACGAAATGAAGGCTGATTTTCCTAGACGGCATCGACCATATCTTGAGCATACGGACTCCGATCAACTTGAGACTTGGAAAGTTGGCTTTCATAGTTTTTCTCATCTTGCCTTGTTAATTGTAGCTTGATCCGGACTCGGACAAAATTCATCGACATCCATAGTGAATCTGTGCTCACTTGACATCCGGGATGATTGATCCTTGGTTTCTAGTCAATTCCTTAATATCTCGGCCTTGCCAAAAGATGGAAAAACATTTTCCCCCTAAAGTACTTCTTGTGACAACATGACGTGCTTTGAATAGTCGCATCTTTTATCCTGAATAGTTCTATCTGACTTGCGGAATGATTGTCGTCTTTTCATTGAAAATTTTAATCCTGACTGATCTTTTAATAATATATGCTATTGACCGCCAACTGTTGTACCGGGTTCCTTTGTAACCGATCGTTGTGTGATAGCAGTTAGCAGTTCATTGTTGTAATCGTCATCAGGTGAGTATTCAATTCCTGTGGATTTTGAAAATTGAATATTAGTCCGACCTACATGCATATATGTTAATCTAACTCTCATTAACGTCGCACGTTCACGAGTCATTGTCAGTTTTCTTGCATCAAATTTTGTATCGATCCTCTCCTCAAATTAAGTTATAGCAATGATTGACGGTCGTTTTGGAATATCCTTTCATATCGATCCTCTTCTACATCGATGTGAAAAGTTAAAAAGTTGTTTTTTGTATCGATCCTCTCCGAGATCGATTCGAGGAGTTGAAAATTTGTGTTCGCATCGATGGTTTCCACATGGATACCATTCGCACCGACGGATACGAACTAAGCACTCGTATCAATGGACTTATGAGGGATACAAATAGAGCAGGTAGTTCTTAATGCGTTGTTCGTATTGATGGACACGATGGATAATTCATATCAATGCACCTCGAATGGAGTCGAAACAGTGGATACGAATTAGCGCTTCGTATCGATAGAATCCCATGTTTCAGAAAAGTTTACATTGCGCATCTCGTATCGATGAAGCAAGAGCGTTTGGGTTTGAATAGCCAGTTCGCGTCGCTGTAGGGTGGAACCGATTGAAATTGATCAAGATGACTGGGAGGCGAATCATTTCGCTTGGGCTATGCATCCATATAAATACGTTTTGTACCTAGCATTTTTTCTCACTGGCTCATTTTACTTCCTCGGTCATCGCATCGATCAGGATAAAGAAAGGAAAAAAATGACTCCATCCTCAAACCGAGCAATCCATCGATCTTTCAAACTGATTGTTTTAACCAGATAACTAATAAATCAATACTATTCCAAAATGATAAGACTTCAGTTTCAATGCCGTTCCATCCATGGTCGCCGCTAGTTTCGGCGTTGGCGATGCTGAAGTAGGGTCTGAATGAGGTTGAGGTGAGAACCAGGGCGTTCATGCTGCTTGGAGGAGAAGAGGTGTCTTTGATTTAGTCGATGGGTTTACCCGTTTCGGTTGTGGATGGAGGAATGATATTCGTGTCGATCCGGGGTCGTAGGATTTCGTACCGACTCAAGACGATAAATATAAAATTGCTTGTCTAGGATCAATACGAGGCAAGGGCGATTCCACACCGATATGAAATGACTTCCTAGCAATCGATACGAAGTATCGTTTCATGATCGATACGAACCTTGGGACATCCGATAAAATGCGTGCTCTGAACACGTGCGTTTATCTAATCATTTAATTCTCCTCCCTCTTCGCTCGAAGTGCAAAATCGCCAAAAATTTGCTTTGTAATTTATTTTCACTTGCAATTTTATTTCTATGTCAGAACATTCTCTGGTTGGTACATTATGCAATTAGCTTGTCCTAAGCCTCTCTTCTGCCGCCATTGATTTCTATGGATTCTACATATGAGGGTTTAGTGAGGATGACCTTGCTGAATACTGTCTCCTAGGAGGAAGCAAAAGAAGAAACCAAGAAGATTAGGGGAAAGTGCACTAGTAGAAACAACGCAAAGGAGGATTTGGACCCAAGGGAAAGATCAAAAACTAGAATATGCAATGTAGGGAGTATGGAAAGGAAGGATATTTCACGAAGGAGTGTAGGACAAAGGGTTTAAAGGTCAAGTGTTATAATTGCAATCAGTTTGGGCATATGGAGTGGGAGTGCCCTGTACCTCAAAAGATCTCTATCCAGGTGGTCCTAGCTTATGCACTAGATGTAGTACCTAGCTCGAGAATGCCACCAACATCAGATAATGGGAAGAAGGTCATGATCAAAGGTGTGTTGGCTTTATCTAGTATTTCTATTCGCACTTTTTTTTGACATGGGAGCATCATACTCTTTTATATCTAGTAGGTCCATGGATGAGTTACACTTAGACATAAGCATAGTTATAGACCTGTGTTAGTGATACCTGAAGGGAATGGTGAGACGATTATGTATATTGATGCTTTAGGAGCAGGATTTGGTGTAGTATTGATGTTGAAGGGCAGAGTGATTATCTATGCATCTATGTAGTTGCGAGCATATGAAATCTGATATCCAACTCATGATTTGAAGTTGGTATTGGTCGTCGTTGCTTTAAAGATTTAGAGCCATTATCTCTTAGGGGAGAGGTTTGAGTTGTATATTGACCATAAATCATTAAGATAATTTTCTCTCGAAAGGAGTTGAACATAAGACATCAAAGGTGGTTAGAGTTTCTAGCCTTGTATGATTCTAGGATTGAGTATACCCCAAGAAAAGGCAATAGTAACTGTTGCCTTGAGCCGAATACAACAAAGTTGTGTTTTGGCTATGTTATAGGAATGTAGCGTTTTAGAAACATTGCCTATGTGTGACATGCAGTTTTGTTCTAGCGCAAATTCGGGCAGTGCATTCAAAATGTTAGAATGTTTGGAAGTTAGGCCCACGCTGGTGGAAAGAATAGCCAAACTATAGAAGAGAGATGAATTCTGCATAGGCATAGTAAGAAGATTGGACTTAAGAATTGAGGCAATCGAGCTGAAAGGATTTGATGCCGATAAAGATGGGACTATGGAAGAATGGAAGGTTGTATGTTTCAGGTGTGGAAGGATTTTGAAGGGAAGCATTGGATAAATGTCATCATTCAAAATTTACCATACACCCTAGAGGTACAAAGATGCACCGATATATAAAGAGGAGTTTCTTCTGGGAAAGGATGAACAAGGATATAGGGGAGTATGTGAGAAAATGTCTTGCATGCCAACAAGTGAAGGCAAGCATTAGAACCCGAGTGGGCTCCTGCAGCCTTTGGATGTTCTAGTATGGAAATGAGTTTTAGTATCTATGGATTTCATATATGGATTGTCAAGATTGGTTGCAGGGAATGAGAGCATATGGGCCATAGCGGATAGACTATGTGTGCCCATTTCATACCAGCAAAGGTCAAGAGAACTACACTGAAGTTGGCAAAGATATATATAAGGGCAGTGGTGAGTTTGCACGGGGTACCTAGTACTATTATTAATGACCTCGATCCATTATTCACTAATGATTTTTGGAATAGCCTGTAGTGTGCTATGAGGTTAGAACCGTGCAAGAGTACTGCATTTTACCATTCTCAAACAGATGGATGGACCGAGAGGGTTAACAAGGTCCTAGAAGATTTGCTGAGAACAAGTAGTTTAGACTTTGAAGGATCTTGGGAAGATTATTTTCACTTGGTAGACTTTTCATACACCAATAGCTACCAGAGTAGTATTGGGATGACGGCTCTATTTGAAAACTGCATATTTTTTGGTCCATCACATTCATGCATTTACGATTCATGAGACAACCAGGAGGTTTGCCTAGAAGCAGCCACCCTTGAAAGAGTGCGTAATAGCTCACTGATCGAGCGCTCTTGCGCCGAAGATGAACGGGGCTAAGCGATCTGCCGAAGCTGTGGGATGTCCTCAATTTCAAGAAATTTTATCTTCTACCAAGACATTCACCGAGGAAGCGGAAACCTTTTTGAAGGAAGCTATTCAGGAGCACACTGAACTGTTTCTACTTGAGGAACAAGCATAAATTTATAGCTCTGATTCTATTGTTAGAACAAGAGTTATTCTAGCGAATTATTTCTGTTTCAAATCATTCAAAAAAGGGGAATCCAAAATAATTCGATTAGGGGTCAGTACACAAAGATTTAAGGTCATTTCTTCAATTAATTTCATATTGTTTAATATTGTATCGATTGATATATAAATAATAAATGATATATAAATAATAAAGAGCTTCCGGTTAATAGAAATTGAGGAGATTGACTCGGACTGTCCCTTGGCCCGTGGGTCCTGACACAAGGTTAGAATTCTAGCTCTTCCAGAGTGGTATCTCACTGATGGCTCGGGCCCCCCCGGAAGAAGGCTCCCACATAAATAAGAAGCTGGGCGGCAGCTACAAAAAAGGAGTTTAATGAAATATAGAATAAGGATATACAAACAAGAACCGATCCCAACGAAAAGGCGGAATAAATTATGGTTCTTAAAAAGAAACAGTTTGAAAAGGTTCAATTATATGAAATGAATTTCTAGATCCAGAAATTCCTTACCATCAACTTGATAAAAAGCGCCGAATAATTGCTCTTTGTTGTTCAAAATGAAGGGTTTCATTTTTGTAATTTTCTAATTGTTCCAAACTCTCAGAAATCGCATTAATCAAATTTACTTTTCTAAGAAATTACACTTGGAATGGAGATAAAAATTGTCTTTATCGTTACTTCAATAACTTCAATAACAAGTATCTTTGATTTGATATAATAAAAACAAAAAATAAAATCATTTGATCTATGAAATGATTGAGAAGCGAGCTACGTCTGAGCTAAGCTTGGATATTGAAGTCTTCTTTCGTTTCTCGAGGGTGAAGTAAGACCAAGCTCATGAGCTTATTATCCTAGGTCGGAACAAGTTGGTAGGATCCCACTTTTTAGAGTCGCGAACTTATAATAAACTCTTTATCTTTAATTAAAAAAAAACTCTTTATTTTATTAGTAAGATAGAAAGAAAGGACGGGTGAATTCATAAAATTTCCTAAACTTAAAGTGGGTTGTCATACATATTCGTGCACCAATTTGTCCACTATTAGTAGATAAAATGATTTCTTTCACTTCGGAATCCAAAATAATTCGATTAGGGGTCAGTACACAAAGATTTAAGATCATTTCTTCAATTTGCTTGAATCCTCATTTCTAATGGAATCGAAATGATCTCTGGATTGATCAGAGGATCCTTTCGATTGGCTAGAATCCGTTACTTGAACGAAAATAACCAATTAGGTTTACGATGAAACCTAGAAATCAATCACTGATCCAATTTGAGTACCACTATGGGATAGACCTCAACAGAAAACTGTTGAGTAACGGCAGCAAGTGATTGAGTTCAGTAGTTCCTCATAGAAAATTATTGACTCTAGAGATATGGTAATTTCGATTCCAATCAACGGTGACGTTATAGCTTCAATCCGATTGATTCTTAACAAATTAGTATCCGCAATTTGTGAGGGTCGTTCTAGCTATATAAGAAGTCATTGATTATGATTATGTTATGACCAAATAGAGATGAATATTATATGGTAGCTGCAGGAAATTCTTTGGCCCTGAATCGGGGTGTTCAAGAGGAACAAGTTGTTCCGGCTCGATACCGTCAAGAACCGTTCATGCATGATGTTAGATCAATATTATCAGGGTTATGATGCACCAACCTGCTAGTTCTTTTTATGAGGCACAAGAAGGGGAATTTATCTTGGAAGCGGAAGAACTACTCACGAATGAAAGGATTCGATAATATTACAGATGCACATGTATTTAATAACTAATACATTAAACTAAGTAATGGGAGTTTATTGTCTTCTTCGAAGGTTTTTAGAGGAAGATAGAATTAAGAAATAAAAATCTTAATGAAGAGATAGATCATTCGAATAATAAAAAGGATCCATACATTCATTCCCCCAAAAATAAACTTATCTTATTAACTATTGATTATTGAGAATCACTCTTTAATTTAAACTGTGAATATGTGTTTTCTTAATTATTTTAAAATATTAAAAAATTTTAATTTCTAAAAGAAAAAAGAAAAGATTGGCCGATAATTTTAATATTTAATAACTTTATCTATATCCTTCATACTTAGATCGAGATATTCTATTGGACATAGAATGCCAATCTTTAAAATGTAAAAAAAGGAGTAATCAACTGTGGACAAGAAAAATAAATGCAATAGCTAAATGGTGATGAGCCATATCGGTCAACCATAAACTTTGCGTTTGTGGATGGAATCCCCCAAGAAGGGTTAGAATGGCAGTTCCCGCGCAATTACAAAAAAAAAAGGTTAATTTCTTTTTTATTCAACCTTATAGAATTCGAATTTTTTTTTTGATTTAACAGAAAAACAGAAAAAGTTTCTAGTTTTTTGATAGCGAAGTAGTACCGTGAGAGAAAGGTGAAAAGAACCCCCATCGAGGAGTGAAATAGAACATGAAACTGTGAGCTCCCAAGCAGTGGGAGGAGAATGTGATCTCTGACCGCGTGCCTGTGTATGGAAAATCATGTAAGTTGCCTGCTTGTTGGTTGGAAGCGGGAGATAGCGTCACGCTGGGTCCGGAGGTAGTCAATGAAGCTATTGAGAAAGTAGAACTTATTCAAGCTAGGATGAGAGCAGCGCAAGCAAGGTATAAAAGTTATGCTGATGCTAGGAGGAGAGAACTAGAGTTAGCTGTTGGCGATTAGGTGTTCATAAAGATTTCTTCAATGAAAGGCGTGATGAACTTTGGGAAGGCTGGGAAGCTATCATCCAAATATGTACGGCCGTTTCTGATTGCAGAAAGGATTGGAAGAGTAGCGTATAAGGTGGAACTACCTAGTGATTTTGCAAGGATCCATATTCTGTCTCACGCATCACATTTACGAAAATGCATAAAAGATCTAGGCGCAGTAGTTTATTCAAAGACAGTAGAGGATCTGGTCATAGAACCAAATATGACCTTTGTGTGAAGATCAGTTCGGATAGTGAACCAAATGAGAAGTGGCTTTGAAACAAAGTAGTGAAGCTAGTCTATGTTCAATGGAACGCAGATCGAGAGGACCGCACATAGGAAATAGAGGACAAGGTCAGGAGGACCTATCCAGGGTTATTTGTTTTAGATTAGCGTATGAAATATGTACCGTATTGCGTTGGTTATGAACCGTGTGTGTATATATATATTATGGTTGGTTATTATATTAGTAGAAGGCAACAATGCATTTTATTTATGGATTGGGAATTCATGGTTATGCTAGAGTAACCATGGGATGGCTAGAAAATTATTACCAAGCCTTGGTTGAATTTCGGGGCTGAAATTACTTTAAAGAGGAGAGATTGTAACAACCCCATATTAAGAATTATTTAATTAACTAATTAAAAGGGCCAAGAGGGCTATATAAGAAAGCAAGGGGGGTAATGAATTAATGGAAAATGCCAAAGCCCAAGTGATCGTGGGACAATAAACATGACTCCTTTCCATTCATTCATCACATTCTACTAAAAAGTAAAATAGAAACTGAGGACACGTTGTTGGTGGCAGCTTAGAGAAATGGGAATAAAGAGGAGATAAGGCAAATACAAGCTAAGAAGAAGAGAGGAAGATATAATCAAGGTTTCTTAAAAGGTTTATGTGAGTAATACTTAACATTTTATTCATTTCGTTTTGTTGATCCGGATCATGTTAATTTTGTACTCATATAGTTTTTGCAAAAATGAAACTTTGTCATAATGTCCTAACGATTGTTCTAAAGATGGGTTAGTAGCTTGAGAAGCTTATGGCTTAGGAATAAAATAGTTATGAATTTCTCAAGTAAACACTTGGAAAATATATAAGGAAAATAATTTGTAATCCAAATGAAATACAAGGTAGGGATAGAGGAATTATTCATGAATTTTTTGGAATATATTGTAAGACTTTCTATTTGTAAAATAAGCTAGAACTTTTGCAGAACTACGCTGGTGGAAAGGGTACCTACACTGAGAATTAATAGAAATGACATATATATGAATATCATTTTTTCTCGATTGCCAAGTTTTACTACAACTACTTGAGATGCGGTTGGATAATATCCTTTTACGATTGGGTATGGCTTTGACCATTCCCAGAGCCAGGCAATTAGTTAACCATAGACATATTTAGTTAATGGTCAGATAGTGGATATACCAAGTTATGTTGCAAACCCTGAGATATTATTACTACGAAGGATAAACAAAGATTAAAAGCTCTGATTCAAAATTATATTGCTTCATCTCCTCAGGAAGGAGTGCCAAACCATTTGACTATTGACTCATTCTGTAACAACCCTGTATTTTCTGATTATTGTAATTGTATATTTTAATTATTTTAATTTAAATTCCTAATTTAAATACTTTATTTTATTTATTAAAATGAATATATTTTGTTAATTGAAATATAAATGTTGATTTTGATGTGGATTAGAATTTCAAACATGCATAAATTGAATATTTCCAGAAAATGTGAATTTTGGTCAATCTGGTCAAACTTTTACCTTTAAATTTAAATTTTAAAAGTTTGAAAATTTGAATTTTATCTTTTATTATGAAAGTAAATAAAATTTCAAGAACAATGCTTTTCTTTTCGTTGAAATCCGAATAATATTGTGAAAGTTATGCTTTTTACAAAATTGGTTGTAAATTGTTTTATTTAACAATATTGTTTATTTTAAATTATATAAATAATTTTTTTTATTTGTCATATCTTATTCTAAATTCTATTATATGTTATGTTACATATATTTTTACCTTTTAAATATTTTTAAAGTGATGTTTGAATTTTTCCAAAGCTCATTGAATTTATTTTCTATTTTTAAAGGTTAGTTTCCATTTTTCTGCTATTTTCTTCATTTAAATTATATTTAATTAAAATTTATTTATTAATTTTTATGTATGCATTTTATTTTTATGTTTTTATCTTTATTTATAAATATTTTTCATGTACATACAATTTTCCCAAAGTTCATTTCATTTATTTTCAAATTTTCAAGCCTAATTTACATTTTTCTTTGTTATTTTCTTAATTAAATTATATTTAATTAATATTTATTTATTTATTTTTGTTTATTTACTATATTTTCGTGTTTTATCTGTATTTATACATATTTTACTTGTATTTAAATTTTAAAAAGAAATGGTGGAAATTTGAAAGGTTTATGACTCTTTATTTGCTTAAGCCTTTTTGTATTCTGTCTTTTCATTTCTCAACCATCTCTTCAATTGGCTGCCTTAACTCCATTCTTCAGCCATGTATTCTTCTTTCTTTTTCACGTGAAAGGGAAGACTTCTCATCCCCAAAAAATCACGACTTCATGAAGAAAAAAAAAGAAAAAAAATAATGGCATCATCTCTTTTCTCTTTTCATTATTTTTCTAAGTTTTTGCCTTCCTCTTCCACCTTGTTTGCTCAGCCCTACCACCCATCATCACCACCATCCTCTCCACCATCACCAGCCACAGCAATCACCACCTCCTATTCTGACCACCACCTCAAGCAATGACCTTCAAGTGGACCAAACACCACAATACTTTGCACCTAACCCCTTGAAACCTTGCCTAGCCGAGCATAACTCCACTATCACCTTCATAATTGCCTTGGCCACCCCCTATCTCCACCACCACCTACTGACCTGACCTATAAACATCACTCCAGCAATGACTAGACCTGAAGCATGTAGGGCCGAGCCCCACTTGATCCAAGGCCGAGCCTTGTTGAGCCCAGAACTCTACTCCTCTTTGCCTTGTCCCTTTATTTTTCCCATGTTGCAACTCCTACCCATCATCAACTATTTCATCTCCATTTTAACATGAATTTTTGATGCCATACCTGATCCAAACCAGAGCCTATATCATCAGCTATGGACGAGCAAAAGAGCCCCTTGGTCGAGCTCTTGAATGATTAAAGCAAGGTCTAATCATTCTTGTCTTTGTTGCTTTGTATTTCCGTTTATTTCAATGTTGTTTTGTGTTAAGTAATTCATATGTTATATTGTTTGTGTCTATTGGATTGTTACAAGATGGTCATCTTGGCTCTCTTCACTCAATTGAATCACTAGTCGTGCTATATCGTGCTTGTCGTTCCCTTGGAATCGTTTTGTGTGCCGTAGTGGTCTTCAGCTTGAAAAGGTGAGTCATTCTCACTCTGACATTTATACTTATGAAATAGTGAATTGATGACAAGTGTTTAATAATATAAAATGTTATGCAAGTTAATGATGATCATATGATATGCTATGCCATGTTATTACCATATTAAAACTGTTAATTATCACCTGACATGTGATATATGACATTATATTGTGACACTGACATTGTTTATATTGTTTATGCATATATTCACACTGCAAGTTCCCTGTTAGAATAGAATCACTATGGGTTGAAATGATACATACCCAAATGGACTTTAGATTAGGAAAAAACCGTTATGGGCTAAAATGATAGGCCTGAGCGATTTTTATTGTATTTTATTTGACTTGGGATTGCAGGTTTGAAATGATAGAACCCGGGTTTTCTTTGTAAACTGCGGATTGAAATGATATATATCCGTATCACTTGACCTAGGTTAGAAAATTATATACAGACCCCGTGGTATATTTTTAAATGATATTTATTAAAATATGTATTTTTAAAAGTATGAAATTTTGATTTAAAAATATATATTTTATGGTTTTAAGAAAATTAAATATTAAGTCTTGAAATTGTGAATTTGAGTACGTAAATGTGAAATAATTGAGATTTTAGACTTTAAATTTTATTTTAAAATGTAAATAAATAATGGAAATTAAATTTAAAATTTTAAAATTATATATGAAGTAAAATTTTAAGTTTTATTTAATTTATATGTTAATAAACAGTGAACTTTGACTTAATAAATGAATGGAGTTTTTTTAATTGAATATTTGATCTAAAAATTTTGTTGTGTTAAATCATATGTTAAAATGATTTTAAATGTGAAATTTTGAAGTCTAGAAATATGATTTTTGAGTTATAATAAAATTTGGAGTTTTATTATTTTTTTGAAAAGCAAAAATGAAATCTGGAATTCATAGCATTTTCAAAATGTTGTAGTCTTTTGACAGCATTTTTAAATGCTATTGTTTTGAATCTAACAATGTTTGAAATAACTAAATATCTATTACGACATTTTATAAATGCCGTTATTCTTGAACTAAACCATTTTTGAAAGCTATAAGCTACGATAGCACTTTATAAATGCTGTCGTTGCTATAATTTGACAATGTTTGAAATGTTATAGTTTTTAACACTGTTTGAGTTATATTTTAAAGTGTTAAATGATTTAAATTTTGGAAATTGATTAATTGTGAAATTTAAGAAGTTTTGAATATATTTTAATATTTAAATTTGAATTTTTAGGGAATTTAAATTTGAATTTGAATTTAAGTAAGGTTTACTTGGTTATGTGTTAAATGGAATGAAATGTAATGAGATAAATGAATTTTTGAATGGAATTTTTAATGTATTTTGTAATGATACTTGAAATAACAAATGAATGACTTATTTGATTTAAAAATGATATTTAAATTTAAGTATTTGAATTTGAATTAAGGTTTGGAAATGATTTGATCTTTATTTTGATAAAGAATATGAATTAGAATGATATGTACTTTTGATAAATGAATATTTGAAGTTTATATTGGTATGAAAGGATATTTAGTTTAATTGTAAATTGAGTTTATTTAAATAGTATTGGATTTATGAAATGAATATTTCAAAACTAAGTAATAATGAAACTAGATTTGAGATATATGAAATTATAAAATTTAGTTTTGAAATGCGGGATATTAAAGCTTTGAAATTTATTAAAAATTGAATAGTTTAATTTATGGATCAAATCTATATTTGAAAATGATATGATTTGAAATGGTTATTGGGAAATTTAATTGAAACTGATGGTTTGAATTGAATCAAGTTGGAAATTGAAAATTTGGTATCAATTGAATGAATTGTAAAATGCAAAGAATTAAATGAGTATCCCATGATTTCAAATGTATGATTTTGAAATGTTATGATTTTCAAAGTGTAATTGTTTCAAGTATTTTGGTTTCGAAAGAGTTATACTTTGAAAATATTATGATTTTGAAATGAATATATGTTTGAAATGCTTTTGGTTTCGAAGTATAAACTATTTTGATTGAATAAATAGTTTCGAAATAAAAATGGTTTATGGTTTCAAAGTATAAACTATTTTGAAAGAAATATAGTTTGAAATGAAATGATTTGATCCTTTTGAAATATAAACTATTTTGAAATGACCACGGCGTTATAATAACGTTTGGTTGTTAAAGAGACCGGGATCGGAAGTTGTCATACTCTCTGCCAACTCCGAAAACCACTTTAACAACCGTGTACGCGGTGGAGATTCCAGAATGAAGTAGGATGGTGGCGACGTTCTTGAGGTATATTACGTGGACCCAACTCCCGTGAGTTGGCATAAGGTGGCTAAAACAGGAGCGATCTCGGGCCAAAGGAGGTAGCACCTCTGGTTGGATACATTCCTTCGATACTATACTCTTACTGGTGATTGATTAGATGGCCATCCTCCGATTTTGATTGGGAGTGTGTTCCGAGGTGGGCGTATGTGGCTGCTGCGTTACCACCAGCCCGTGTGCGTAATTGGTATATCTACCCTTGCATTGCCTTGTGTGCCGTGTCACCTACCATACCGAGCCTTTACTACGAGTTTGTTTTTCTCCCGTAGCCCGTGTGGTATCCTCTGACAGTCACCCGGAGTGGAGATGGCATGATACTGGATGGACTACTGGGACTATTATGTGTGAAGGGTGATATGGATAGCCCGGAACGCTATTTAAAAGTATGTTTATTTTACTGTAGACACTATTATAATAGTGCAATATTACTACATAGTAAATAGTTTAGCGGATCCTTAAAGGATGGGCGATCCCAAGCATCCTTTAAGTTACTGATGCATTTTTGTTACTGTTAACTTGAGTTGATTTACAGTTCATAAGTATTTATGTCCTGACTCGAGTGTTTTGTGTTTTGCTTTACGCTCGAGTTAGATTGAGTGAGTTAGCATTCAATATTCACCTTTGGAGCTGGAGCCTTCCTTGAAGATCTAGCCATCTATTTTGCTTTTTGTATCCAGTGATTTCAGTGATGTATTCTGATTTATACCTGATGTATCTTGTTACTCTTCTGTTGTATCTTGTTTAACTCTGATGTATCTTATTTTTATATAGTACCTTCATGAACTACTATCTCTTTTATTTCCGCTGCATTATTATTTACTCTGTGTCTGTGATCTGTGACTATGTATTTACTGTATATTCTGAGATTTGCCAAATTTTATTTACAACGCGGTATTTTGAGCAATTCAAGTCCGACATGTGTGTCTGCCATTGCACTTGGAGGGTGCAACATGATAGGGGGTTCTCGCTTCCTGGTTTGGTAGCGAACGGTTGACTCTTACTCCTACATGTCCCCGTGGGGGTTGGTGGTGCCGTCGAGAGGCTGGCCGTAAAAGCAGAACACAGGTACCAATGTATGCTACGGTGGGCGTTACCTCACTGGCACGGCCCGTTACAGTTGGTATCACAGCTTTGGTAGCTCTAGGCAAAACTCAGTATATAGGGTAAATGTATTTACAGAATCACTTTCATTCGAGTTTAAACCTCTTCCTTTTTGACTCGATTCCTTTGAATTTTGGAACATTCCCTGTGGTTTCAAAATCCATTCGTGTCCCTCACTATTTATCTTCTTTTGTTTCTGGAGTATCCCATAACTCCACTTCAAAAGATCCTCATAATGAGTCGGCGGTCTCGCCAACCTCAAATTTATTTGTAAAGGGGGAAAACTCCTTTACAACAACATCGATTCACCAGAGATTCTATATCCTCGGTTTAGATGCTAGTATCTCTTATAATTTAGAACTCTACATCTTGAGATCGAATGTCGATTTACCCAAGAAATCCACATCGATCTTATTCTTTAAGTCACGGTTGACCCGGTTAAGGTTGCCCGCGATTTATATAAACTCATCCATCTCCCTATTCTTTTATTTAATCATCTCATCTTTGTTTCCAACTTATCTTCAAATTATTCTTGAAGTCTATTTGTAAACTAATATTTAAAATGTTTTATATATTGTGTTGTTTGATTTGTTGATGTTGATTTGGGTTTCTAATCGATTCATCAGATCAACGCTATCGATAAGATTTCCAAAATACTTGAACAGAGCAAACTAATACAATATGTTTTTAAAATTTAGTAATGAAATAAATTTTGTGAAATAAATTTTGTAACTATATTATAAATATTTATCTGGATTTTATTTGAATTGGTTGTTAAGAAATAATATTTGATTTTTATATATCATTTTCTATTGTTTCATATATCTAATTGAACTATAAAACATGGTTATAAATTTATTTGGAAATTTAAAATGAATGTAAAACAAGAATTTGAGAATTTAATTTCCGATGGATTTCAAACTTTGTGTTTAAAGTTTTAAAGGATATATTATTTAAAGTATTTTCGAATAGAAATTTGTTTCCAAAGAATTTTAAATTTAAATTTAGTGCTCTTCTCTTTGTCGCTGGAAAATAATTTCGGTGATGACTGCAGCATCATCGACATTCATTTTCGAGTTTCAAGTGAAGAGACCGTTCTGTAGTCTTGCTACAGTTTTGTTTTGGGGAATTTAATTGATTTGAATTTCTAAAATAAGACTGGATTTATAACATATGCTGATATATGATTTAAATTTGAATGGATATTTATATATATAGTATATGTGCATTTAGTTATCTCTAAATAGTTTGGAATTTATTGGAAATTTAATTCCTAAATTTTTTCTTCAAATATAATTTCTAAGTATAATTTCAAGATTCGGATTAATATTCAAGCTTGAAATAATTTAATTAGAAAGTTTTATTTGTATAATACACAATTTCATTCCAATATAACTTACCTTAATTTTCAAAAGTTGAATATGTAATTGGATAATATACAACATAAAAAAAAGATTTTATAAATAAAATTTGAGTGGTTATTATAAATGTTATATACTTAAATTTTAGTTATAAAAGGATTAACAGAGGTAAATAAAGAAAAAGTGTAATGGAATAATTTACAATATAAAATGATGATAAAGGAACTAAGAATCAATTTAAGGCAGTTACAATGAGTGTAAATATATTTAACATAGGTGATAAAATATATTGAGACGAATAAATTTAATTTTAATTAGTAGTGAAGAAGAATTAAATTTTATTTGGTACATCTTGAGTATAATAAAAGATTTTTCAAATACATGATTTTAGGGATTTGTTAATTTAAGATAATTGGATGATAAGATAATGAAATTAGAGATGCTTAAGGTTTATTTGACTTATGTAAAATTAATTTTCAGTTTAAGTTGAAATTTTATGGTTTTAAATTTATTATTTTATTTTGTTTTTCAAACTATCTTTTGGTTGTCCTAATTTCCCTTATCTTGCTACAGAATGGGAGGCTATTGCATATACCAGTCTGTTTAGAAATCTTTCTAAAATCTTTAATAATCTTTGGCACTCATCTTTGAATCTAAGCACCGCTTGCCATCCACAGACCGTCGGTCAAACGGGAAGGGTGAATCAGATTCTAAAAGATTCTTTTCATGCTTGTGTTCTTGATTCTGGAAGATCTTGGAAAGATCATCTCCACATTGTTAAACTTACCTATAGAAACAGTTATCAGGTATAATTTTAATCATCTTGTCATCTTGTCTTAATACTATTTCATTCTATCTTTTTCTGTGCTTTCCTGTACCTCATTCCTTTTAGGGGACGAAAAGTTTTGAGTGGGGGAGAGTGTAACAACCCTGTATTTTCTGATTATTGTAATTGTATATTTTAATTATTTTAATTTAAATTCCTAATTTAAATACTTTATTTTATTTATTAAAATAAATATATTTTGTTAATTGAAATATAAATGTTGATTTTGATGTGGATTAGAATTTCAAACATGCATAAATTGAATATTTCCAGAAAATGTGAATTTTGGTCAATCTGGTCAAACTTTTACCTTTAAATTTAAATTTTAAAAGTTTGAAAATTTGAATTTTATCTTTTATTATGAAAGTAAATAAAATTTCAAGAACAATGTTTTCGTTTCGTTGAAATCCGAATAATATTGTGAAAGTTATGCTTTTTACAAAACTGGTTGTAAATTATTTTATTTAACAATATTGTTTATTTTAAATTATATAAATAATTTTTTTTATTTGTCATATCTTATTCTAAATTCTATTATATGTTATGTTACATATATTTTTACCTTTTAAATATTTTTAAAGTGATGTTTGAATTTTTCCAAAGCTCATTGAATTTATTTTCTATTTTTAAAGGTTAGTTTCCATTTTTCTGCTATTTTCTTCATTTAAATTATATTTAATTAAAATTTATTTATTAATTTTTATGTATGCATTTTATTTTTATGTTTTTATCCTTATTTATAAATATTTTTCATGTACATACAATTTTTCCAAAGTTCATTTCATTTATTTTCAAAATTTCAAGCCTAATTTACATTTTTCTTTGTTATTTTCTTAATTTAATTATATTTATTTAATATTTATTTATTTATTTTTGTTTATTTACTATATTTTCATGTTTTATCTGTATTTATACATATTTTACTTGTATTTAAATTTTAAAAAGAAATGGTGGAAATTTGAAAGGTTTATGACTCTTTATTTGCTTAAGCCTTTTTGCATTCTGTCTTTTCATTTCTCAACCAACATCTCTTCAATTGGCTGCCTTAACTCCATTCTTTAGCCGTGTATTCTTCTTTCTTTTTCACGTGAAAGGGAAGACTTCTCATCCCCAAAAAATCACTACTTCATGAAGAAAAAAAAAGGAAAAAAAATAATGGCTTCATCTCCTTTCCCTTTTCATTATTTTTCTATGTTTTTGCCTTCCTCTTCCACCTTGTTTGCTCGGCCCTACCACCCATCATCACCACCATCCTCTCCACCATCACCAGCCACAGCAACCACCACCTCCTATTCTGACCACCACCTCAAGCAATGACCTTCAAGTGGACCAAATACCACAATACTTTGCACCTAACCCCTTGAAACCTTGCCTAGCCGAGCATAACTCCACTATCACCTTCATAATTGCCTTGGCCACCCCTATCTCCACCACCACCTACTGACCTGACCTATAAACATCACTCCAGCAATGACTAGACCTGAAGCATGTAGGGCCGAGCCCCACTTGATCCAAGGCCGAGCCTTGTTGAGCCCAGAACTCTACTCCTCTTTGCCTTGTCCCTTTATTTTTCCCATGTTGCAACTCCTACCCATCATCAACTATTTCATCTCCATTTTAACATGCATTTTTGATGCCATACCTGATCCAAACCAGAGCCTATATCATCAGCTATGGCCGAGCAAAAGAGCCCCTTGGTCGAGCTCTTGAATGATTAAAGCAAGGTCTAATCATTCTTGTCTTTGTTGCTTTGTATTTCCGTTTATTTCAATGTTGTTTTGTGTTAAGTAATTCATATGTTATATTGTTTGTGTCTATTGGATTGTTACAAGATGGTCATTTTGGCTCTCTTCACTCAATTGAATCACTAGTCGTGCTATATCGTGCTTGTCGTTCCCTTGGAATCGTTTTGTGTGCCGTAGTGGTCTTCAGCTTGAAAAGGTGAGTCTTTCTCACTCTGACATTTATACTTATGAAATAGTGAATTGATGACAAGTGTTTAGTAATATAAAATGTTATGCAAGTTAATGATGATCATATAATATGTTATGCCATGTTATTACCATATTAAAACTGTTAATTATCACCTGACATGTGATATATGACATTATATTGTGACACTGACATTGTTTATATTATTTATGCATATATTCACACTGCAAGTTCCCTGTTATAATATAATCACTATGGGTTGAAATGATACATACCCAAACGGACTTTAGATTAGGGAAAAATCGTTATGGGCTGAAATGATAGGCCTGAGCGATTTTTATTGTATTTTATTTGACTTGGGATTGCGGGTTTGAAATGATAGAACCCGGGTTTTCTTTGTAAACTGCAGATTGAAATGATATATATCCGTATCACTTGACCTAGGTTAGAAAAATTATATACAGACCCCGTGGTATATTTTTAAATGATATTTATTAAAATATGTATTTTTAAAAGTATGAAATTTTGATTTAAAAATATATATTTTATGGTTTTAAGAAAATTAAATATTAAGTCTTGAAATTGTGAATTTGAGTACGTAAATGTGAAATAATTGAGATTTTAGACTTTAAATTTTATTTTAAAATGTAAATAAATAATGGAAATTAAATTTAAAATTTTAAAATTATATATGAAGTAAAATTTTAAGTTTTATTTAATTTATATGTTAATAAACAGTGAACTTTGACTTAATAAATGAATGGAGTTTTTTTAATTGAATATTTGATCTAAAAATTTTGTTGTGTTAAATCATATGTTAAAATGATTTTAAATGTGAAAGTTTGAAGTCTAGAAATATGATTTTTGAGTTATAATAAAATTTGGAGTTTTATTATTTTTTTGAAAGCAAAAATGACATCTGGAATTCATAGCATTTTCAAAATGTTGTAGTCTTTTGACAGCATTTTTAAATGCTATTGTTTTGAATCTAACAATGTTTGAAATAACTAAATATCTATTACGACATTTTATAAATGCCGTTATTCTTGAACTAAACCATTTTTGGAAGCTATAAGCTACGATAGCACTTTATAAATGCTGTCGTTGCTATAATTTGACAATGTTTGAAATGTTATAGTTTTTAACACTGTTTGAGTTATATTTTAAAGTGTTAAATGATTTAAATTTTGGAAATTGATTAATTGTGAAATTTAAGAAGTTTTGAATATATTTTAATATTTAAATTTGAATTTTTAGGGAATTTAAATTTGAATTTAAGTAAGGTTTACTTGGTTATGTGTTAAATGGAATGAAATGTAATGAGATAAATGAATTTTTGAATGGAATTTTTAATGTATTTTGTAATGATACTTGAAATAACAAATGAATGACTTATTTGATTTAAAAATGATATTTAAATTTGAGTATTTGAATTTGAATTTGAATTCAAATAATGATTTGATAATAAGGTTTGGAAATGATTTGATCTTTATTTTGATAAAGAATATGAATTAGAATGATATGTACTTTTGATAAATGAATATTTGAAGTTTATATTGGTATGAAAGGATATTTAGTTTAATTGTAAATTGAGTTTATTTAAATAGTATTGGATTTATGAAATGAATATTTCAAAACTAAGTAATAATGAAACTAGATTTGAGATATATGAAATTATAAAATTTAGTTTTGAAATGCGGGATATTAAAGCTTTGAAATTTATTAAAAATTGAATAGTTTAATTTGTGGATCAAATCTATATTTGAAAATGATATGATTTGAAATGGTTATTGGGAAATTTAATTGAAACTGATGGTTTGAATTGAATTAAGTTGGAAATTGAAAATTTGGTATCAATTGAATAAATTGTAAAATGCAAAGAATTAAATGAGTATCCCATGATTTCAAATGTATGATTTTGAAATGTTATGATTTTCAAAGTGTAATTGTTTCAAGTATTTTGGTTTCGAAAGAGTTATACTTTGAAAATATTATGATTTTGAAATGAATATATGTTTGAAATGCTTTTGGTTTCGAAGTATAAACTATTTTGATTGAATAAATAGTTTCGAAATAAAAATGGTTTATGGTTTCAGAGTATAAACTATTTTGAAAGAAATATAGTTTGAAATGAAATGATTTGATCCTTTTGAAATATAAACTATTTTGAAATGACCACGGCGTTATAATAACGTTTGGTTGTTAAAGAGACCGGGATCGGAAGTTGTCATACTCTCTGCCAACTCCGAAAACCACTTTAACAACCGTGTACGCGGTGGAGATTCCAGAATGAAGTAGGATGGTGGCGACGTTCTTGAGGTATATTACGTGGACCCAACTCCCGTGAGTTGGCATAAGGTGGCTAAAACAGGAGCGATCTCGGGCCAAAGGAGGTAGCACCTCTGGTTGGATACATTCCTTCGATACTATACTCTTACTGGTGATTGATTAGATGGCCATCCTCCGATTTTGATTGGGAGTGTGTTCCGAGGTGGGCGTATGTGGCTGCTGCGTTACCACCAGCCCGTGTGCGTAATTGGTATATCTACCCTTGCATTGCCTTGTGTGCCGTGTCACCTACCATACCGAGCCTTTACTACGAGTTTGTTTTTCTCCCGTAGCCCGTGTGGTATCCTCTGACAGTCACCCGGAGTGGAGATGGCATGATACTGGATGGACTACTGGGACTATTATGTGTGAAGGGTGATATGGATAGCCCGGAACGCTATTTAAAAGTATGTTTATTTTACTGTAGACACTATTTTAATAGCGCAATATTACTACATAGTAAATAGTTTAACGGATCCTTAAAGGATGGGCGATCCCAAGCATACTTTAAGTTACTGATGCATTTTTGTTACTGTTCACTTGAGTTGATTTACAGTTCATAAGTATTTATGTCCTGACTCGAGTGTTTTGTGTTTTGCTTTACGCTTGAGTCAGATTGAGTGAGTTAGCATTCAAGATTCACCTTTGGAGCTGGAGCTTTCCTTGAAGATCTAGCCATCTATTTTGCTTTTTGTATCCAGTGATTTCAATGATGTATTCTGATTTATACCTGATGTATCTTGTTACTCTTCTGTTGTATCTTGTTTAACTCTGATGTATCTTATTTTTATATAGTAGCTTCATGAACTACTATCTCTTTTATTTCCGCTGCATTATTATTTACTCTGTGTCTGTGATCTGTGACTATGTATTTACTGTATATTCTGAGATTTGCCAAATTTTATTTACAACGCGGTATTTTGAGCAACTCAAGTCCGACATGTGCAGATGCGAATGGTTGAAAATATCGGGTCGTTACACATTCCAATATAAAGGCTTAGTAAATCAAATAATAGATAATAAACGGATCGGTTTAAAAATAAATGAGTTGTTAGTCATAGAATATTATTCTCGTCAGACTTGAACCTAACGAACATAAAAAGAAAGGGGTTTAGACAATTCTGTCCCTTTTTAGAAGAAGGAAATAGATCTAAGGCCCTTAATCTGTATTTTGTTATTCACGTATTACAAATTGATATGTAGTATAATTTTTTTTTGCTCTTTCCACAAGATTTTTCTTTTACGTATCCATACAATAGTAATTAGGAATCATAATTTTATATCAAATAAAGCTGTTGGAATAATATTATGATGTTTGTTTTTATTTGATTTGATATATTGTAGTTGGTAACGATGGTGAATTAACAGAAACGGAAAGAGAGGGATTCGAACCCTCGGTAAACAAAAGCCTACAAAGCAGTTCTAGTGCTACGCCTTCAACTACTCGGCCATCTTTCCTATATAATCCTACTATTGACCAAAAACCGAGTGAACAGTGAGTCCATATGAAAAAAGTTTATTTTCCAATTCCATATTTATAAACAACCTCTCTTATCATCTATCTACCCTGTTATAAATTTATGAATCATACCATGAATTTTTCTATGACATATCATTCAATTGTATAATCATTAGTCATCCTTTTCCTTTTTGGGTCATAACCAAATCTAAATTTATTGAGTTATTAGATTCGAGTTATAAGAATCCATAGTAAATAAAGTCCTTGGTTATCTAACTTAGATGAAATTGTAGTAGTTCCGTGCATTTGTATACTAAAAAATTTATATTTTATAAAATTCAATCTAATTCAAACCCATCTTTCTTTTTCAAAAAAGTAAAATTTGAACAGAAGGTACACAAGAATTTTTCTGTTTTTATGTTATTTTGTACTTAAAATTCCTTTTTGTGGGATCATTTTCCTCGAGAGGGTAATATGAAGAATTATAGAACGGATTACTAGATATGCCTAGATCTCGGATAAATGGAAATTTTATTGATAAGACCTCCTCAATTATAGATAATATTTTATTACGGATAATTCCGACAACTTCAGGAGAAAAAAAGCATTTACCTATTATAGGGATGGTGTGATTTGATTTTTTAGTGTATATATATATATTAAAATAATATAATTACATATGGGGACAATATCTATAAAAATAGCTAAATAGATAAAGTAACGTATCTAATGACAATATGTGTAAAGGCAGCCACGTGCCTTGTCAGACGTGCTAGATATTGACAGATACGGAGCCATGAAGGCCAAACATCTTAAGCAGAAGTGTGCTTAATACCGTGCTGGATAGTAGGGTAATGATTTCCTAAAAGAATCTATAACTTTCTAGGAGAAAATAGTTTTGCATCGTAATTTGGGAGAGAACACACTTAATAAGTAAAGAGTATATTGTGCATACGGTCATTGCTAAATAAAACGACACTGTGGGGACTGGGGGTCAGTGCAGTATGAGAATAATAATAACTATATAAGGAGGGAAAACTTGGGAAGTCTCTAGGGTAAGCAAGTAAGACTTTTGTTGTGTGTAGTCATTTGTATGATGTTTACAACAGTGATGGGAAAACCCGTTTCGCATTATGCAGCATAGTCTCACTATGTATTCATGTTATACTTTCATGTAAGTATTATTCATACCAGACTTTATACCTGACTCGTGTTTTTATCATTTTTCTTCCTATAAACTCATGTGTACTCATTTGAGTAGGTTGAGTTTACGGGGTAGGCAGGTTATTTTGAGCACGGTCTGAAGATCGAAGACGGTGCTAAAGGCCTAGTTATTGATAATGTATGCGAATTCCACTATTATAAGTGTTTGGGTGGCATCTTTATATGTTGAACTAACACCATGTTATACATTTCTTATGTTATGATTTGACTTCTGTATGGGTATGACTTGGGGTTAACTATGAACATATATGTAATAAATATTAAAACAAACCCGATGAAATGAAAATAGTTTGTTGTTCAGCTTACTTAGACTATTTTGAATACATGAAACTCACACTTGATCACTTGAAAATAATTATGATGATGGCTGCAGCATCATTGGTTTCCATTTTTGGGCCTTTTAGCGGGGGGTGTTACAACCTGCCATAATACACCTCTAGAAAACCATATCGAGGGCCTCATACTGGCCCCCTGCCAAAATAGAACTGGCCTACCCTTTCTGGATAGTATCGAATATGTCGTCAACCTGGTTGCTTTGCAACCTTTTCCTTGAAAGCTCTCATACACATACCAAATCCATAAATAGTGATTGAAAAGGTGATGGCCATACCCTAATGGGTGCGGCCTACATAGCCCTGCTTCTACCTCCTGTTTTAGTCAATATCCGCTGTGAGGCTTGAGGCTACTGTTTGCGCCAAAATTGGTCACAAACACCCAAAGTCGTGAAAGCACCCGTTTACGTACTCAAATCAATAACGATTAACACAGAACTCAGCAACAATCAATATATGATTCAGCTCTAATCAACAAATCACAGTAATTCACGAACAACAATCACAAACACAGGATTTATAGTGGTTCGGCGTTCGCGCCTACGTCCACTTTGAAGGTTTTCTCTTTATTGCTTTGCTTGATTAAATCGATTACAATGGATTACAGCTGACAATTGCTTTGAAATCTGAATACAACAGCGATTCTGATAGTTAAACTTGAATCCGACAGAGTCTTGGCGTTCAATGGCGGAAAGATCCTCTTTTCTGGAGGCTTCAGGGTGCTATTTATAGGCGTTGGAGGCCCAGATCTTGCTGAAACTTCGTGAGACTCCTTCTGGCACGTGAGTGGGCCCACGCGACCGACCCCACCAAGTTTCGTCTCGATCTGACATCGGTTCGAAGTGATTTCGAACCCATCAAGAAATGGTCCAATCGAGCTGAAACTTGGCAGGAACAATCTTTACCTCATATGGAAACTACTGTGAAAATTTGGTTGCATTTGGATCTATGGTCAAGGAGATATGCTCGGTTCGAAATTGGCCTTCTCGGTTGGCTGGGTCGTTCGAACCCATGATTTCGAACCCTTCGTTTCGAATCCATCAGTGCACGTGGGCTTGCAGTGACGTGGCGCGCAATATTCGAATCGATCCTAACTTATCTCCGAATGGACCGCTTCGACTCCGTGAACTACGGCGAACACGTCATCCAAACCAATTGACTCGGTGGATTCGAAATAGGAAGTGTTCCTGGTTTCGAACGTGACTGATTCGAATCCAGGAATCCTTATGGGTTCGAACTTGATCGGTTCGAACTGGGTCACTCGATGGGTTCGAAGTGAGGATGTGAGGCCGAGTGAAGTCATGGATTCGAAGGTAGGCCACTGTGGTGGATTCGAAGGCGATGGAGTCGAGGTAGGTGCTAGCTGATGGGTTCGAACGTCGCCTGGGTTCGAAGGAAGGCTTCAGGACGGTTTCGAACCAGATGGGTTCGAAGCGGATGGTTTCGAGGCTGGGTACTAGCTGATGGGTTCGAACACCATGGGTTCGAAGGCAAGGGCACGGATGGTTTCGAACAGGATGGGTTCGAAATGGATGGGTTCGAACTTCATGGTTTCGAACCAGACAATGACTATTTCTCTTCACACTGAATCCATCATATCTTGAGCATACGAACTCGGATTGACTTGAAACTTGAAATGATGGCTCCTACAACCTTTCTTGTCGTGTCCTATCAATTGTGGCCTGATCCGGACTCGGGCAGAATTCATTGATATCCATAGCTAAGTGAAGTATAACCAATCTTCTAAGACGGACTGTTTCCCGTTTTCGACCAATCTTTTGATATCACGGCTTTGCCAAAAAGCGGGATAACAGCTACGTTTTACCTTTTAACATATTCTAATTGGAAATCTAACACTACCCTCCAAGTTATAACGCAATGCCAGCATACATCCACACAAGTTGTTCAGGATATGAACAAAGCGAAGGCACTACTTCTACTACATTCTTTTTGGAATCACCCTCAAGATTAGTAACAAGTTGCCCTTGCACTTTAAAGAACTCCGTCTTTCAAGAGGGAATAGGCAACAATAATATATATACCTCACAAATACGTACATACAATACTATAAGTTAGCACTAAATTATTACAATATTATGTTGATTTTAAATTATTTTAAAGTGAGATATCTCACTTTCAAGCTCACCAAAACTCTCCTAAAAAACAACGACTTCATTCTATAACCCAATAACCAGAACCACATCACACTATCACCTTATAAGCTCAACCAAAAGCCCTACCCTACCCCCTAAATGCTTACGCACAAACCCTCATTCTCCTTAATTGCTCACGACCCAAGGCCTATTTTGGGTTTTTAGCTTCAAACTTTAGAACTTTGAGGAGGTGGTGTTGTTGTAAAGGATGTTACAAGGTTGCTTTTGAATTTAGAGTGAAAAAGGAGGTGTTTTGAAATGGTTTTGAAAATATAGAAGATTAAGAAGAGAAGAGAAAAATGGAACTAAGGCATAGTATGAAAAATGGAAATGGAAATGAAAGTGAAAAAGTAAAGAGTATTTATTCTTTTATAGAAATTACAAATGGAAAAGTACTGAACTAACATTCCTTAAAGTAAGTTATTACCATCCTTAACACTTAGACAACATATACCCCCTCATCTTATTATGCACCTATGCCATCACTTCTTCGTTTTCTAATGTCCTATATTACTTTATTATTTTTAAATTAAAAAGAAACTCCAATTTTTAGTTAATAACTTAATTACCTTTTTAAATATTTTTTTAACAAAAATGTTAATTAGTTATTTTTTTTCTTATTTTTATATATGTACACTAGTGTGTTTAACATGTTCCAACAACTATTGATCGATGAAAAGTCAAAAATCCAAAAACTATTTTTGATTTTCATCTGAACTACTTATTTTTATAAGCGCTTTCAAAACAAATTTACCATCCTTATTTATTAATTAAAAAAGGCTTGTTTGATTATTAAAAACTATTAATTAAATATTTAAAATTAACTAAATATTCTCTAATCAAAGCGATAAAATTCCAGGAAGTTACATTTTTCCCTTCTTAAAAGAATTTCAACCCCAAAATTTCGTCACAGTAAACAACCAAGAAACAAGCCATAACAATTCTTAATATTCCCAAAAATGTTAAATGACTAAAAAATAATCTTAGAGTTTTTTCAGATTTATAACCTTCTCATCACACAAGGATGATAAACAATCTATTGAGCATACCTCATGCTCAATAGTCATAGGTTTTACTCAATCGATTATTCATCTAACTTATGATAGAATCATATAACCAACTCCTCATAAACCATTAAAGGAAAATATACTTAATCTCATACGATGTCTGTAGATCATCCGTGCGCAATATCTTATTGACCACTTACTCAAATAAATAAGCTTTTCTTCCAAACTAGTTTCGCTTACCCGACTTTCCTATTGAGGACTTTGATCACACTCCTTAATTAGAAACCTTCGTTCTCCTTGCATAGCAATATACCGTGACAAAAAATCTCGATACCATATCAAAAACCTTCACCAAGTGTTTGCCGTCAAGAATCGAGTGATAAATCCTTATTTGGACCAGTGTAAGTCACTTCAAAGTCATGTACTCGAATCTTGGAACCAAAATCATGTGAAGAAATGATCTACGTACAACTTGCATACTTGATTTAATCGGTTCTTACTTATACCAATTTCATTTTCTTCTAAAATAACTTATGAATATTTCATAAAAATGCAACTTAAGTTGTAAACTTGTATAATACCCTACTATACCTTGAGAGTGTTTACAACTATTTGATTTAATCTTTTATCTTTTCTTAAATTCAGATGCAGGCCCAAAATAAATCTGGGTCTTAAAACCGAGTTGACATCTTCAACCTTTTTACCCATCTAGTCTGGCAAGTAGCTAAGAAGAGTATGATGCTGGTATCCATACTCAGTCGTAGTCATCTATAAGATAAAGTATGTTTATTACAAATACTTTATACAACTTAGATATTAAACCAAATGACATGGTTTTAATAAAACAAAGTTTATTAAAATCTTCTTATTAATTTAAACCATAAAAAAATTCGTGTTAAATTATTTGTTCTTTATCCAAGAGTGATATAAACTATATATTAAAATTTTTATTTATCAACACATTCTTTTACCAAAATCACCTTTGATTTTGAATTCATTTTTTTAAGGAAACCTAAGAACTAAATACCCGGGTTTATTTCAAAACCTTTTTGAAATGATATAATACATTTTAATTCATAGAGAATATACATATGGATTGAGTAACTCCAAAATGATACTAAGGAACTGGGTCCTTCAAGATTGTACCATACACCCTTACCAAGAAGGATAATACATAAAAGAAGTGCTTACCATCCTAACAGATTTCTTGTCCATTTTTAGTCATTTTCGAGCCACTCGAACTAGTTAACATATAATACTTCTTCTTTTTCGTATCCCATTTTGAAACAATACTATATACATTTCATATATATATATATATATATATATATATATAACAACTTTAACACTTTATTTACTAAACTCTACCTTAGGTTCAAACGGATTTGAAATCGTTTCGATTGTACAATAATAAAGGGAATAATTTACTAAATGCACTACAACATTCGCCTAAGCAAACATCTAATCGTCACTTAAAATATTATTCAGATCATCACAAAACTAATGAGACCATTCCCCAAACTATCCAAAGAAAATATACCTTACTTGAAATTCTCTTTGAAATATTTATAGTTATAAATACTTTCAAGTAGTACTATTATTACTCTTTTTCAAAAATCATCTTAAACCTTTTTCAGAGACATTAGGATTTAAATTCTCAAAAACAATCCTTTTTCACAAAACTCATTTTATAAACTCAATTTATAAATCTTTATTGTATAAAATCATTCCTGCTTTATAGTAACCATTTTAACAAAGTGAACTTGTTAAACCTACATTATTAACAAACATCTTATAGTCAATTCATGAAACTGAATTCAAAAGGTATTCGTATTTAATTCAATCAAACAACAAATTCCCATAAACTGGCCAAGCATAAATAATCAATCAACAAATGATGATAAATAAATTACTTCATTTCATAACAAACAATAACAAAAATAACTATATCAATTTTTAAATTATTCTTTTATATATAAAATATAGGTAAAATTGTTTCATTACCAATTTCAAAATAATATAAAACATTTTTATAGCAAAAAACATGTGCTCTCATATATAATACATTCAAATTCGTTCTAGGGTGTCATTTACCCTATCTCCAATGAGTTTACCCTATTGAGACTAAGGCTCTCGCTTATCAATGCGACGATCCACCTTTTCGACCCTCGGAAGTTGATAGTAATACATCTATGGTATTCATGTGCCGAGCTTCTAAGTGCCGGGAAGACAAATTGTTAGGTTGAAAGAAAAGAAAAGACAGAATAGAATCTCACATTATGATCAGTAATATATAATATCCAAACGGTCTTTACAAAAGAAAACTTAAATATCCATACAACTATTAGAGTCTAACCTATCATCAGCCTAGACAGTTATAATAGCATATCCTTACAAATTCTGATTTATACAAAATAAGAAATACAATAGAAATAAAACTATGGGAATACATCTTAAAGACATCTAGCTCATCTCTAGAAGCCCTAAAGCATCCAAAGATAACTTCAGAAATACTTGGGTCTGATCCAAGTAATAGAAGAAAATAACACCTGAATAAGTCTGGTAAACTAGCATGAGAAACTCAAATCATATGAATTGTTATATTTATAAAACCCTTTCAAAAATAAAGGTCTCTCGTAAGACCATGCCGCACTAAACACGGATGGATTCTTACCTAACGATAACCAAACCATTTTATAAGAAAATCCATTGATACTATGAAAATGTCTAGGGTTTAAATTGTGACGATCCGGATTTTCAACCCTCAAAAATCGATACTAATACGTCCACTACATCATATGCCGAACATTCCAATGCCGGAAATACCGATCCATTAGGATGAAAGAAGATGGTAGAAGAAATAAGAAAATTAAAAAACATAAGATCTCATAACACACCGAATAACATATAATACAAACATGATCTTTACAAAAATGAAATATCTTTATTCATGTATACAACATTAGAGTACATTAGACTTATCCTAAATTTGGACAGTTATAGAAACTTGTCCTCACATTCACAAACATACAGACGATATAATACAATGGAAGAAAAATATATATGAATACGTCTTGACCATCCAGTTCCTCTCCAACTCCAAAGTCTCCAGCTAATTATAGGAATACATGCTTGGTCTAACCCGAGCATCACATGGAATAACGCCCGGGTCAGTCTAGTAAAACAACATGAGTAAAATTCGATAACAATAACAACCAAACCGGTTTCTACATTTGAAAAGTTTTCAAACAAAGGGTATCTTGTAAGACCACACTCCACATAAAAAAAGATAGATTTTTACCTTACGATAAGCAAAGCATTTTATATCAAAATCTAGTGATATTATCATAGTGTCAAGGTTTAAAGTAAATAAATAAAATAGCCAAAATGCTTGCATCTTACATTCCAACATACTAGTCTCTAAAATCAAAACCCTATGGCACGTATTGGAGATCCGTTCCCCACAATGGCAAGGGAAAGTACTACCTTCCGATGATACACCTCTAGAAAATGCACTGATGCTAACACAGAGCCGGCTGGCCCTTTAACATAGCAGACCGGTTACCTCAGCCCCTTGACACTGAGGCCTTATACTACCACGGTGTTTGCACGCAAACCAAACTCTAAAAGGGACATCCAGAATGGGGTGATCGCTCCTAATGGTAGCTAACTACATAGCTCTGCTGCATGCCCTGTTTTTTCCATTCCTCCAGGTTGTGAGGCTTGAGGCTACGCTTTACCTGTCCAAATAGCAATCCGTCTTGGAATGCTAGCACTGCCCTTTAGGCATAAATGCGATGCCAACATTCATCCATACAAGTTCGTTCTAGGTTTGAACAAAACCGAAAGCATTAACTCTACTGCATCCATTTTGGAATCACATTCAAGACCAGTAGTAGTAACTCTTGCATTTCAAAGAGCATCGTCTTCAGTCATCTTCAAGATGTCTTCCACTCGAACGTACATGTTGGTTTGGAGTGGTTTTCAGATATATAAATCTGATCCCGCTCTCTCCGTACCAACAACCGATAATTCCCGTTTGACTCATTCCAGGTTCTTTTAGAAGTAAGTAGTCAAGTCCTCATCGAGGAACTCGAATTTACATTCATACTTCCTAAGTCAAATTGGGTCAAACTTGATAGTCAGTTATTTAACTATCAAATAAACAAAGAACAACTAACTCCATTTGAGATTTATTTATCCATAGCAACCACTAAGCCTCAAAACATATCTTTGTTTAATAAATCTCTTTCAAAAAATTCATATATTTATCTTTCTGACATAAGTATATTCACAAAATATTTGTAATATTTTCCATTACCAAATCTCTAAAAAGGATTTAACTACATTATTTAAATAGGAGAAAAGGATAACACTAAGTAATATTCCTTCAGTGTAAAGTGTGGAACGGATATCCCATACCACCATTTTTAAAAGGTCAGCCTCGATAAACTGAAACCTTAAATTCCCGTTTTATTTATCTTAAATCCTTTTACAAATTTTCTTTATCCATGAAATCCTATTTTCTTTAAGCCAAACCCATTTACAAAACATTTATCAACCTCCATACTCATTTATGAACTCTTTATAATTAATCAAACCTGGTTATGTAACTTCTTTGTAAACTTTCAAACCTTGTATAAAACTTCCCTTTATAGACATTCAAATCCATTTATAAAATATTTGTATAAACATTAAAAACCATTTCTAAAACCCCCTTTAATGAATACCCCAAAATTATTTATAAATTTTTTTAACAAATTGTCAAATCATTCTTCAAACATCATGTTCAAAATAGAATAGCTTTGAAGTCCATTCAGAAGAAAATGAGATATTTACTTTACAAAACCAAACAGAGGCTCAACGGACTACAATGGATCATTAAATTTGGGTTTAACTTATCTAAGTTATATCATAGATTCTGCCAAACATCAGACATATAAGGGATTTATACATAACACACAACCAATAATAGGTAGATGCTCAAGCTTTAGAGATAGGTACATCCATTTTTGGTAAAAAAATGTACATATAGAAATATATTCTATATGCTTAAGTTACCATGACTCGCTTATTGAAATTAACTTCCTTGTATTTATCATGTTAACGATATTTAACATTTGTGCTAAACACAAGTCACTTACTTCCCGTAAAACATGTCAACATTTTATAATTACTACATTAATTCATTTAGCTACTTAATAGCCCAGACGATAGATCCTTTGCTTTAAAATTACTTAACTTGAAAAGAAGATGGATTTAAAACACAACCAATTAAGTTTAAAAATAGTTTTGAAAAGATTAAAGTATATTTAATCATCTTAAACCCTAATTATATCTTAATTAGATCAAGACTAATTCATAATTAAACTTTAATTAACATAATAAACTTGGTTAAGTCCTAACTAACTTCCTAATGTATCTTAATTAAGGTTCAAACAATTCATTATTAGTTAATCATAATTAATTAAAAATTAATTGAATAATCACTTAATTAAATAATTAATTTAATTAAATAATAATTAATCATTAAATTACTTCTTAACTTCATTCATCACTAACTAAAACCATACTAATCAATAATTAGTCATTAACCCTTCTTAAATGTTACTTAACCTGTAGTCACTTACTTAATTACTACTTAAGTGCTAATTGACTTTAAATATTTTATTAAATAGTAAAATATTAATTTAACTAAACTTTATCTTTTTTTATGTTACTAATTATGTTTAGAAACTTTTGCAAAACCATTTCAAAAGAAAATGTTTTAAAACAAAATTCAGAAATTTTATCGAACCGCATCCATAGCGCCTATCGCTATGAGCGCAGTTCGCATAAACATACTTTAATTGGAAACACTTACTTATTCTTTCCTATTTCATGTTTAGAAACATAACTTTAAAGTTTTTGAGACTTAGAAACAAAGATAGAAACTTTGAAATAATCTCCAAACTTTAAAACAAGAAAACCTAGTTTTTGATTTCGAATCAGATTGCACGTCTGTCGCAACACATAAACTTGTTAACTTTGTTTCAACTTAACATAATTTAGTTTTTAGATCATAACCATACATCCATACTATCGTACTTTTAATATCACAGTGAAACACATATATAAACATAAGGTTATAGTGTACTAACTCGACAACATCACATTCATATCGCAAATTCAACACCAAACATAAACATCCATCAAATCACCATCGACCAATGTAATAGCCATTCATTTTTCTCATCATATTATCACCACAATAACACATCATAATAAAGTCAAAAACTGTTCAAAAACAAAGTAGTTTTACTCACATTTATGCTAACTAACTTCGCCCGAACTTCGACTATAACTCGGCAATGCCTCTACGCTCGACTCTAGCTTAAAATTTTGAAACTTTGGAGGGGCTAAGGCCTTAGATTAAGTTCATCTAGAGGTGATTTGGCTTGGCTTGGCTAGTGATTTGAGGAGTAGTGATGGCCTTGATTTTTGGAAGAGAAGATGTTTAAATGAAAGTGTAAGAAGTATAGAAGGTGCGAAAGCAAATTACAACACAAAAGGCTAACTTTTTCTAAAATTTTTGAACCATGGAAGCCATGGAATTTTTAGAGAAGAAGGTTTAGAAAAGAATGAAGTTGGAATGTGAATGAAAATGTGTGTGTGAGGATGTGTATTTATAGATGAAGGATAGTGTGGAAATTACCATTTTATCCTTAGTTTAATATATCATAACATGTCATTATTTTGACATGTCACATCACCACCTTCCTTCCCTCGTATGTCACATCTCCCCCCTCTCTAGTCACATCCATTAAGCCATGATGGGTAATGATGATGGTACTTAAGGAAATGACAAGAGATAATGATATGCTTTAGTATATATATATAAGTTATTATTTTAAAACTATGTCTTGTCACATCACTTGCTAAACATAATTAAAATAAGATAATACATAATTAAGTATACTGTTATATGGTTAATTATCTCTTACATATGTGTACATTTAGTGCATAAAGGCGAACAACGTTCCATACAACTTTTTGGTGTTGAAAGTCGAAATTTCGAAAAACGTTCTTTGGTCACATTTTCTATTTTTCTACTAACTATCTGTTTTGGTAAAAAAATTTAAAAACTATTTCACCATCACTATTAAATAATTATAATAGGTTTTTTTGTAAATAAATCCCCATTTATTTATTATTTAAACTTAACTTGAATTCCCAAAGGAATATATAGAACCAATGATATCAACTGTCGATGTCATAAATAAATTTCATTTTTCAAAAATGTATATAAATTGTTTTATTTCATAATATTTGTTTGAATACATATATTATTGTATGAATCCAGAGGTGTGCATGATTCTTATTGTTTAAAAGCAGTTTTATTGATATTTTGCCTAGGACGATATTTACAAACTATCAATGTTTTACCTCGGTAATTTGTCCGCAAATACATTTCCCAGAAAATAACTATTAATATTTACCACTTAAAACATGATTATTTCTTACTTTAAACTCATATCTAAATATTTTAAAAATAAATATAATTTATCCAAGTGATAAGTTTGCGAGTCAATATATTCTTCCCCCTTAAAAGAATTTCGTCCTCGAAATTATAACACAACCCTATTCCCAGAAATACTTAAAACTATTCATTAATCCGTACGGTGTACACAGTTCATTCCTATTTAAAATCAGATTCGATCACTTACTCAAATACATAACCTTATTTCTGAACTAGTATCGCTCACTTCACTTCCTGCTGCGGACTTTGATCAGGCTTCTTAATTAGAAACCTCTATTTTTCTTGCATAGCCATAAATTATGATAGAAAACCTTTGGTTCCACGGAAAAACCCTCATCAACGCTCGCCGTCAAAAATCGAGTGATAAATCCCTATTCGGAATGGTGTAAAACACCTCGAGCCATGTACTCGAATCTTGGATCGAGAACTATGTGAAAAGGAGAAAGGATCTACGTACAACCTATGTACTAATCCCATTGGTTCCTACTTTCCAAGATTATAATTACCCATTTTAAAGAATCACCAAATTAATTAAGTTTATTAACATTCTATAACTCAATTTTTTTAGTATGATGCTCTTCTCTATTCAAAAGAGTATATACAATTTCAAATATTAAATTGGTTTTACCTAACCTAGGATGTTCAACAAATTTAAAAATTTATTTATTAACCCACTCTTAGTCAAGGCATCTTTTTAATTTGAAAACTCTATTCTTTTAAGGGATTCGAGAAAACAATACCTGGGTTTTATTTCAAAAACCATTCGAAATGATACTTTGTATTTAACCTTTTTGAAAACATAATATATAGTCCGAGTAACTCTAAAATGATATCAAGGAATCTTGCGTTGCCAAATAGTATTATATATCAATTTTACTAAGTAGGAAAATACTTAAGAGAATTGTTTGCCATCCGAACACATCTCTTACTCATTTTTAGTCATTTCCAAGACATCGAACTAGTTAATCATAAAATATTTATTTCTTCAAAAATTCCCTTTTAGAAATAATACAATTTATAGATAAATATTTCTTTAATTAAATCATCCACTAGCTTTGGGTTCATTCAGATTCGAACTCATTTCGATTGTACTATGACAAAGAGGATAATTTACTAAGTGCACCATTATATTTGCCTAAGCAAACATTCGATTATCACTTAGAAGATAATTCCGATTATCACAAAACAGATCGAAACTCCTTCCCCAACTATCCAAAGAAAATTTACTTTCAATCCATTTTGAATATTTATATCTTAAAAGCTCTTTAAGTACAATTACTACCACTTTTGCAAAATCATTTAAATCTTTTATCAGTGCCACCAGTATTTAATATTCTCATAATCCTTTTCATTTTTTATAAGGTCATCTAAAGATTTTTTTTTTTAACTAAACCCATTTTATTCTAAATAAAATTTTAACTCTACATCTCATCGATAACTAATATAGAATTTTGAAAATGATTCCTTTATAAATATAAAATATATCCTAAGTAAAATTATTTCATTTACCAATTTTAAAATAAGTTATGTCATTTAGACTTGTTCAAGTGTTTAAGAAAACTTTATTGATAATGTTGGCTAAACGCATTGACTAGAATTCTTAAGCCACTCAACAAATCAAACAACACAATATAAAACATTTTAACTTACTAACAAATGTGCACTCATGTTTATAATACACTCAGTCTCATTCTAAGGTCTCACTTACCTTATCTCAAATGAGTACACCCCACCAGGGACAAGGTTCTCGCTTAACCTTCACCTCTGATACCAAATGTAATGTAACGGATTTTTGACCCTCGAAAATCGACACTAATACGTCCACTGTATCATATGCCGAACATTCAAGTGCTAGAAATACCGATCTGTTATGGTGAAAGAAGATGGTAGAAGATAGAGGAAAAACTAAACAACACAAAATCTCATAGTGCAGCAAATAATATATAATACAACAATGATCTTTACAAAAAGGAAACATTTTATTCGTATATACAACATCAGAGTACACTAGACTTATACTTAATTTGGACAGTTATAGAAACATGTCCTTACATTGAAAAACATATAGATGCTATAATACAATGGAAGAAAAATATACGTGAATATGTCTTGACCATCTAGCTCCTCTCCAACTCCAAAGTATCCAACTAAACCTGGGAAAACATGCTCGGTCTGAACCGAGCATTACATGGAATAACGCCTGGGCCAGTCTGGTAAACCAGCGTGAGTAAAACTTGATAACAAGTAAGAGCCAAACTAATTTCTACATTTGAAATCTTTTCAAATAAAGGGTATCTCGTAAGACCACATCGCACATAAAAACAGATGGTTTTTTACCTTACGATAACCAAGCATTTTATATCAAAATCAAGTGATATTCTCATAGTGTCCAGGTTTGAAGTAAATAGATAAAATAGCTGAAATACTTGCATCTCCCATTCCAACATACTAGGCTCTGCAAGCAAAACCGTAAGGCACGTATTGGAGATCGGTTCCCAACAATGGAAAGGTAAGGGACTACCTTCCGATGATACACCTGAAGAAAATGCACTGATTCTAACACAGAGCCTGCTGCCCCTTTAACATGGCAGACCGGATTACCTCACCCCCTTGACCCCGAGGCATTATACTACCACGATGTTTGCATGCAAACCAACTCTGAAAGGGATATCTAGAATGGGGTGACCGCTCCTAATGGTAGCTAACCACATAGCTCTATCGCATGCCCTGTTTTTGTCATTCCTCCCGTTTGTGAGGCTTGAGCCTATGATTTACCTGTTCAAATAGAAATCCATTTGGAAATACTAACACTTGCCTCCAAGCGTCAATGCAATGCCAGCATACATCCATACAAGTTCATTCTGGGTCTAAACGAAATCGAAGGCACTAACTCTACTACCTCCATTCTGGAATCACCCTCAGGACTAGCAGCAGTAGCCATTGCTCTTCAAAGTGCACCATCATCAATCATGATCAAGATGTCTTCTACTCAAATGTACATGTTAGTTTGGAGTGGTATATGGATATATAAATCTGATTCTGGTCTCTCCGTACCAACAACTAATAATTCTCGGTTGACTCATTCCTAGTTCTTTTGGAAGTAAGTACTCGATACCTCATCGGGGGACTCGAATTTACATTCATGCTTCCTACGTCAAATTGGGTAAAACATGATAGTCTATTATTTAACTATCAAATTAAAAAACAATAAAAAATTCCATTTGATATTTATTTATCCATAGCAACCACTAAGCCTCATACCTTTGTTTAATAAATCTCTTTCAAAAATCATTCATATATTTATCTTTCAGACATTAGTATATTCACAAAATATTTGTAAGAATTTCCATTACCAAATCTCTAAAAGGATTTAACTAAATTATTTAAAAAGAGAAAAGGATAACTCTAAGCATTATTCCTTCAGTGCAAAGTATGGGACGGATATCCCATACCACCATTTTTAAAAGGTCAGCCTCGATAAAACCAAAACTTAACTTCATGTTTATTTATCTTAAATCCTTTTACAAATTTTCTTTATCTATGAAATCATATTTGCTTTAACCCAAACCCATTTTCAAAACATTTATCAACCTCCATACTCATTTATGAACTCTTTATAATTATTCAAACCCGGTTATGTAACTTCATTATAGACTTTCAAATTTGTATAAAAATTCCCTTTGTAGTCATTCAAATCCATTTATAAATCATTGTGTAAACATTAAAATCCATTTCTAAAACTCCCTTTAATGAATACCCCAAATTATTTATAAAACTTTTAAAACCAATGGTCAAATCATTCTTCAAATATCTTATTCAAAATAGAATGTTTTGAAGACCATTTCAAAAGAAAATGAGATATTTACTTTACAAAACTAAACAGAGGCTCAATAACTATAATGGATCGTTGAATTTGGGTATAACTTATCTAAGTTATATCATAGATTCTGCCAAACATCAAATATATAAGAGATTCACACATAACACACAATCAATCATAGGTAGACGCCGAAGCTTTAAATATAGGAACATCCATTATTGGTGAAAAATGTATATATAGAAGTATATTCTATATGCTTAAGTTACCATGACTCGCTTATTGAAATTAACTTCCTTGTGTCTATCACGTTACCGATAGTCAACATTTGTGCTAAACACAAGTCACTTCCCATAAAACGTGTCAACATTTTATAATTTCTACTTTAATCCATTTTGCTACTTAATAGTCCAAACAAGAGATCCTTTGATTTAAAATTACTTAACTTGAAAAGAAGGTAGATTTAAAACATAACCAATTTTAAAAATATTTTTGAAAAGATTAAAGTATATTTAATTAGATTAAACCCTAATTATATCTTAAGTAAATCAAGATTAATTCATAATTAAATTTTAATTAACTTAATGAACTTGGTTAAGTCCTAATTAGCTTCCTAATGTATCTTAGTCAAGGTTCAAACAATTCATTATTAGTTAAATCCTAATTAATTAAAAATTAATTAAATAATCACTTAATTAAATAATAATTAGTTAGCTCATTAACTTAATTAAATAATTATCAATTAACCAATTAGCTTAATTTAATCATTAAATTACTTCTTAATTTCATTACTCGCTAATTAAAATCTAATTAGTCATTAACCTTCCTTAAGTTACTTAACCTCTAACCACTTACTTAATTATTGTAAGTGCTAATTAACTTTAATTATTTTATTAAATAATAAAATATTAATTTAACTAAATTTAATCTCTTTTTATGTTAATGATTATGTTTGAAAACTTTTGCAAAAATCATTTCAAAAGAAAACTTTTTAAATGAAAATTGGAAATTTTATCGAACCGTGTTCATAGCGACTATCACTATGAGCGCAGTTCGCTTAAACATACTTTAGGCGGAAACACTTGCTTATTCTTTCCTATTTCATGTTTAGAAACATAACTTTCAAAGTTTTTGAAACTTAGAAACAAAGATAGAAACTTTGAAATAATTTCCCAACCATAAAACAAGAAAACCTAGTTTTCGATTTCAAATCGGATCTCACGTCATTCGCAACACAGAAGTTGTTAACTTTGTTTCAACTCAACATACTTTGGTTCTTAGATCACAACCATACATCCATACTACCATACTTTTAACATCACAATGAAACACATGTATAAACATAAGGTTATACGCTTACTAACTCGACAACTGTTTACACAAAAAATGGGCAAACACCTCCAAGTCGTATGATTTAGTCGATTTATGAAAATATGTAAAAAGCAGGGACTAAACTGTGAAAGACGTACAGATCTATAGTGGTTCGGCCAGAATGTGCCTATGTCCACTTCATATGTTATTCTCTTTCACTATTCAGATTACAAGTACAAAGCTTTCATTACAAGTGTATGAAAGTTGTTTGGAAGTTCTGTCCGTGCTTGAGCTCTCAAACTTGTCCACCATTGTTGTACCCCTACCCCTCTATTTATAGAGTGAGGCTGGGGGTAGGGGTCTTGGATGTATATAGCCGCTGGTGGGCCTGGGCTGATGTAATTTGGCCTGGCAATGTTGGTTCGAAAACGCCTTGGTCTGGTGATGGTTCGGTAGTGTTTTGGTCCGGTGGTGAGTGGTTCGGCTAGGCCTTGGAGATGGGTTGGTTCGGTAGTGCCTTGAACCGGTGGTGAGTGGTTCAGCTAGGCCTTGGAGATAGGTTGGTTCAGTAGTGCTTGAACCGATGGTGAGTGGTTCGGCTAGGCCTTGGAGATGGGTTAGTTCGGTCTTCTGGGTGAGAACACACCCAACATTTGCCCCCCAAAGTGGGGCATATGCCAGTATATGCCACGCTTTGTTTTCCTCCGCTTGGGCACCCTCATTCGGCCCAAGTGCTGAACCGGTTGGTCTGGTCATCCTACGTTTGCCTATAAGTATGGGCTTCACGGCTCTGTCGTCCTTCATCGTTTGAAATAGCCGAATCAATCAAGTACCGAACCAGACTTGACTACCGGACCAGGTGAGGTTTTCTTCTGCCGAATAAACTTTATGCTTGAACTACCTAATGAGTCCGGGGAGTATGAGTACCGAATGGGCTTTCGCCTCGAACTACCGAATGAGTCCGGGGAGTATGAGTGCCGAATGGGCTTTCGCCTCGAACTACCAAATGCATTTGGGGAGTACGTGTGCCGAATGGACCTTGGCCTCGAACTACCGAATGCACTTGGGGAGTACGAGTGCCGAATGGACGTTGGCCTCGAACTACCGATTGAGCTTTTATGTTTTGAATTATGAACGTCTTTTTTCGTGTTGTAGATAATGTCTCATAAAGTAAAAACTCGTTCTGACAAAAAGAAATCCAAGGACAAATGGGAGTCCTCCATAGTGCCCCCAGTTCGGTTAGAGCCAGAACGACATGGACCATCCCCGAGATCATTAGTAGATGGGTACGGTCCTCTGGAGCTTTTGAACTCACCGCCTGACTACTTTCCCAGCTCCCTCAAAGACGAACAGCTTGACGTTATATCTAGATCCTTTGGGATTGACAGAGCGCATATGATGTTGCCATGGAAAGGAGTGATGCCGTTTAACCCCCCTGAAGGATATTTTGCTTATAGTAGGTATCACTGCATGTGTGGTGCCATTCCTCTGATCAACGCTTGGATCGTCAGCTTCATCACATACTTGAAGGTGGCCCCTTTTCAGCTTCAGCCCAACTCCTATGCCATCTTGGTGAGCTGTTTATTATCTTTCAGAGAAAATACGGGCGTCCCCCTTCCAACTGAGAAATTCGATACCTATACAACTTGAGAGGCTACAAGAAGGGGTCTCCGTATATTAGCTTAGAATCGGCTGTGTCTTTCAAGCCGGTCCTGGACTTATATTCAAAACTTAGCATGTTCAAGAAGGAATGGTTCTTTATCAGAGATGCCTCTGTTTCTTTCCACCGCTTCACCTCTGGCTGTAAGTTGACTCTTATTTATAATTTCCGTTCTGACTGCAATGCTCCTCCTTATGTGCTTTGTTTCTTGCTAGCGACAGGTGGCTTTGCGGTTGTAGAGAATGATCGTTTGGTTCGGATGGTTGAGGAAATAGAAGCCATTCCGGAAAAGGAGAGGGCAGCTTCTTATTTGATCAGGAATGCTACTCTTTTGGGGGCATAACTTGATTTTTCCATGCCAGTCTATGTTCAAGCAAAGAGACACAGCTGAGGAGAGGGCCGCCAAAGCTAAAGGAGGGGCTACGATGAGGAGCAGCAAAAGGAAACTCTTCTCGAAACATCTCATTGCCGGGGGGAAGAAACTTAAGAAGTCCGATGGACCCTCCCCAGCACATGTCCGGATGTCCCGGAGAAGGAAGATGTGGAGGAGGAAAGAGGAGAGGCGGAGAGTGGAAGTGGTGGAGAAGGTGATGGCGATGGTCATAGCGATAATGGCACTGGGGCTTTGTCTTCTGAGCAAGCAGGTGTGATCCAGGAGTGGACAGATGACGCTTTCCGCCTAGCTTTTGAAGGTTTGGAGGAAGGACCGACTTTAGTGGAGAAGCCTAAAAAAGCTAACAAGGCCGGGACCGGCGCTGATTCATCTTCTAAGAGCGCTTCAGCTAAGGCAACTCCTGCGATTCAAGGTGAATTTTTGACTCCTGCCGACTCCATTTATGATAAGAATTTAGGAATATTTTATGGTCAGCTCCCGTCCTGGAATGAGATCCAGGACTTACTGCAATATCCAACTCCTTCCCAGGGTTTGTATAAAAGCGTCTCTATACTCTTCTTAACTTGATATATTTCTTGAATTATAGCTCAATGTATGCTTATAACACTTGGTTTTTATCACAGAAGCGGGTAAGGTGGCCAAGACATCAGATGTTCGGCACCGTCTTGAACAATACAAACTTCTCAAGGCTTCTGCTAAATCAAAGCCTTCGGCTAACCACCCTGGAGACGTAGTCGGCTACCGCCCTCTTCTTGGAGTTATCGAGGAGGATATCCAAAGGAAGAAGAGGAGTCATTCCTTTTTTGAACCCTCACTTGGTCCTTAGTCCCCAACTCAGCCTCTTCGGGATACCACGAAGAAGAATACTGAATTTATACCTCCTCCGTACCCGTCTGAAAATCCTGTCGTTACCCGGAGAGGCCATGCCGGCTTGGCCCGTAATCCGTTTGCAGGTCATCCGGATCTGGATCTGGGTTCTTGTGATATTACCTTTGATGAGGCTACCGGTGAGCACCTTCTTCCCCGTAATCCTATGGTAAGGGTATTGGATGAAGCTAAGTCCCTGGACCTTGATTTGCTTACCACTCGGGTCGTAACTTTGGGGGACGAAGCTAAGGCAAACATTGACCGGGTTGCTGAGGAAACCAGGAAGCTGATGGGGCATCATGCCTGACTTGTCAAGGCTGGAGAAGAAATCGGGAGTGCTAACATTCGACTGCGGTTAATGGTTTCCGACCAGGCCAAACAACTCGCTGATCAGGCCATTCAGATCTCTCAACATGAGGCCGCTTCTAGGCAATTAAAGAAAACCATGGAAGAGGCCAGCAGGGCAGAGTTACGGAAAATGGAGGCTGTTTGTAAGGAACGGATTGATATGGCTATTGCAACGGTGGATGAGGTTCGAAAAGCGGATCTCGAGCGGGTACAGGAGTTATCCGAGAAACTTGAAGCCGCAGAGCTTGCTCAAGCCAAGCTGAAGGAGGAGATGGAGGCGATGAGGAAATCCTTTCAGGCTGACTGCTCGCGATACCAATCGGAGAGGGATGCTGCCACTGCAAAGCTGTTGGCTTCTGAGGACCGAATAAGGGAGTTCGAGGAGAATGAGGGGATAATGGACGAGATGCTTCAGGATATATACTTTCGCACTTGGAAACAAGGCAACTTATCTTGGATGGATGATTATCCCCGAGTCATGGTCAGGATTTATCTCATGGCTCTAGAGGAGGCTAAGGCCGATGCAGATAAGGAGGGTGCGTGGCATTTAGAATGGACGTGGTTACGGCTCAATTCACCAAGGAGGAGAAAGCGGCGGTGAAGGAGGGTATGCGACTGCTTACTGTCGGGGAGGTAGGCGTGCAGTTAGAGGATGATGATCAAGGAGCAGATGCTGGTAAGTCTTCCCTTTTAGCTTTTCGTAACTTGATTTCTTATTGTTTATTTAATGGATTCTTCTCCTGAATTGGACAAGCGGGACCTCTGAAGCACCAACTACCTCTGGTCAACATGCTGAGAGATCCAATCCTGCGGTTAAGTAGATCTCGGAGGGCCAGTAGGATAAAGGTGAAGCTCCGATGCAGCCGACTCCTTGACTTGATCTGGATTTCTTTTGGTTTACTTTACATTGCTGTCTATGGTAGTCTCAAAACGCTGATGTAAATTTTAGGCTGTAATTATGTTATTCGTAACGAACGACTTTATTCTTGGCATGTAATTTTTAACTTAAGATGATTCTGTCATATTTGAATGCTATCGTTATTTTGGTGTGTTTCATAAGAAATACAGTTGTGCATATTCCTGTGATTCAATTGTGTTTGATGTCAAGTTCTTGCTTAAAATATAATTTCATATCTTGCAATGTTAGTGTGATGTGCGAATAAATTACATCTACGTATTTATATACAAAAGAAGAAAGTACCGCCCTTCATGTTTTAGTCGTAGACGGTTGCTTTGAATGTCTTGTATGGCTGAGCATGGAATGCAGCTGAGTGACCTGTCATCCAGTTGTGAGTTCCTATTCCCATTAGCGAGCGTCTCCTATTTTGTGTCATGTACTTTAGGGATCATTATAGAGGATAGGAGGAAAGTTTTTAAACAAAATAGAAATATAAGAAATAGTAAAACTTCCAATCACGGAAGGCCTACGATGTGCTTAAGTTCGTGGAAAACGGGTTTTGTAGTCACTTTCTTTAGTTGTGGGTCTTGGAGACATTTGTCACCCATCTTACGCCTCCGCGGGGAGTTTCTCTTTTTTACCACAACCATACTTAAGACACTCGGAGCCGAGATCGCGCACAGTAACTATCCGGGCCATTATGGCCCGTAATCGTGGGTATTATTCGATTTACCGTGGCCGGCTAGCGTGGGTGCCGATCGTCAACTGTGAACTACCCCTGGCTGGCCACACCTTATGTTGGGGCTTAAAGTAGGTTCACAGTTGCCGGCGAGCCGAACGCCGTAATGAGCTGCGTCGGCTATAGTCGGCCTTCTCGGTGGCTTATAATCGGCTCATTACGATTGGCTTTAAGGGCCGATCGCGAGCAATGAGTTAACCCGCAGCAGAGGGATGTTGGAGCAAAAGTGTCTCATTGGTGAGGGCATAGATTCGTATAATACTTGTTAGGTTTTGTCCAGGTGAAGTTGCGTCGTGATGTATCTTGAATGGAAATGCCATTACACAGGATTTTGTTCAACAGAAAAGGATAAAGTTAACAAGCAGCCAAGATATAAAGGAACAAGTTAAAAAAAGACAAGTTTTTAAAGTGGTTCGACACAAAAATGCCTACGTCCACGGATTCTCTTTGTTAATTCACTTCATATGTGCAGTACAAGTTAAGAAAAGTATCGACGAATGTGTTGGATGTTCCATGCCCTCTGGAACACCTCTCCGTCCACTGTTGACAAAATATAAGCTCCGCTGTGGAGATCTTTATGAAATACATATGGTCCATCCCAGATTGGATCTAGTGCACCGGGGTGCGGGAAGATTCGCTTGAGGACAAGATCTCCTTCTTGTAAGCTACGATGCTTGACTTTGGAGTTGTATTGCACCGCCACCTTTTGCTTGTGAGCTGCTGCTTTGAGTGCTGCATCGTTTCTTCTCTCTTCAATTAGATCCAAAGACATGTTAAGGAGTTCTTCATTCTCTTCTGGGTTATAGTGGATCCTACGGTGGGAAGGCACTATAGTTTCGACTGGGAGCATGGCCTCCAATCCGTATGCCAAAGAGAAAGGAGTATGCCCCGTTGATGTTCTGAAAGATGTGCGGTAGGCCCAAAGTGCCGTAGGAAGTTCATCTACCCAAGCGCCTTTTGACTTTTTAAGTTTCTTCTTGATTAGAGTTTTGAGAATTTTGTTGACAGCTTCGACTTGTCCGTTTGCCTGGGGATAAGCTACAAATGAGAAGCTCTTGCAAATTCCATGCTCTTGGCACCAGTCGGCGAACTTCTCGCTGTCAAACTGGAGTCCATTATCCGATATGATTTTGAGCGGAACTCCGTACCTGCATAGAACATTTTTGATCAAGAAGTTAATAACTTTTGCCGAAGATATTTTATTTAGAGGTTCCGCTTCCACCCATTTGGTGAAATAGTCGACTGCCACTATAGCATATTTGGCTCCGCCTCGGTCCATTGGCAGTTCGTCAATCAAGTCAATTCCCCATACTGCAAAGGGCCAAGGGTTGGTCATTTGAGTAATCTCACTTGTTAGTAGTCGAGGAATCTTAGAAAATTTCTGACTTCTGTCGCATTTTTTGACGAAGTCTAAGGCGTCTTTGTTTAAGGTGGGCCAGAAATATCCGTATCGGAGTATCTTCTTTGCCAGAGTCTGCCCTCCAGTGTGATCTCCGCAGCTTTCTTGATGGATGTTGGATAAGATTTCCTTGGCTTCCCTTCCAGCGACACACCTTAATAAGGGGTTAGAAAAGCCGCGTCGATAGAGGATGCCTTCTTGTACTGTGTAGCGGGAAGCTTTCCTCAAGACTTTCTTGACTTTGTTACACTCGTCGGGCAATGTGCCATCTTGTAAGTATTTTCGGATGGGAGTCATTCAAGTTTCCTCTTCGATTGCAGCTATCAGATTCACTTGCTCGAAACTCGGGGTTAGTTGCCTTGAGATGGCCACTGTTCTGGAAATGGTGCCGTCTTTCATGCTAGCTTGCTTTGCCAATTCGTCGGCCTCTTGGTTCTCTTCTCGAGGAATGTGTTTGATTAAATAGTGATCCAATTGATCGAGTAGCAGCTTGGTCTTCTTTGGATATGCTGTGAGTCGTTCTCCTCGAGTCTGAAATTCTCCTAGTATTTGGTTTACAACAAGTTGTGAATCACTATGAAGACATAAAGAACTGACTCCAATCTCTAAGGCAAGTTCTAATCCAGCTATTACTGCTTCATATTCCGCATCGTTGTTGGTAGCAGCGAATTCCAACCTTAGAGCATAATGTAGCTTCCTTCCTTTAGGAGTGATTATTACAATACCTGCCCCCGCGCCTTGTTCGTTTGATGCTCCATCAACAAAGAGATTCCACTTGATGTCTTTTGCTATTTCAAATTGCTCCTTACCTTCATTGGTAGTGAATTCGGCAATGATATCGGCCATGGCTTGTCCCTTGATGCCGGTGCGAGGGTGGTAGGTGATATCATATTGACTAAGTTCAATGCACCATTTAAGTAGTCGTCCAGAAGTGTCGGGACGATGGAGTACCTGCCTTAGCGGTTGATCGGTTAGAACTCTGATGGAATGAGATTGGAAATAGTGTCGCAGTTTCTGTGACGTGATTAGTAAACAGTATGCTAGCTTCTCAAGTTTAGGGTATCTGGCTTCTACCCCCGTTAACCTCTTGCTTACAAAGTATACTGGCCGTTGCGCGCGGTTGTTTTCTCTCACCAAAGCGGCGCTTAGAGCATAAGATGACACAGCAATGTATAAGTATAGCTCTTCGCCTTTGTTTGGAGTTGAGAGTACTGGTGGTCTCTGGAGGTGTTCGATTAGATTAAGGAAGGCTGTTAAGCATTCGTCAGTCCATTCGAACTTTCTTTTGTCTTTCTTTAGAGCCTCGAGAAGGGGACACACTTGTCAGTTGCTTTAGAGATGAATCTTCTTAGGGCGGCCACCTTCCCATTTAGGCTTTGCATTTCTCTTCGAGTGGAAGGTATCCTGATATCTTTCAGGGCTCGGACTTGTTCGGGGCTTGCTTCAATTCCTCTGGCATGGACGATGAATCTCAAGAACTTTCCCGATGATACTCCGAAGGAGCACTTTAGAGGATTCAGCTTCATTCCATATTGGCGAAGTACCTGAAACATCTCGCCCAGGTGGCTTACGTGATCGTCGGCTTTCCTTGACTTTACTAGCATGTCGTCCACATAAACTTCCATAGTTCGTCCTATTAGTTCCGCGAACATCTTATTGACGAGGCGCTGATAAGTAGCTCCGACATTTTTAAGTCCAAAAGGCATTACTCTGTAGCAGTACAATCCTCGGTCAGTGATGAAACTAGTGTGGTCTTGATCGGGAGCGTGCATAGGAATTTGGTTATATCCTGAGTATGCGTCCATAAAAGATAAGAGCTCGTGCCCGGCTGTGCTCTCCACAAGCTGATCAATTCGGGGGAGTGGGTAGCAATCCTTCGGGCAAGCGTCATTTAAGTTGGAGAAGTCAATGCATGTTCGCCACTTCCCATTAGCCTTCTTTACTAGTACCGGGTTAGCGATCCACTCTGGGTAGATGGCTTCTCGTATGAAGTTATTGGCAAGTAGGTTCTTTACTTCTTCATCGAGGGCTGCTGATCGTTCTGCCTCCATACTTCTCTTTTTCTGTTTTACTGGCACCTTGGTAGGATCAATGTTTAGTACGTGGCATGTCACGTCTGGGGAGATTCCATTCATGTCAGCGTGCGTCCATGCAAATACATCCAAGTTGTGGCGGAGAAAATCAATGAGTTGATCCCTCAATTCTGCTCTTAGCTGAGATCCAAGTTGTGTTTGTCTATAGACACAAACTCCATAGCTTCTGCAGGCTCGGCGGTGGCTTTCTCCTCTATGTCCCTGGGGTTTAATTCATTGAAAGGATCACTGGTATATCGAAGAGGAGGGGCCTTCTTTAGTTGCTATGCTTCCAAGTTTTTCATGCAGAGAGTCATCTCTGCATTTTTCCCTTTATCCTTCCTGCGGTTATTGCGAAGTTCAGTTACATAGCAATCTCGAGCGGCGTCTTGATCTCCCTCTACTTCCCCTATTCCATTGTCTGTTGGAAATTTCATCTTCAGGCACCACGGGCCAGGACAATTTGGAAGTCATACAAGGCTGGTCTTCTTAAAAAGGCATTGTAGGCCGAGTGGTTATCTATTAGCACAAATGTTTGTTTCCGTACAACGGAGCGGGGGTGACTTCCTATTTCAACAAAGAGGTCCAGTTGCCCGAGGGACATCTTCGCATCTCCAGTGAAACCTTGTAGTGGTTTGTTGCAGGAAGACACATCCTTCATTGATAGCTTCATTCTGTCGAAAGCATGCTTGAATAGGATATTTACTGAGCTTCCAGTGTCTACTAGAATCCGAAAAACTTCGTCCGGACCGAACCAGGCAGAGATGGCCATAGGATCCACGTGAGGGTACTGCCTTCCCTCTAGGTCACGCCTGTTGAATGTAATGTCATCATTCTCTTTTCGCTTCGGGTGGCATTCTCCCATAACAGAATTAACGCAGCCTTCATTATTTCTAAGTGACTTTCCGTATCTTTCCATCTCTATCCAGTTCCTTTCGGCGATGTGTGGTCCTCCCGATATGGTACGGACCACTATCTTCTCTTAACTGGAGTTGCTGGTGTTGTGATTCCCTCCTCCTGTTTCTGGGAGGGGTAGCCTTGGGTTCTCATTGGCAGGAGCCGGGGTCCTGTTCTGACCTTTTACATCGCGTTCCAGTCTCTTCCTTCTGATGTGTTCTTCAATTAAGTCCCGGAGATGATGGCACTCATTGGTATCATGCCCATGAGATTCGTGGAAGCGGCAGAACTTTCCAGACTTAATTATGTTATCTGATTCCTTCTTGTACGGGGGGCATTTGTATTTAACTTCGTCTTGGGTGGCCGGGAAGATGTTTTCGATTGTTTCATTCAAAGGAGTGTAGGTGTCAAATCTCGGTCCTGGCCGATATAGGCGTTTTTCTCCCTTCATGCCCCCAGCATTGTCTCTAGAGTCATTTCTTCGAACGTTCTTTGCTACAGCGGGTGTGTCGCCATGAGCTGCCTTGGTTTGTTGCCCTGTCTGTCTTTCAGTGGCAGCGTCTTCAAGTCTTATATATTTTCCGGCTTCATGGAAGAAATCGGATAAGGTAGCTGGTTTTTCTTTCGTTAATCTTCTAGCAAACTTAGTATCCGGATGCACACCACTACAGAGGGCCATTAAGATAAGTTTCTCATCGGCATCTTGGACTGCGGCCGCTGCAGCATTGAATCGGGTTAGATATTGCTGCACTGTCTCTCCAGGCTTCTATTTGATATTAGATAGGGAATAAGCGTCCTTGGGTTGTTCCACATGAATGCGGAACTGGCTGATGAACTTTTCCTTCAACATTTCCCATGAGCTGATGGATCCTTGGGGTAGATGGCGGAACCAGGAGGTAGCTAGATCTGCCAAGAATAGCGGAAAGCATTTGCACAATACTCCCTCTGTGGCTCCGCTCATGAGCATATGTTGCGTGTATCTCTGCAAGTGTACAACGGGGTCAGAGATTCCCTTGTAAGGTTCCATTGTTGGCATTTTCCATTCTCGGGGGGTGATGACAATTTCGATGTCGCGGGTGAAAGGGCTAGTTACCCTAGCGCTTATCCCTCGATCTCTTTGATCCCGTTGGACGCACTCTCTGAACAATCGCGCCATCCTTTCATCAGAATTTGGAGCAGATAGAAATGAGTTTGGTTCTTCTCTGCGGGATTGATTCCGTCCAGATGATTTGTAGGGGTGGTATCGTCTATCACTCCTAATATTTTCCAGTGGCTGTCTCTGGTATTCTGGGAGCATGCTAGGGTCAGCTACAATTGGCCCTTGCCTTGATCTTCCCCTGCTGGGTTCTGTTCTGAGCAATTCCTCGGGTCCAACTTCGGGCTGGACCCTAGCTCGGCCCCGTTCATTGGTGTTTCCATGGCTAGGTAGCATGACCGGCTCAGCCACAGCCGACCCTCGCCTGGTACCTTCCCCATTGGGTTTGGTTCCAAGTGTTTCCTCGGGTCGGAGTTCGGGCTGAGTTCGGGCTCGGCTCCTATCATTGCTGTTCCGGTTGCTAGTTTCTTCGTAGAAGAAAGATCTTTGTCGCCTCCGAGATCCTCCCGACTGGGACTCATCCCATGATTCAGTGTTGCGGTTGGATTCTTCAACATCCCTTAAGCGTGATATGAGTCGGTTCACCAAGGATTCTTGTTGATATGTGAAGTGGTTAGTTACTTCAGCCACAACCCTGTCTAGATCTGCCCTAGTAATTGCTGTCGGCTGTTCCGTGGCAGGGGCTGTCGGATTTGCCTAATTTCCATTTTGTACTGCTGTTGGAACGGGACGATTCTCTTGATCTGTGATCACTGGATTTGGAACGCTGCTAGTTGCAATGTTCTTTCCTTTGCTAACATCTTTCTTCTGCCTGAGAGGCATGTCTTCCAAGCAATGAGCGATGCTGTCGGGAAGAAGGTTAAGTGGGAGAAGCTGAAGCTTCTAGCTCGATCTCTCAGTGAAAGCACCAAAAATGTTTGCACAAAAAATGGGCAAACACCTCCAAGTCGTGTGATTTAGTCAATTTATGCAAATATGTAAAAAGCAGGGACTAAACTGTAAAAGACGCACAGATTTATAGTGGTTCGGCCAGAATGTGCCTACGTCCAATTCATATGTTCTTTCACTGTTCAGACTACAAGTACAAAGCTTTGATTACAAGTGTGTGAAAGTTGTTTGGAAGTTCTGTCCGTGCTTGAGCTCTCAAACTTGTCCGCCATTGTTGTACCCCTACCCCTCTATTTATAGAGTGAGGCTGGGGGTAGGAGTCTTGGATGTATATAGCCGTTGGCGGGCCTGGGCTGATGTAATTTGGCCTGGCAATGTTGGTTCGAAAACGCCTTGGTCTGGTGATGGTTCGGTAGTGTTTTGGTCAGGTGGTGAGTGGTTCGTCTAGGCCTTGGAGATGGGTTGGTTCGATAGTGCCTTGAACCGGTGGTGAGTGGTTCGGCTAGGCCTTGGAGATGGGTTGGTTCGGTAGTGCTTGAACCGGTGGTGAGTGGTTCGGCCAGGCCTTGGAGATGGGTTGGTTCGGTCTTCTGGGTGAGAACACGCCCAACAACAACATCACATTCATATCTCAAGTTCAACACCAAATGCAAACATCCATCAAAATCACCATCGACCAACATAATAACCCTTCAATTTTCTCATCATATTATCACTACAATAACACATCATAATAAAGTTACAAACTTTTCATAAACAAAGTAGTTTTACTCACCTTTATGCTAACTAACTTCGCCCGAACTTAGACTATAACTCGGCAACGCCTCTATGCTCGACTCTAGCTTAAAAATTCGAAACTTTGGAGGGGCTAAGGCCTTAGAACAGGTTTTTTCAGGGGTGATTTGGCTTGGCTAGGGCATTTTGAAGTAGTGATGGCCTTGTTTTTTGAAAGAAAGGATGTTGAAATGAAAGTGTAAGAAGTATAGAAGGTATGGAAGCAAATTACAACACAAAAGACTAACTTTTTCTAAAAATTTTGAACCATGGAAGCCATGTAATTTTTAGAGAAGAAGGTTTAGAAAAGAATGAATTTGGAATGTAAATGAAAATATTTGTGTGAGGGTGCGTATTTATAGATGAAGGAAAGTAGAAAATTACCATTTTTATCCTTTGTTTAAAATATCATAACATGTCATTATTTTGGCATGTCACATCACCACCTTCCTCCTCCTCATATGTCACACATCCTTAAGCCATGGTGGATAACATCCTTAAGTCATGATGGATAATGATGATCGTACTTAAGGAAATGACAAGAGATAATGATATGACATAGTATACATATAAGTTATTATTTTAAAACCATGTATTATCACATCACTTATTAAACATAATTAACATAAGATAATACATAATAAAGTATATTATTATATGGTTAATTATCTATTATATATGTGTACATACAGTGCATAAAGGCGAACAACGTTCCTGACAACTTTCCGGTGTCGAAAAGTCGAAATCCAAAAAACTTTCTTCAGTCACATTTTCTATTTTTCTACGAACTGTCTATTTTGATAGAAAAATTTTTAAAAAAAATTTACCATCATTTAAATAATTATGATAGGTTTATTTGTAAATAAAACCCCATTTATTTATTTTTTAAACTTAACTTGAATTTCCGAAGAAATATATAAAATCGATGATGTCAACTGTCGAAGTCATAAATAAAATTTATTTCTAGAAAATATAAATAAATTATTTTATTTCATAATCTTTTTTTGAATATATATATATATATATATATATTAGTTTATGACTCCAAAGCTGTGCATCCTTATTGTTTAAAAGCAATTTATTAATATTTTGCCTTGGACAATATTTACAAATTATCAATATTTTACCTTGGTAATTTGTCCGTAAATATTTTTCCCAAACAAAATAACTATTAATATTTACCACTTAAAACATGATTATTTCTTACTTTAAACCCATATCTAAATATTTTAAAAATAAATATAATTTATCTAAGTGATAAATTTGTTGTTCGTTACATAAATAAACATTGAACCATAGCCAGAATGGTTACTTTAATTGCATTCAACAACATACTTAGTATACAACTAAGTCTTTAAAAGCACATATTGCGATATGTATTCCATACAATGACAAGGCACTGTAATACCATCTGCCATAATACACCTCTAGAAAACTGCATCGACGGACTCACGTGAACCTCCGCCAAAAAGATTTACTAAGTATCCCCTGTTTTAGTCATTATTGAGTGTGACTAAAACCTAGTGGGTGCGATCCATACAGTCCTGCTAGATATTCGATGTTTTAGTCATTACCGAGTGTGAGGCTCAAAGTAAATTTTACCTTTTTAGCAAATCCCACTTGGATTGCTAACACAACCCTCCAAGATACAATGCAATGCCATCATTCATCTATACAAATTGTTTAAGATATGAACAAACCGAAGGCATTATCTCTGCTACATCCTTTTCAGAGTCACTCTTAGGATTAATAGTAAGTAATCCTTGCGCTTAAAAGAACCTCATCTTGATTCCATCATCTTCATGTTATCTCCAATTCGAACGCTTATGCCAGTTCAATTTTTTTCCAGATAACTCATATTTATCCGATCCCCTTCTCTCTAAACCAACAATCGATAGTTTTTGGTTCACTCAATTTCGTTTCTTCCAAAAGTAAGCGGATGATATAAGAATACCAAGGAGATCTCAAATATCCACCCATAAAGCGAGTGATGTTTCACCAAAATGAGTTCTCCTAAGAGAATCTCAAACCATATGAAATCACAATGCTTTCATATACTTCCTAAGTCAAAATATGTCAAGTTGTCGATAGTGGACATGCCACTATCTGGTTTAAATATATGGTTTGCATATGCAAAATCAAACATCATATACTTATCACTCTTTTAGATTTCAACCCAGTTCTAGTCCTCGAATAACAATAAAGTCGGACAAGTTAGCGTACCTTCCATGCCTCGACATACATTCTTAAACTCTCACAGTTAGTAACGGGCTTCCATACCTTGAGATTTAGTGTCAAGTATAAGATGGAGTATCTTTCATATAGTTAATTTATCATGATTGATTTATGGAAATTAACTCTCATATACTTATCACACTTTCGCTATTTTTACTTCTCTATCCCTCCTCGAGAATCAAAGCCAAGTAAGTTAGCAATGTGGTTGCTCCCAGCCTTACCTTAGTCAATATACTACGATTCTAGATCTCATCAACAGAGGAAAGTCTAATGATCGGATTTTAGTGCTAAATTCAAGATGACTTACTTTCCATAAACATGTCAACATTTTAGCACCACTTATCATATTTGTGTTATGTTACTTAATGGCACTAACAAAGAAACCCCTTACATGAAATAATGTCTTTTTAAGGCAATCAAAAAACCAATTTCTTAAATAGTCTTTGATTTTCAAAATAGTTTATCGAAAACATTTTCCAAATTCTTTTTCTGAAACAAGGTTTGATTTCAAAAGGGAAAGATCCTTTCTTTATATAAAGTAAACAACTTATTTAATAATAACCAAGTGTTATAGCCCAAACATCATTTCCAATTTCCTAAAACCATTTACTATAACAAAAAATGTTATAGTCCATGATCTCTTTCCTTTTCTCATAAATATTTATTACAACAATAGTGTTGTAATCCATGCTTCCTTCCTGTTTTAAATATTCTTTAAAACAATTTTTGAAACTTGTATTAAAACATCCCACGGTTGCATTTAACAGAACTTGACGTTTGAAACACAAGAGAAAAATTTAAATCACTTGTTTAAATAACTAAATAATTTCTTAAAAATATATTTAAAACTTCAAATTCCTTTCAAATACTTATAAACCCATTTGAAAGAGAAGTTTCAAAATACCTAAATATATAGAACTCATTTTACTTAAAAACAATCATCAATTTCCATACAGCATCCACAACGACTATCGCTATATGGACCGTAACTTTTAAAATTTATTTTTTTAAATCAAATAACTTTTAAACAATTTCTTTATATATTTTAAACCACTTTTATAACTTTACAAGAAGTTTTGAAAACAAAAGTAAAGTTTGGAAACTATTTCAAAAAACTTAAAAAAAAAGTGGTAAATCGCTTAAAAGCGAGCATGGGATTTCAATGTAGCAATAAAGGCAACAACAAGTAGGTTAACTGTACCTAAGGAACATTTACTTTCCATATACACAAATATTTACATAACCAATAATATATGTAAATAATTAAAAATGAACAAAGTGGAATCTTTTATGATCTTTCTACAAAATTTCTATTCTTCGAAGCGCTTCCATAGTGACCTATTCGCTACGAAGACACTTCGACTTCCATTCACTTTGCTTTTGTCCCTGACAACGCAATGGCTATTTATATCATCTGCTTTCAAGTAGGAATCAACAACAACAATACACACACATCATAAATACATACATAAAATAGTATAAGCTATCACTAAGTTATTACAATATTTTGTTGATTTTAAAACTATTTTTAATTGAATTATCTCACTTTCAAGCTCACCAAAATTCTTCTAAACAGCTACTACTTCATCCTACAACCTAATAGCCAACACTACATCACAATATCACCTTTTAAGCTCGACCAAAACCCTCCCCTAGCCCATAAATACTCCACGCACAAACCCCCTTCCCCTTAATTACTCACGACCCAAGGCCTATGTTAGGTTTTTGGCTCCGAACTTTGGAACTTTAAGGAGGTGGTGTTGTTATAAAGGTTCTTACAAGGTTTATTTTGAATTTAGAGAGAAAAAGGAGATGTTTTGACATGGTTTTGAAAATGGAGAAGATGAAGAAGAGAAGAGAAAAATGGAAATGAGCAAGAGTATGAAAAATGGAAATGAAATGAAAGTGAAAAAGTGAAGAGTGTGTGTTATATTATAGAAATTGAAAAGTGATAAATTACTAAATCAACCTTCCTTAAAATAAGTTAATACCGTCCTTAACATTTAGACAATACATACCTATTTATCATGTTATGTACCTAAGCCATCATTTCTTCTTTTTCTAATGTCCTTTAAGTACTTTATTCTATTTTAATTAAAGAGAAAGGTCGACTTTTTAATTAATTGCTTAATTTCCTTTTTAAAATTTTTTGATTAATCTATTTAATTGTTATAATTGTTTTCTTATTTATATATATGTACACTAGTGTACAACATGTTCCAATAACTTTTGATCGTTGAAAAGTCAAAAAAATCTGAAAAAAAATTTCGGTCACATCTTTGATTTTTGTCCGAAATAATTATTTTTGTAACCACACTTCAAAAACAAGTATATAATCATTTTTATTAAGCAAAAGAGGCTTATTTGATTATTAAAATCCATTAGTTAAACATTTAAAATTTATTAAATTTTCTCAAATCAAAGTGATTAAATTATGGGTTGTTACAATTAGTTATATTGAGTTATTTATATTCTTTAGACCTATCACATAATGAGATAGATTCAATGCCTGTAGTTAGAGATTACCCAAATGTCTTTTATGAGCTTATTGGTCTCTGACCACAATAAGAGATTGAGTTCTGAATTTACCTTACAGAGAATACCAGACTTGTTGCCTTAGCTTTGAGGAGTATGGATCCAAAGGAGAGACGCAAGGTGAACAAGCAAGTGAACGAGTTGCTTGAGAAGGGCTTCATTATGAGAAGCATTTCAAAGGGGGCCACTATCTGTCTTTGCTACCAAGGTGAACGGTTCTTTGAGACTTTACGTTGACTATTGGAGCTGAATAAACTGACAAAGAAGAGTCGGTATCTACTGCCCCGTATACACGTTCTCTTTGATTTGTTAGTTGGAGTGAGGATATTCTCACAGCTTGATTTGGCTTTTGGATTCCATCGGTTGCATATAGTTGAGGAAAGTATCCAAAAGATAGACTTTCGTACATCCAATGGACTTTTTGAGTAGTTAGTCATGCCCATTGGACTGACTAATACATCTACCTACTTTTTTGATATGATAAGCCGAGTTTTCAGAGGGTTACTTAACAAGTTTATCGTGGTGTTTTTGAATGATATTTTAGTCTATTCGAAGAGCGAGGAGGGACATGTGTGCATTTAAAAGAAGTTCTCAATACACTCCATGAGCCTAAGATAATGGCCAAGTTTTTGAAGTGCCACCTTTAGCGAGAGGAGGTATGCTTTTTGGGACACGTTGTCTCAAAAAGTGGGCTAGCTGTTGATCCCAGTAAAGTTGTAGCATTTCAGGACTGGCATATGTTGAAGAATGCTATGGAAATGTGGAGTATCCTTAGTTTAGCTTGCTACTATCAGAAGCATTAAGGACTTCATGAAGATCTCTTCCCCTCTGACCTACCTTACCAAAAAGAATCTAGTTTTTTCGTAGGACGCGAAGTGTGAGAATGCTTTTAGCAAACAATAGAAAGCATTGACTAGTGCATCTATTTTGGTATTACCCATGAAATGAAAGCATTCACAGTATATACCATGCTTGCGGTATGGGGTTGGGAATGGTCTTGATGCAAAAGGAAGGGTTATTAGCTACTCTAGTTGACAGTTGAAGGTCCATGAGAGAAACTGCCCTTTCCATGATTTTGAGTTAGCAGCCATAGTTTTTGTGCTAAGTCATGGAGACAATATCTTTTAGGAGAGAGGTTGGAGCTGTATGTGGATCATAAGTCTTTGAAGTATTTGTTATCCCTAAAGGACTTGAATTCCAGGCAACAAATGTGGATGGAGTTTTAGCATCTTAAGATATTGATACCTCATATACCCCATGCAAGGGTAGTTTAGTGGTTGATACTTTGAGCAGACAACATGTAGCATCGAGTCTTTTGTTCCTAGGCATTTGGAGTTCATTTCTATGTTTAATTTTCAAATATCATCATACATTATCCTGAGATTGCTAATAGCTTTAAATCTGCAGCCTACACTTATGGAACATATTAGATCCAATCAAAAGCAAGATAAGAAGCTAGTAGATATTTTTGAGAAGCTCAATAGAGGATAACATTCTAATCATTTTGTTACGAACTGAGATGTTGGTTTTGATGACAACAACCTTTTTAACTTATCTTATTCTAAAATATTACTAACACTACTGTCTAGATAGATATGTATATACATGATATATATATATATACATATATATATGCAGGCAATGATTACTGAAGACTGATCAATATAAAGATTCAAGACTCAAGATTGAAGACTCTAGAGTATCAAGATCAAGATTTCAACATATGTGTCTAGTTTTTGTTAAAACATCATTATAGCATCGAAATCTTCATTCCGAATTTTATTTGGAATGAAACCCATTTCTACCTTTTTAGTGGCTTACAAACCCACGACAAGTAGCTTACAAACCTACGACAAGTGGCTTACAAACCCACGAACATCTTGGTTTTGTACAAGTTCTCGAGTCCTGATGTGATGAGATATTCTGCAGGAAGAAGCTTGCAAACTACTTCAAAATGGTTTTTCAAAATGATTTTTCAAAACATTTTTTCAAAATATTTTAGCCTTAAAAATTATCTTTTCAAATGATTTTAAAAATATGTTTTTGCCTTAAAATATTCTTTGTTTTTGTTTTTTAAATAAACTCTAGTTTTAAACTTCGTTTTTACTCCAGAATCATTTCATTTTGTTTTTCTTTCAACACCATTTTCAAAACAAATTTTACATTGTTTTTAACATAGGGATGTCAACATCATGGGATACCCCATGTCGACATGGTGGCCATTGAACTCAAAAGTTTCGATTTTCAAAAGAAGTGTCTATTCGTTTAAATCTCTTCACGAATGGTTATGACCGTTGGTGCTTTTGAAATATCGTTCACAATTTTTTTTTAACTAACTAATTTCTTATTTTCTTCACTCCTTCTTCTCCACAAATCCATATTCTAAAATTTTCATATTTTTAAGATTGTCCCGAAATTCTGTCAAATTCTCAGGTGAATCAATTGAAAATCTCATTATTGTTTGATTCTCTGCCCTCTCTCAAAGATCAAAGTGTTATTTAGAGTTATAGAATCAATTTGTAATCAAAAGTTTATCAAGTCTCTCTATAAGATGTGGTTGTGCCTGGAAATCAATTGGGTGATCCTGAGTCCCGTAAATCAAGAGAGTTTGCCCCGGACTTGTGAGATAGGAGGTTACCTCAAGGCCTTTAGAAATTGAGGATTGTAATCTCGACATTTGTATAATAAAAATTTGTATGAGTGGTTTGCCTTGGTACAGGACTGGATGTAGGATAACTCCGAACTAGTATAAAATCCAGTGCATTCTTTCGTTTTACTGTTTTTATTTACTTTATGCATCTATGTTTGATTCTATAATTGTTCTGTGATTAGTTTCAGCATTTGTTTATATGATAATTTTTAAATTAGTCTATATAAGTCTTGGAATCCATTAAACACTATTCACTCCCCTCTAGTGTTAAATTAGCCTTAAGATCCTTAATCCACTGTCCCTTTCACATTTAAGGTGTTATGCTATTGACCCAAAGGGATAGTTATGGAGAGATTATAAACTGTATGTTCCTCTCATTATAGAGTTGACTGATATGGTACTAGCCGAGTCTTATTGTTCGAGGATGACCATTCAGCACGATGGAGATAAAATATACTACGACATAAAGAGGGTCATTTATTGGCATAGTTTGAAGAAACATATAGTAGAGTATGTAGCTCGATGCATCACTTTTCAAAGGGTAAAGGCATAGTAGAAGAAGCCAGAAGGGTTGTTGTAACCATTGGATATTCCCCTATGGAAGTGGGAGAGTATTTCTATGTATTTTGTCGATGCTTTACAAAAAAGTAGGTGAGGGAATGAGAATATATTGGTCCTAGTGATCGGTTGACCAATACGCTCATTTTATACCGGTTAAGATTATGAAGACAATGGCAACTTAAGCGACTCTATACACGAGGGTGGTCGTTAGGTTACACGGAGTTCCTACTAGCATAGTTAGAGACCGAGATTTTCTTTTCATCGGCATGTTTTAGAGGAGTCTACAGAAGGCTACAAGTACCGAGTTGAGATTGGATACCGGTTATCACTCTACACCGACAGACATATGGAGAGAGTGAATTAGGTTTTGGAGGACTTGCTTCAAATGTGTATCTTGGATTTTGAATGTTTTTGGGAGGATCATTTGCCGTTAGTGATTTTACCTATAATAACAGCTAACAGGAGAGCATTGGAATGACACCATTTGAGTCGTTATATGATACACCTTGTAGATCATCGTCATGTTGGTAGGATACTACAGATAGGATTATTCTTGGTCTAGACATGGTGAGGGAGACATCAAAGAAATTAGACTAGATCCGTAGATGATAGAAAACTACGCAAGATAGATATAAATCTTATGCTGATAGAAGATGTATGGAGTTGAAGTTCGTAGTGGGTGACATAATGTTTATGAAGGTCTCACTGCTTAGGCACGTCATGGGTTTGGAAGTGTGGGGAAGCTAGTACCGAGGTTCATATGACCTTTTTCTATTACGAAGAGGACAGGGAAACTGGCATATATAGTAGAGCTTCTTGAGAAGTTGGCAAGAGTACATGATGTTTCCCATGTATCGCACTTGCAAAAGTGCTTACATGATTCAGCTACCATACTCGAGCCGAGTCAGCTAGAGGAGTTGGAGATAGAGATGGAGTCAGTTGTTCACCACATGCTCACTTGTATTCTTGAGCACAGGATAAAGCGACTCTACAACAAAGAAATCAAACTTGTTAAGGTCCAATAGGAAGATGATCCAATCTAGAGTGATTAGGAGCATAAGGAGAAGATCCCAGCTACCTACCCATAACTTTTTTCTGGTACATTTCCAATTTAAGTCTAGTAAGTAGAGATTACTTATGCATTATTACTTAGCTTGGTATGCCCTTTAGGCAGACACCATTGAATGGTAGGGATGGCCGTAAACGTTTCATTAGGACATGTTATGGATGGTGGATGCTAGTGGATGTATCTTTGGATTGTTTCTTTTAGACATTTAGGACAGTATATCCTCTAGATAGTACACACACTCACATCATCTCTTGTTTATTTGTTTATCTATTGAGCGTTATACATACAGATGTTGCATATTGATTGAATGGTTGTGCATACATATGGAATTGCAGTATACTTACTTAAGATGTTGCATACATTTTGCATTCATGGCATGAACACTTGTATGGAAAGAGGTCGACTAGATTAGGAGATCGCATAGTTTTTGCTTTAATATAGGTTCACGTGCATCTCATGCTTGAATATACGTTCAACATTAGAGACAATGATTGCCCATGGATGACGGATGGGTAGCTGGTTGTAGCTATTGTTTTGCTACATATACGAGCTACATTTTTCGTCCTTTGAGATTTCAAGGATGAAATACTTTAAAGGGAGGGAGAATGTAACACCTTAGAAATTTAGCAGAAAATTAAAAAAAAAAAAAAATATAGTAAGGGCTATAATGAAATTTTCACAAATGATTGAATTTGGCTATGAAACGTCCATCGTTACATTTGCAGCGATTTTTTAGACAATTTTCACATATAACACTTTGAAATCAGAGTTACTTCGAAGAAGTTACGAACATTTGAAAGTTGGAAAATGAAATAAATTAAAAATAAAAAATTTCCTAATAAAAAAATGTCACGGACACCCTAGGGTGTTCCAGTCAACATGAAGCAGTTGACCGGTTTACCCTAGCGGTCGACCGTTGATATATACTTTTGATGATCTGGATCGATGATCGGATGGAGACGACTGAACCAAATATTTTTCTTTGTTGCCAAGTAACATATGTGCGTCTAGAATTAAACTAAAGATATCCTAGGGTAAATCTAATACTCCAAATTGACCTCAAACCCTTATAAATAAACATCTAGCGTAACCCTAATTTCATTCAAAAATTAATAGCGTGTTGAAACTCTGCCAAAATTCCTTTCATCCACTTATAAATTTCTTTTAAAAACAAACTAAAAACAAAGCAAACAGAATATCCACTACAAGAAAATGGTTTATTGATGGCACAAAAGGATAGCAATGCAACATGACTTGCCATAGTTGCTATTTAGTAGTCACTAATGTCAAAATTACAGCTCAGTAACACGCTATTAGTTAAAAAGAAAACGTTGCGCCAACATTTTTACTCCCCTCCCTCATATTTCAATCTCTGCCACGATTTAGAATAGCTCATTTCACGCTTCAGACTTCTAAAGCCCTAAATTAATCGTCACTTTAAAATCCCCTAGATTAGAGTTCCTCAACTTTGCATCTCAACATTCCTCTACTTCATTGCTCGATGCTCATCAACTTAGCTGCTCGCTACTGCTCTGATTCCTTACCTGTGCCGCTGCTCCGATCTGTCAGATTCGCTAGGGAATATTGTGCTTTGATTCCACAACTGTGGCGAACTTCGACCACTTTTAGGTATACATTTTTCAACTTTTAGACATATACTCCATATTTGTTTTTGCTTCGCCTATGGATAATTAATTTTATGAGCTGAAGTTAAGAAATCCATTTGTTATTATTGGATGAATTATCATTTCTTATTTTGGTAGTTATTCATATGACATTTTTCAACCTTCTGATGCATAGGTTATGGTACTGAAATACTAAATCATCCTAAATCCTTTTTTTAAAAGCTCCGATAATATTAGCGTGTGCTGTTTTTACCAATTTGCACAAAGTTCATAAAGTTGGAGAAAGTTAATTTGGTTCCTAATGAAAATAGCACTGTAAGTTGGGAAAACTTATTTATTTCCTATTGCAAATAATATGTTGATGGAAATGTTAAAAACATAATTTGTTTCTATAAAATACAGATTGTGGTTCACTATTAGCAAAATGTGCCATGCTCTCCCTGAGTACATATAGTAGTTGTCATTAATTAGATGAAACAACGACTACACTTGCTTTGCCTACAAGATGTTGGATAAAATGTTTCAACAATTTTTTTTACTGCATCGCATTTTATTGAAAATTTCAAAGTATGCTCCAAAATAAAAGCAAAGTTCAGATTTTAATCATCCAAGGGCTATGCTTTCATAGATAAAATTTCTGAACTATGGAACTTTATTATTAACGCCTTGCCCACTTACAAATATCCAAGCGGCATGCATCTTCAAAAAAGTACTTATGCCTATTATGCCCAACAAAAATACATTAGTTTTTTTAGTGAATAAGGCAAACCTCATTGCAGCAGACTAGTTTGTTTCATTGTAAAACATACAAAATCCTATTTGGGTCTAATTTTCCTAAAAATAATCTAATCATACATACAACATGAGAGCGTCCAGTCTTTAATAATCACAAGGTTAGTAGAACTATGGCACACAAACTTAAGTCATGCATGCTACATCGGATTTTAATCATCTAAGGCTATGCTTTCATAGATGAAATTTATGAACTAAAGCACTTCGTTATCAGTGCCTTGCCAACTTACAAATATTCAAGTTGTATGCACCTTAAAAAAAATTACTTGCACCTATTATGTAGGCTTTTATTCAACGAAAATACATGTAATTATTTAGTAGATAAGCAATGTGCCATGCTTCTGCAGCTTAGAGCCACCTTTGTTGCGGTTTAAGCAACTTAAAATAAGTCAGTACTTGGTTTATCCATTATCATTTACATTGGTTTATAAACAACTGTCGTTTTACCACTCATGCAACATTTTCTTTCCTTTCATGCTTGAGTATTGAAGAGCCTAAGTGACTTGCTTCTTCAACTTGATATAAGTTATTAAATTACCTTGTTCAATATACTTAGCAATATATTAATTACGCTTAAAATATCATATTGCTCTCAGGTGCTACCATTTAAATAAATTTTTCTTTAGATGTGGTCACAAAATTTGTAGGTTGAATCCCATAAAAATGCTTATTTCAGAGCAAACCTTTTGATGCCTAAATTGCTTGTCAACTAAAATTTGCCTATGCCTGGATATTTTTAGGCTTTTAGCTATAAAAATCGTTTGAGAAGGCTAACATCTACGCTAAAGATTTGTAGTAATAGTTATATGTCCAAGATAGCATATTATTCATTAAACATTTACAATTATAAAATATTAGTGCATTTTATATTTAACTGGTTTTGCTATTTGCTCTAATGACATATACATTCTTTTCACTGAACAATTTACCTCCTCAAATTTCTCTCCAAAAATATTGTTCCCTATGATTTGAGCATGTAGATATGACAAAAATCAACGGTAGTAATATCAATATTACATTCTCCATATCTTTTCAAATTAAGACAAGAACTGCTATTTGATTAGTTGCTCCCACTGTACGCTGCATTGCATTTATTTGCGAATATAAACTCTCAACCTGTTCTGATTTATGCTATATACGAAGAAATTGGCATGCAAACAGTTATTTAATTATATAATGTAATAAAGTTAGGTCCGCTGTTCTATTGGAATTTTTTGTTTTAATAAAGTTAGGTCCACTGTTCTATTGGAATTTTTTTTGTTTTATATGCAGGAAATGGCTAAAAGGAAGAGGGTTGTTTAATAACAGAAGTAATTAAGCGACTAAGCGATGAATACCCAATAGCCAATTATATATTTATACTATGGCGAACCTGTGCTTCGCACACAGATTGACCTACTTCCTCGGTATATAGATTATTATGATAATATCTTGATAACAATTCGACTGTTGGTACCATTATTTTCTTAGTTGAAAGTATGATTTTTTGGAAATCAAAATAAATCAAAGGATGATGATAACTCATGGTAAATAATATTGTAGGAACCCAATATCATTACTTATTACATAGTTCACTCATGCATAACATGAAGCTATCACACATATTTTAATAAGTTGATGCCAATCTTTTATGAGATTTGTGAAAATGACATTGTTAAACGCTTGTATGGGACATAAACCCTGAAAAATGGCACATGCAGATTAAATATTAATTTTCCTAAATCATGATTAGAAACACACTTTATAATCTTTGTAGTTAGGAGCAAGCAAACTTGAGTTTTTATGTTAGTTGGAAAATGCTTATATTTTTATAGTCTAAATTATCTGAAGACTTTACTTTGACTCATTCACTTGGGTTGTTAATGAAATAAGACAATGCCAACTTTTTTCCTTTAGTTCCAGGTTGGTAAGAATAAAAACCAAAGCTTGCTAGACTCTGTATCCTAAAAAAAAATCTATGTTGCTAGGAAGGAATATTAATAACTAAATATAAACCCACTTGCATCAAATACATTGATTATATCAATATAGAATAATATGGAATGTGGTGAGCTTGGTTTGGTTGGACTAGTTGAATGTCTGTCATTTATTTTATGAATGCATTTTGTTTTCTTTCATGACATATTTTCATCTTGCTTGAATCATTTGTATTTGACTAGATGCATGGCTATTTAATGGTTTTATAAGGAGTTCGTTGGGGCTAAGGCATAAACAACTGCAGCAAGTGAGCCTAGATCATAAACCTCTTCAAAGTCTCAAGTGTAAAATTCCTGATGCTACCCTGGCACATCTTTGTTCTTTCGTTCATTCAATTTAAATATCACAAACACAAAACAGTGTATCCCAACTGTTGGTTTTGAGCTTTCATATGTCACTATTTCATTTCCTAAAATTTATAAATTTGTATTTATCCGAGTATGTGTATATGCCACTAAACATGTAATTCATAATATGAAACTAAAACATTGGCTGCATTCTGATAATTACCAAAAATTCCAGGAATGTTAGTTACCAACCTAAATTATTCAACAGTCATCATATGATGTGTTAGTTTATCTCTGGTTTATTAAATAAACAACATGAGTGTGCATTTTGCCTGTAGAGTTATATAAATATGTTTACAATTAACAATAACACATTCAAACTTTAAAGATATTTTGTTTCGTTCCAGGTGATTAAATCCTAAATTTAGAGTGAGCGGATAATCAGTTTGTAGTAGAACCAAGGCTTAAATGTTGGCAATAAGATTCTATCTTTTATTTGCTTAGGCCTTTGTGTCTGATGGATTATTTATAGAATTCACCAATGTTGTTATGCAAATTACTAATTACTTCTTATTCCATTCAGTTTTCTTGATTTTCCAATAGTTGTTGTTTCGAATGTGATCAATATCAACCGACTTTATATTTATGCAAACATTTATGGATCTTATTATTATCTTATACGAACAAATAAATAATTCTTATGAAGAGAAAAAGGCCAACAGTTTTATTAGTTATGTATAGGATTCTCATGACATACGTTGCCTGCCTCCGTATTTCAACATTCTTACAAATTATATAGGTCATTCTTTTTTTGATTTGTTGCGTAATCCTATGTACTACTATCTGGTGTCCATATTAGACTATACCCCAACTATTTCTACTCGATTTACTCCCATGCCCTTACAAATGCAATAATTTATTTTGTCATTCTTATGAAGTACTTTACGATACCACAAGTGATGTAGATGGTGGCGATATTGGTTATACCTCAGAAACCGAAGATGATAGACACGAATATGGTGATGCCTTCGGAGATGAAGCAGATGAGGAAGACGCAGCTCAGGCTGGAGGGTTATACATCACCAATGTTGATGACAAACATGATTCATCAGGTTTATTCTTTACCTCTTTCTATAATTTGTTGTTATGATTCATCAAGTTTTGCTTCCGAAATGCTTCCTCGTGAAGTCTTACATTTTATTTTCTAGTTGTATTTAAACATATTTATTTTTTTAACTTTGGTTTCTTCTATATTCATTGATGGCAACAATCAGATGGACAAGTGAATTTTCTTCTGACATTTTTCAACATCTTAAATTTGCAGGCATTCTTGTTGATATTTTTCTCTGAACTAGGGGACAAAACATTTTTCATTGCAGTAAGTTAACTAATCTATTTTATTATTATTATCATCTGATATAACATTTCTATGTACTGTATTATATCAGTTGAAATGTATTGAAAGTAAGACTTTCTGAACATATGAATAATATGTATTACATCCGTAATTCGATGCTAATTCTATATTCTCAAAAATCAAGCAAAAAGATATTGGACTTATAGTTCTTTTAACTGGTTGTAGGCACTTTTAGCTGCAAGAAACTTTTAGCATTCAATATTAGTTTATTGCATTATTAGGAGTAATTCGCACATGTTTTCCTTTAGTATTAAAGTATTCAGAATTTGTAGAGACATGCTTACTGACACCGAGCATAACTTCTTATTGCGCTTCATCTTATATCACCTTAGACACACTATGTATTAATAAAATCCTCTTTAACATCATCTGGTAAATCAAAATTTAGGAAATTTAGATCATCTGCTCTGGATGGTTTACTGTTTCTGACCCATTTGCAGTTTTGGATGCGTTATGGTGTGTAGTAGTTGATTCTCCTGTTTTGGGCACGTGACTTTTTTGTACTTGTTGCCTACTAGCATAATATTACATATTTTTGTTTTCAGGTTCAAGAGCTGTATTTGATGGACCAGTTTGATGTTGGTGGGGTTGTTGGAATAGAAGATGTCTTTGGTATCCATTTCAGCTAATGTGAAAATAAATTTTCATATTTCCACATCAGCATCTATAACAAGTATATTGAGAGGCACTGCAACTTCTTTGGTTTGCACATTTAATCGGCATGTGTAGTACGATCTTTTTATCACTTGTATTATTTACACTTCTAATGTAATGTTCATTAAGTATTACGGTATGTTATGCATTATTCTATGTGAATGTTGAATGATTAGTTATTTTTCATTTAATTTGATATATATGATTGCGTGAAATGATATATTGTGTTTATGTAAATTTGTCGATTATTGTGATAATGGATATGTACGTACTGCAAAAATGTTTTTTAAAACGATATTAAGAATGCCAGTGATAAGACTTTTTAAAGCATGTTCAAAACGCTATAAGAAATTTGTTTTTTATAGCTTTTCTTCTGCTGCAATAATAGGTCACTGATTTATTACAACATGTTGATTTACAGCGTTTATAAAAACGCTGTAAAAGCCTTTTATAGCGTTTTTTAAACGCCATTGATAAGACTTTTTATAGCATGTTCAAAACGCTATAAAAACATGCTTTTTTATAGCGTTTCTTCTGTTGCAATAATAGGTCACTGATTTATTACAACATGTTGCTATACAGCGTTCATAAAAACGCTGTAAAAGCCTTTTACAGCGTTTTTTAAACGCTATTAAAGGGTCTTTTACTAACATCCTGGATCAGGTAGAATAGATTAAAATGAATTGTAAATAATGAACTTATCAAACTTGTTCCTACTTACCTTAGATCCAAGCTCTAACTCTAAAATCCATTTGAGAATTGATTTGAGGTGATTTTATCATAATTAAACTGTAACCCTAATTGTTAAAAATGTAAGATTTGAATTAATAATTGAAATTTTGTATAAATTATTTATAATTTGAACCCAAGTTAAACCCCTTGTATTTATAAACTTCTAGGATTGGTTAACCCAAAATTAAACTAGTGAAATAAACTGTGCAAACCTACGAATTTGACATTATTAAAATAGAGGGTAAATTGCAAAGATTGGTCACTGTAACTTGATCCTTAGGATTCACTACATAAGTCAAGATTAATGAAATCAATAAATTATTAAAATCAAATAAACAACATCAAAAAAACCTAAATTTTACACTACGATCGGTCGACCAACTACCCTGAGTGGTCAACCGATAGAGTGCATCGGTCGACCAGGTAGATGACCAAAATGTGTAATTTGAACCTCGGCCTAAGGCCCAGTTTAGAAATAAAAATAATACTAGTATATATAACTATATGCGTGGACGTTAGAGACAATAGGAAAGCTAGTTCCCCATATGGCAATGCTAGGACGTTGCACGGTTAGGTAACGTACTTTACCCAACGAGGTCGATTATTTGATTTGAGGTGATTTTATCATAAATGGCACTCACAGGAGATTCTACGGTGGACACACAACTCTGATTGATGCCTAATGAAGTGTGGGTTTCACACAACATGACTCCTTGGTATAATATAATAACCAAAAATATTACCGAGCGTCCCATAACACCTGATACTATTAATCTATTTCTTAAACATACTCGCTGTATAGAATTAAAACAAAACACAAATCAAATCTTATTATATTATAAAATTTATCATAATATCCAACAAATCAAGTTTGAACCAATAAATATATAAAATGGGAATATATTTCAACACTCTTTAGATTTATAATAATCAAAATCCCCTTTCAAAAATATTTCCTGAATCCATTTTATTAAATATATACTTTACAAAAGAATTTCTCTTTTGGAAAATATTATTAAAAGCCTCTCATTTATACTTAAATAAATTCCATGCATCCCAATATATTGAAAATTATCTATTTTTTATTTTCAAATAAACTTTTGTATCCAAACAATTTCCATTAAATCATTTTATTTTCCAACCACTTTTATTTATTTATAAATACGCTTTAATTTAATTTCAAAACACCAAAGACAAATTTTTGAAGTTTTCAAAAATATTCTAAAACCAAAAACTAAATCGAATGTCTGTAAACATAAACCATGGAGTGAACTTCTCCAAAGTCATCAACTAGTAATCAATATAATTTTTATCGTTTTCCCCAAATCGAATTACATCGAATTTCGACCATATGTACAATGAACACTCACAAATAAAATAGACTACACATCAAAATGCAACTGGGCATAATCTCCTTTGCATTTTGATGATCCAACATACAGGAAACTTCACCATCCAATCTGAAACCATATCCAATACCATAAAACCAATCTATTGTCCTAAACGAACATTTCAATCAAGAAATTCAGCCATGCAATTTAATTGATAACGAGATAAATAGCTAACACACAAAGCCATATCGATAGAATTATGAGTGTAGACAACTCGCCGACAAAGACTTGCAACTTAGGCCTCATTTCCAATTCACTACTTTCCTCCACCGTGCACTTTAAGCAACCCTACAGCCCCCAAAACAGCCTACCAGAACTGCTCCACCTCGTTTGTGACATCACACTAGCTATCTCCTATAGCTACCCAATCGTCAATGCCTACATCACTTTAACACCTCACTACCCATCAGCCACCACTGCCAATCGCCATTAATTCCACGTCGATGCTGCCCTATTCCCTTGTCTGCTCCATCACCATTTGTTTCGCCATCGTTGCACTTTAATTCCTGACCCCTAAAATTGTGACCACAACCAACATCAGTTGTCTTGTTGCAGTCCTCTCCCATCAATGTTGCCTGGCACCCCATGCAACTACACCTCGAAGCGACACTAAACCCCAAGCCAATAACGATTGCATTCCTTTTTGTGCAACGTTAATGTCGCCAACACTCCACATCGTGGTCCCCAAAATGCAATCGCACACCCCAGTCAAACTTCCTTAATGCGAGTGCAATTTCTATCTTTTCTTTTTTATTTTTTGATATCACTTGCATGAAGTAGGGAACGAGAAAGGGGATTTGGGATAAACATGTTTTGCTTTCTGGGTCCTTGGATGAAAAGAGTATTTTAGATACAAATAGAAGAAGGAATGGGCGAAAATAGGCACGGGCCTTTAATTTTTAGGCTCTAGTTTAAACCAATTAATTTTCCTTTCTTTCCATTTAAATAATTCTTTTTATTTATTTGTAAATAAATTTCAATCTAATTTAATTTGATTACCACTTCATTCTATGAATTATAATCCAATAATCACTCAATTTTCAATCAATTCAATACTTTTTTATTTTATTTTCCACTATTTTAATCATATAAAAATTATTACACCTTTAAAAAAAATTATATTCAATTAAATTACTTTATTCAATTTCAAAATATTATCCGAGAAGACTTTATTAATTTAATCCAATTTATCAAAAAATCATTTATTAAATAAAATTTAAATAAATATGAATATAATTTCCAAAAATAATAATTTCCAAAAATCAAATTTGATTCTATCTCAAATAGATTTTTGATTTTGTGCCATAGAAATCAGGTTTGTTACATCATACTTACTTGTTTGCGCCATTTGTATGTACATATCTTATATACAGCACTGGCAGTGTTGCACAATTGCATATTGGCAAGACATTGATTTGTATGAAACAATTGGTAAAACTGATAATCTTAATTCCTTTTAACACATATTATATTACTGATGGCATCAACTTTGAATCTTTGACATGTGGAAAATTTATTGTATGAGGCATTGTGTTTACCAGATTTCTTACTTGGAGTATTCTCCTAAGATTTTCATCTAAGTTGGGTGACATTATGATATTTTAAGAAAGTGGCTATAGAGCACTTGCAATTTGACATTTGATACTATCACTTTTAGTATGAGTTTATCAGTTAATCTAGTGTGAATAATCCTTTGCATAATAGAATGATGTAACGATGCTACAACTTTATAAATGATGCGGATATATGAATTGTTTTTGCTTTTTTGGAATATAAATATTTCTTGTCATTTTTAGTAAACATGGATGATTTTGGTTGTTATTAGCAAAATGTTAGCTTCAGTTGTTAAATAACATTAAATTTAACGATGTATGCGACATCAATGCTTTGTGTGTTTTTAAAAAAAAATCATTTTATAAAAAATGGCAAAAAAAGTTATAAAAGATTTTGTTACAACTGCTTAAATAGTTATAAAAGACTTTATTACAACTGGCCAAATAAATTTTAAAAGAATTTATTACAACGATTACTTAAATGGTCCAAAGCCGTTGTGAAATGCTCTAACCTTATTATAACTTCACATATTACGATGGTTGCATGACCATTGTTATAGGCCTATTACAATCGGCATTGCCAGTTGCGAAATGCGTATTTTACTGTAGCGTTCAAATAAGTACTTATCCTTAAATGTGATATTAACAACCTGCACCTCGACGAGCCTGAATTTTCGCTAAATCAAAATCCCATGTCTACAAAAATATGGATCAGAGGTTTGGTATCCTACAAATAAACAAATAATTGCATATTAGAACATTATCGATATAGGTCCTAGCGGAATGGTAAAGTATAATAAATCATATAATTACTGACCAAGATCGACATTTTCAATATCTAATGTCCTTATCGATGTGTTGGTATCATATTACGTGGTAGGAGCTATAGATAGGTCGAGTACATCATCAGTCTTGAGCAGTCAGCAGAAAGACGAGGGTTATACCTAAATAGGCTACACCTCATACTAGTGTAAATCAGGTTTAGGTCATGCACCTCCATAGCTATTTGCTAGATTATGTCTTAAGGGAAAGGCTTGATAACCCTTAAAGGTCTTTCAAAACAAGTGGGGTAATATGAGGAATTGAGTCCTCTATAGTCCGTGGAGGCGAGTCCATAACTAGGAGCATATAGGTAAGTAAATCCCCAAGGCGAGATAGGATACAGCTAAACTATTATGACGCTATTATTAGGCACTATAGGAGTTCCTCCATATATAAGACAACGAGGATGTGATGCCGCATTGACAATGGATCTTGATGAGGTGTTGAGTTACGGATACTAGGCGGGATAGAATCTTGGTCCAAATGTGGACTATGGTACTTATATATACACAACACAAAAAAGCATGCTTATACGCACACTTATGTAGTTATTGTCTACCTAGGGTAGATGGGGCATAAAATACGTGTACATAGAGTCGAGATGACTAAGTAAAATAAAAGGACATAATATGTGATGGAAGGCAATCAACATAAATTAGTGTTATGTGTAAAATGTATAATTTACCATCATCAGAATGTTATTCCGACCCCTTCCCCATTATAAACCCACATGATAGCTTTTGAGGGACATGTACAGGTGCAAGGCGGGAATAGTGGAAGGACATATTTCCTTATGCATGGTTGATACTGAAAATGACACTAGATATTGAAAGTGTTAATCTTAGTCAGTAACTATATGATTTATTGTACTTTATTGTTTCACCGTAAGTTATATCGATATCGCTCTAATATGCATTTACTTGTTTACTTGTAGGATACCAAGCCAACAATCCATACTTCGATGAACTTGGGTTTTCGATTTAGCAAAAATTCAAGTCCATTGGGGTGCGGGTTGTTACATTTGGTATCGAAGCGAGGTTGGTGGATCTTGAAAAAAAATGGGAAACCTTGATCACGCATATTGTATTTTACCCATAATTATAAATATAATACGTCAAATGCTATAAATTCCAATTATAAAGTAGTTGCAACCATACTCTAAAAAGATGGATAAGTCAATCATGAACCAGAGTAATGAATGAAGTTAGAAGTGTACTCCTTTCTCGATTGCTCCATAGGAAATTAGTCCTATGGAAAGGCGTTGATTTAAGAAGATCATGAGTATAGCATAAGGAAGGTCCCTAAAGCTGGATCGTACGTGACCCTATAGTTAAGCCTCCAATAGCCCAATGGTTGTAGATCCCCATAGGATTTCTGATTGACGATATACATTAGGTCAATGTAAGGGGAAAGTAAGAATCTATATGTTACAAATATCCAAAAGTATGAATTAAATAAGTTCCCAAAGAAGGTGTGTAGTAACCACTCCAAGATGATAGCTAGATTATAATATTCTTGGGAAGAATATGTCAATAAGTAGGTAGAAAAGAAGAAGAGTCCACAGAAAGGACAAATAAAACTCTTCTTTGAGTCCGACCCTAAAGGAAAGAATTTAGTATAAAAGCCGAAATGATTTTAATATAAAAGTTGGGAAAATATATAAATAATATTTTGAAATAATTTTCAATGTAATTACTTAAAGGCAGAAACGCCATATTTTTGAAAATTAAGTAAATATTAAATTTTTGAAAAAATAAAGTATCTACATTTTATTTAAATAAAGAGTTTTAGTAGAAATAAAAATTTATTTAAATTGGAAATTTTAGTGAATGGGGTTTTAATGAAAAGTTATTTCTTTAGAAAAAATGTATAGGCCGTACGTATAGCTCATTGATATACTGAGATGAAAAAAATGAATTACGTAAGTTGTAAATTCTTTTTAGCGGTGGACAATAGGAAGTGGTACAAGTTTAAAATGGGGTAAATAACATGGGAAAGAAGATTAGATCCCGAAAACAAAAGCAGTAGGGGAACGCACTTCAATGGTTCAATAAAAAGACAATAAATTGAAAGGAAAAGTTATATAAAGAGAAGCAATTTAAATAAGAGCAGTTTTGGTAGATGACGATTATAGAGTAGTAACATTTTGAAATATAAATGGAAACAATATTAGAAATTTATATAAAATAATGTTAGTAATTAGAATAACATTATGAAATTTTATTAAAAAATAATGCTAGCAATCTATTTAGAAGCAACATAGGAAATTACATGCAAAATAAAGGAAATGGATATTTTCCATTTTTGTGAGCTATGATTGCATATGTTTTTTAATTAGTCCCTCTCACATTATATTAGAGACTCCGCCAAGGGTTGGAACTAAAGATAAAATGAGTAATAAGAAAATAATATGATCAAAGTGTCCTTGTCTACTCCATTTTTATTTTTATTTTAAATTTGTAAAAGATATTTTAGAAACATTGTAAAGTATATTTTTAAAGAAATGGTTTTGCTTAATAATTGATTTTTAAAAGTGAAACTTAATAAGTGGTTTGAGTTAAAAATCCTAATTTCAAAAGTAAAAATCTTTGTTGTTAAAGTGCTCGATAGCAATCTTTGATCTCTATCTCTAATTTTCTGATTTTTATATTTTTAACCAATATTTCATAATATTATATAAAAGTATTTCAAAGTTCACAATATTTATAAACTATGTTCAATCTATTTTACAAAGTATCAAATTATTTTACAAAGTATAGGATTTTTAAAACATTTAAAAAAATTAGTTTTCAAAATACACCAGTGTTATCCTGCCATTTGGCAAGGCCGTGACACTAAGGACTTGACTATAAACTAAAGATAATCTGTCCTGATGATCGGTCATACACAAGGTCCATGATGGATACAGGAAAATTCGGTCCGAGTCCTGATCGAGCTACAATTAACATGGTACGACAAACAAAGCTATGAAAGGCAATATTTCAAATTTCAGGTCAACTGGAGTTCGTATGCTTATGTTATGGATCGATCAATTTTCATGAGAAGCATGTTTGTTTCGTATCCATCGGCTTTTTATCCTTCTGGTTCACATCCATCACTTTGCTTCGTATCCATCAATCCATCGACCTACAACATCGATCATAGTCCATATATTCAATTCGTATCGATCAACCACTTCCATCCATTTCGTCTCGGTCAACCAACAGATCTATACGAAACCAATGCCAAGCATCGATACGAAGAGACATACAAGCATTGATACAAAGTAGCATGCAAGCATCGATGCGAAGTAGCATGCAAGCGTTAATACAAAAGGATTCGCACTAGATCAATACAAAGAAGGCATGGTCAACAAAAGAAGCGGTCCATTAGCAGAAAAGTGGATCTGCACATGAATGCCACTCCATATCATCGATGCATAGCCTATCAATACGAAGAAGCATTGATATGCATGGATCGATACGCATGCCTCAGCCAACCAACAAATCCAATCTTGGATCGATCATAACTCAAAATCTAAAAGTCCAAATGATATGAAATTTTCACAGGAGCTTGCTTACCACCTCAAGAATGCCTTTGATAGATCGTAGTCCAAATGGACACAATTTTGATTGATACGAAAATGATGGAGATCAATCCCAAATGACCCCAAATCGATCTGGTGGGCCCATCCATGAGTGAGAAACGATATTATAAGTTCGAGGGTAGATATTTTGGACTTACACCTATAAATAGCACCTCTACGCCTAAAGAAAATGGAATTTTGACTCTACTGTGCCGTTATTCTGCTGCAACTCCATTGTAACTCAACTCTCAGAGTTTTGTAAGTTGTCAATCATCAATAAACAGCAAACATTCAAAGTGGATGTAGGATACAACGATGAACCACAATAATTTCTTATCTTTTTCTATTTCTGCATGCTTTTATTGGTGTGATTTTTAGATTAGCCTTGTTTTCCATTTGATTTCTTCACTTTAATCTCTTAAATTGCATCCGAAGTGTGTTGTGTCCAATCTTGATACAAACACTTTGGTGCTTTCACTAAGAGCTGAACTCCATTTTTCTCTGACTCATTGGATCTACTATCATTTTTGGATTGCTAATATCTAAGGAGGAGATCCAGATTTGTCTTCTTTTGGTTCCTTCCATTCTATCAGATTATTCAAGATTTAGGAAAGAGCTACATCAACCATGGTGCGTACTACCAGAACTGCTTCAAATGCTATAGATCCAAATGGAAGGGATTGGCAGAATGCCATGCAGCTGACTACCGTATGCCAGACATCAGCTGGAGCTTCAGATCCACAAGGTCCTGTGACCAGAGAGGAGTTCCAAATCCTCATGCGAGAGCTCACTCAGAGCTATCAAGAGTTCACCCAACAGATCTGTGCCAACACGGAGCTCGTGAACCAGCTAAACGAGGAAAGGTGAAGGAGATCTAGGAGGGATCATGTCTCACATTCCTCAATTGAAAACTCGACTTCATCTGACTTCAACCACAGATCTACATGCCGTCGGCTGGATGGAAATTATATAGAAACCTCTAGACATAAACATGCTATGAACCTCGGATAAACCAGGGTTAGTCCTTCTACTGGGCACTAAGCTAGACCCTCCTCCCAAGAAGGGGTGCTTTCTTATCAAACCATCCATGACCATGCAGCTGCTGCCACTACAGATCTGGAAGCTGAGATCCAGAACCAGCCAGATCCAGCCTTTTGTCAACATATCCATGCTTATGAACCCTACGTTCTCAAAGATCGAGAGCCAAGGCGGCGAGGAACAGACCGTCGACAGCGCCCGGACCATCTTTGCAACATAGAACCCAACCATGCCTTGGCCCTGAATGTCCAGATGCTTGACATTCTAACCATGATTCACCAAATGATCCGACAAAGTCAAGGTCTTACCAACGGCGATGGGGAATCTCCCGAAGTCATAGTCTGTTCACCAACAATTTGCTGAGCCACCTCATCGATTTAAGACGCCTACTTGCCCGTGTACGATGGAAGTTTAGATCTTAACCAGCATATATTAAAGTATGAATGGTTCATAAACACCGTCGGGCCGACGATGCGGTCAATTGTAGGAGTTTCCCTATCTCTTTAGGAGGGATTGCAATAATGTGGTTCACTCATCTACCACCCAGATCCATTTCGAGTTTCGATCAGTTGGTTACAAAGTTTGATGAACAGTATCGTATGCATGTTACAAGGCCAAAGGATGTCTGCATCTTGTCCAATGTTACCCAAGCTCCAGAAGAGACTCTTAGACGTTATCTGAAAAGGTTTCATGTTGCCTGTACTGAAGTCAGCAACTCGAATGATAATTCTATTTTGATGGCAATGACTAAAGGGATCGATCCTAATTCTGAGTTTGGAAATTAGTTAGCTGGGAAACCCCCCGCTTCGTTGGATCATTTCTATGCTAAGGCAGCCAGTTTTTGAGAAGAAAAGACGTTAGAAGATCTAGGAAGCAGGACGATGCAGGGCCCAATGTTAAAGGCATTTAGAGTAATGTTGCTGTAAAACAGATTGGTGGGAATTACGGCAAAGTACAATTGAACATACAGAACAAGCAAGGTCAATGGAGGTTAGGGGAAGAAAAGAGACCCAAATCACGGACCGAGACCCATAGCTCCCATGTTCGACCAATATTCACCTTTAAACACATCGCTATAAAATGTTTATTTGCAGACTTGTAATACCGGACATTATAAGAAGCCAGCTTCGAAACAATCATCTGAGAAACAAATTCAAATTGGAAAATTCTTTAGATTCCACGATTGTTATAGCCATAACATGAATGAGTGTAGTCATTTACAAGACATCATCGAGAAATTGATCAGAGAAAGGAAGTTGGAACAGTTTGTTTGGGCTCCGCAGGATGTAGGTGCGGGCCCATCCTATCCAAATCAAGGTCAAGCTAAGCCTAAAGAACCCCCGCGTACTAGCGGGAAATTGGTAATAAACACAGTGAGTGGTGGTCCTCATCCAACTTTTTGAAGCTGGAAGGAAATGGAGTCATATGCCAGTTCGATTAGGCATGTCGACTTCGAGTGCTGTAGTAATTCTAATAACGGGGCCCTGACGAAATAGCAGAGAATGATGACAGAAGACATCATTTTCAGAAACTGAGATGCTGGTAGAGTCAAGGCCCCCACTATCGATCAGTTAGTCATTTCAGTCTAGATAGGTTCTGCTTGGATGAGGAGGATCTTGGTCAATAGCGGAAGCTCCATGAACATTCTTTTAAGCGAGTTTACGACCAAATGAGAATGGAAGCAAAGATCTAAAACCGTGTCAGTCATGTATACATGATTTTAATGAAAGCGCAACTATAGCAGCTGAAATGGTGAGTTGCCAGTTGAGTTGGGTATTGGAGATCGCTAGACAGTCCGGATGCTGTAGTTTGTTTTGTTAGACATTCATTCCCCCCATAATGCTTTCTTAGGTCGATCGACCCTTGCTGAATTCAGTGCAGCGATTGGCCCATGGTGTTTGACTATGAAGTTCCCCATTGATAACGGGGTTGGAGTAGTTTATGGAGATTAGGCGGCTGGACGCGCCTATTATATTGCTGAGCTGCGAGATGCGCATCGTAAGGAGAAGGGCAAGGGCGTAGAGGAATCTCTCTGCGTCTGTTTTTCTAGGAATTAATAGCTAACTCCTGAGCCTAGGCCCGGGAACCACAACTAGTTCCTAAAAGATCTTGATCCCCGAGATAATAATGATGAAGTGGAAGCCAAAGACAATCTGGCCTCCCCGGCAGAGTTGATGATTGATGTTTTGATCCACGATGATGATGATTCTAGAATAGTAAAGGACAGATCTCAACTCAGCCCCCAAATGAGACAGGAATTGGTTAATTTTCTCCAGGCAAACCTCGATGCGTTTGCTTGGACTCATTCAGAAACGTGTGGGATCTCACCGGACATCGTAAGCCATGCATTAAATATTGACCCACGGTATGTTCTAGTTAAACAAAAAAGGCGCGGTATAGATCTAGAGAGATCTGCTGCCCTGAAGAAAGAGGTAAATAAACTCAAGTCAAAAGGGTTTATCCGTGATGCTTTATACCCACAGTTGGTGTGCAATCTAGTGCTTGTTAGAAATCAAACAGGAAATGGCGATCATGTGTGGACCATTTAGATTTAAATAAAGCCTACCCTAAAGAAAGTTTTCCTCCTTCTAGACTTGATCAATTGGTGGATTCAACTGCTAGACACGAGCTATTTTCTTCCGTGGATGCATATTCCGGCTACAATCAAATACCGATGCATCTACCTGACCAGGAACATACTAGCTTCATCATTGATCTGAAACTTTGTTGCTACAAGGTGATGCCGTTTGGACTTAAAAACACTGGAGCAACTTAATAAAGGCTCGTGAACTGAATGTTCGTTGATCAGATCGGAAAGATCATGGAGGTGTACGTGGACGACATTCTTATAAAGTCGCGATCGTCCATTAACCATGTCAATGATTTAGAAACAATGCTTAACATACTCCGACAGTACAAAATGAAGCTCAATCCATTGAAGTGCCATTTCAGAGTTGCATCGGGAAAGTTCCTTGGATTCGTCATCATTGCTATAGGAATTGAAGCCAATGCTGAGAAAATCTGGGCGAGCCGGAGTCTCGAAATTCCAGGACCATAAAGCAAGTAGAAAGCCTCAATGGGAAGGTGGCACCCTTAAGTAGATTTATTTCCAAACCAACAGACAAGTACATCTCTTTCTTTGATCTGATCAGAAAAGGAAAGCGGAACTTCGAAGGGACATAAGAGTGTGAAGGCGCACTCCGAGCACTAGTTCAATCCAGAGATTGATAGAAGCAGAAAGAAACTACCTGAAGTCAAAAAAGCTAGCTTATTGTCTCTTCATAGCCTTGAGAAAGCTCCGTCCATATTTCTAGGCTCGCCTAATGTACCAGTCGTTTTCGCGTACTCAATTATTAATCTTCATTTTAGAAACGATTCATTAAACTTCCAAATCATTATTTAAAACAATAAATTATTCTTTTAAAAATATCTATAAAAGTTTTAAAAAAGGATTGTTAAGTTTAAATCCATAATTCATAAGTTATTAAAAAGAGTTGCAAAAAGTGTTGCAAAAAGTTATATTCTTCAAAATGACTTTTATATCATTTAAAAATCCGTCATTTCAACTTAATTTACTTTTAAAACATTTTAAAATATTTTTAGAATTTGTTTCATATTTTTAAACATTTTAAAAATATTATATTCAAAGAAATCCCTTTTTTGGATTTCGAATTGCAAAACCGCGATGTTTTATAAAATTTTTTTGGACATACCTCAAAATCTAATTAATGAGATCTTGATATTCTTTCTTTGTTGGAAAACTATGGATATAATAGTCCAAAAAATTCTTATCTTAAAGGATTCCGAGCTATATTCCAATATGTATACTTGTTTAACTTTTGATCAAGAAATCGTGAACTACCGTTACGCGACGCACCTGATTTTGACTTGTTTTTCATTTTCTTTCCGAACTTCATTGAAACACTTTTAAATGCTTATAAAACATTTCTAAATCATTTCAAAATCATTTTAAATAATATTTCCATATTTCAAACTCGTTTTCCATTTCATTTCATATTATAGTATTATATTATTATAATATCATTTTCAATCTTTTTAAAATCATTTAAAGGCTAAATCACTCCATACACATATTTTATGGATTTAATTTCCATTAAATTGCCATTTCCCTTATTGTTTATCAAACCAAGTTATTAACCATTTCACAACCATATAATCAACCATAATTCAAACAATTTATCATCCAATATCAACCAATATTCATAATATTAATTTCTAATTTAACATGTGTATTAGCAACTTAAGTTTTATTAAAATAAAACTAAGATTTGAGTACTCACCTTTAACCAAACGATTAAATTCCTACCTACATTCTTATTAAGAACACTTCACTTAAATTTCAACTAATCAACTTCTACTCCATTCCTTTTGCTTTATGCTATCGACCACTTCTTCTAAACTCCCAAAAATCCAGTAGAGCTTCCGCAGAACCTTAAACTTGCTCTTAGCTCCTTAGAATGAAATCGGCAGCACTTCCTTCTCTTTCTCTTGCTTTGGAGTTCCCAAACTTGCTTCCTTTTCTCACATGGTTCGGCCTTGATGGATTCCACCTCTTCCTCCATTATTTCTTCACTTATTAAATGCTAAACCATATTTTAATGGTATTTTAAGGTATTTGGAAAAGTTTGTTGGTGTTTGGAGTTAATTTGATATGATTTTAAGAAAAGTTAGTAAGAAAAAGAGAGAAGAAGAAGCCATTAAAGAGAGCTTCAAGGTGGAAGAAGAAGGTGGAAATGGTGTCAAAGAAAGTGAAGCAAGTGGTTGGTATTTATAGAAAAAATTGAAGTGGTAAATTACCAAAATATCCCTTTGCCAAATTACCAAAATAACCTTACTTACATTTTAAGCAACCCTATTTTTTTCAACACTTAACATCACATTTCAAATCATTACTTTATATCATTTTCACTATGTATCAAGTAAAGAATACTAATTATGTTTGCCTTGATTTGATGTTTAATTTTTTGACTTTTATAACTTTTTTGTCTTTTTATGCCTACTTTTTGTTAATTATATTCTAGAATTTTCAAAATATGTTTAGTAAAAGTAAACTTGATTAGTGAATTAATTAATACTTAAATTATTTGAATATATGTTCATAAATAAGGAAATAAAGGTGCAACAACATTGTGACAACTTTTAACCAATAAAACGTTGATTTTCGGCAAAATATTTTACGGTCACATTTTGATGTTTTAGTTAAACTATTTATTTATGTAAACCAAATTTAATAATAAATTTTTATACTACTATTTAAAAATATATAAGCTTATAAATTAATTAAAATAATTTATTTAACGATTGAAACTTACTTTTCTAAAATCAGTATTTTGTCACTTTTGTCGATATAAGCAAAAGTTCCTATTTTTTATGTATATTTCTATTTCCAAATCCTATCTAATATTATTCGAATCATAAAATCTTATATATTTTATGTTTAAAAATCACTTTAAATGTTATATTTGGAGGCGGTCTTAATCTGGGTCGTTACGTACTTCCCTCCTTAAAAGAATCCGTCCTCCAAATTACTCCCAGAAAAACTTAATGGTATTTGCCCAAAAATATTTATTTTAAAGATCAAAGCATACCCATGCTTATCAATTAAGATAATACACTTTGATAAAAATTAACAGCCATTAATTTGTCAAATAAGTGATTCACATTATGCTTTTTAACTTTAGAATATTATATTGATCGACTAACTAAAAAATGATACCAAAGGAACTAGGTACTACCAGTAGCATCGAATATTTCCCTAACGAGAAGGGAAATACTTAAAAGAAGCATTTACCATCCAAAAACAGCTCCTGTCCATTTTTAGTCACTTTCGAGCCACTCAGATCGATTAACCATAAGATCGTTTTTCATATTCAAAATCCCTTTTTAGAAATAATGCTACTAGTATTCTTTTTCCAAAAGAAATCGATCATCCTTTATTTGGAATAATACCATTATAATTCTTATTTCAAAATTCCTTTGAATTTCTTTGTTAATAGATCTCCTTATAAATTTAATTCAAAACTTTTTTTATATTACATATCTTTCCCTTTTATACTTTTTCAAAACATTATGATATGAATTCTCAAAACCATCTTTCTCATACATTATTTTATTTTTTCTAATTACATTTCATTTTACAGAACATACTTTTATAAAATATATTCTTAAATGATCTCTTAATAAACATTTTTTATAAAGACACTTCTTTACATTACATAATCTTTTATATTTCAAAATATCTTATTAAATTTGATCGGATATAAGATAGAAGAAGTGCTCTGAGAGGATAATGCAAAGAGAAGTTTAATTAATTAACATCATAATTATACATCCGTTACATAATATTATTTACATAAGTTCGTAAACATTTTAATACTACATAATCTCGTGTTTATTATTACTTTACGACTTAAGTTCATTTCATTTAAGTCAAATCCTAATCTTGTTTCATTAATTTCATTACAAATCAAATTCAATTCACTTTCATTTAACTTTTCTTAAGTTAATTCTTTCATATTCGAATTTCCAATTTCCTTTTTTTGCTTAACCAAAATGTTCAACCATTTTTAAATTTTGGTTTTACTTTCCTGTTCAAATTAATAAGGCCTAAACTAATTCCTCTTTTTTATACCATTTTTAAATTTATTAGTTCAAAACTTATTTTTTATTTATCAAATCATACTTGGAATTTTACAATCAAAACTTGTTTTATCAAAACAAAACATCAATAGTAAATTATTTGTAACGATCTACTATTTCAAACCATACAAATCGACAATCATCCACATATGTCAGACTTGAATTGCTCAAAATAACAAAATGTTAGTTTATATTTGCCAAAAGTTTTCATATACAGTAAACAAATCAATCATGGAATCATAGACAAAGAGTAATACAATAATAAGCAGCGGAATAGATAAATAGTAGTTCATGAAGCTACTATGTAAAATCAGAGTTTAAAGTAAAATATCGTATACACAAAAGGTACTAATACAAATGCCAATGACAAGTCTGAACAAATAATTGGAATAAAATGAAGGCTGAACGGATATAAGACAGATCTTTAAGCAAAGCTCCAAGCTCCAAAGGTGAGTCTCAAATACTGTGACACTCAGCCTGACCCGAGCATATAGCAAAACACAAAACACTCGATTCGGGATTAACATTCTTATACCAGTAAATTCAACTCAAGTGGACTGTCAACTGAAATAAAAATAACTTAAAGGATGTTTGGGATAACCATCCTCTAAGGATCCGTTAAACTATCTACATACATAGTACAATACGCTACATATATAATGTCTATAGTAAAGTAAACTATTAAAATAGCGTTAAGGAGTTACCTATATCCCCCTTAACAAATTTTTATATATTCCCGTAGTCTATACAGTACCGTAGTTCCTCCGTAAACTAGAGGGATATTAGAGGGAACTCCATAAGTACAGTACAAACCAAACTCATAGAGGGCATGATAAGGTATGTGACAAGGCATGCGAGGCAATGCTCTGGGTAGGATACTACCATTTTACAGATCCGGACTTGTGGTAACGCATAGCAGCTACTACCGCCCACCTTGAAACACACTCCCATAATCAAAATCGAGGGGTGACCACTAAATCAATCACAAAGTCATAATATGGTATCGAAGAAGCATGTACGATCGGAGGAGCGACCTCACTTCGCACGACGTGGCACCTGTTTTAGTCACAACAAGCTGACTCACGGAAGTCAAAGCTACGTTAATACCTCATACAGAATCGTTTTCCAAAACCATCCTACTTCATTCTGGATTCTCCACTACGTACACAGTTATTAAAATGGTTTTGGGTATTGGTAGAGAGGATGACAATATCTGATCTCGGTCTCTTTAACAACCGAACGCTTATTTCACCGTGGTCATTTTTATTTTAAACAATTCATACTTCATATCAAACATATTCATTTCAAAATCATATCACTTTCAAAATCATATTCCCTTTAAATTATAATTCACTTTTAAAATCATAACCACAAATAGGTTGAACAATCATATCGAAGTATTCTCATTTAAATCCATTAAATCTAAATCATAACAATACCAACTTAAACAGTTTAAATACTGAAAATATTTTATATATATTGAAATAGCTACAAATTAAAATAGTTCATATATATTGAAATAGTTATAAATTAAAATAGTTTATATTTAAAATAGGTTACAGATTTAAAATAGTTTACATATTAAAATAGTATATATGTAATTATTTCTACCAATTTCACAAACCAAATCAAATCAACTTAAGTCCCAAAATTTCAATTTAAATTAATCGTAGTTCGAAATTTTCAAATTAAATGCTAATTCTCAATAAAACCATTTTTAATCTATATCGATTTCAAATCTAAGTTTGAACTACAATTAAACCATTTCCAATTCAATAGGTTTCACAATTTTAAATATTTAAGGAATTTACAATAAATTAATTTGATAAATTTCATTTATATTTCAAAAATCCAACTTTAACTCTATTTAAATTTGAAATATTTACTTAATCAATTTCAGTAAAATCTCAACTTACCAATTTAATCAATATGCAATATTCAATTTCAATTATATTAAATTTGAGCTTATTCCCTTAATCACCTTTTATAAATATTTAAATGAAATCTCAAATTACAATTTAAATCGAAATTAAGTATTCATTTACTATTTTATTTAAATTCGAAATATTCGTTTATATCACCTTTATAGAAAAATCAAGTTATCAAATTTTAAAATCATATCTTTAAAATCTTAAAATCAATAATTTTCAAATCAACTCTTATTTAAACTAAATTACAAACCAAGTTTTATTTATATTCAATTTACGCAATTTAAATGCCAAGTCAACTTTAAATTTATCTTCCCAACCTATATTTATTAAAGTTTTTAAAAAATCTATTTTAAATATTAATATAAATTTAAATAAATATTTTAGACATAATATATAAATATTATTAGTTAAATTAAGTTCTTAATAAATTTTATTATATCAAATTATTAGTAAATTAAATCTATTTTTAAATCTTATTTTATATATATTATAAAAATAATAAAGTTATAAGTAAAATTTTATAATTTACATTTTAAAACTTAAATTTAAAATTTAAAATTTCCAAAACATATAATTTTTAAAATATAAATTTTACACATATTAAAATAAATATTTATATTATAATTTAAAATCAATAATTATCAGACCATATTTTCCTTCATACTTTGGAAATCATTTTCAAAAGTAGACCAACAGTGTGTACATAATTTTCTATCATATGGTCAAGTGATACAGATATTTATCATTTCAGTCCGTAATTTATATTTATTATTTTATGATTATATATCATTTTAACCCGCAATCTCAAAATTTCAATAAAATCGCTTGGGTTTATCATTTCAACCCATAATATTTTCCTCTGATCTATAAAATCATTCGGGTATGTCTCATTCCAACCCATAGGGAATTTCTAAACTTATAGATAACTTGCAGCGTGAAAATAAATATGATAATAATATAACATATCAACAGCAGACATATATCATTAATAATAAATTTAAATATAATGTATATAATAGGTTATGGTGTCATATGTCATAGGTAAACAATTGCAGATAGTTGCATATCATATTTAATAATTAAATAACTAATAATTCAAATTTAACAACATATTTCAATCGTTATTTCATGAAAATTAAATTTACTAATTATAAGAATGTTAATCGTGAGTGATTGCTCACCTTTCATGGCTAGAGAAAACTAGAAACGCGTATGGATAAATGATAAATCAAAGCAACTAACTGTTGTAATACGGACAATGACGAACCAAGCAAGGTAAAATGAACTGGATTCGATGAACAAAGCAAAGCTAGCACTTGGAATAGATGAAAATAAGTCAAAGTTTGCTTGATACTGATAGAACAAATATATATCTATATGTGTGTGTGTGTGTGTGTGTGTGTGTGTGCGCAATATATACATATATACCTTTAGGGTGGAAGGAGACGAGTAGTTGCAAAAGAGAAATGGACGAGCATGAGTAGTTCTCAAAACCAATATGAGTAATTTGATATATATATATATATAAGCTTTACTTGACAACTTAATATAACCAACTTGATATATAAGCTTTATTTGATAACTTGTTTTCTCAACCAAGGATGAATAGGAAGGCAGAATGAATGCGAATTTGTATACATACAAACTTCTAATATAAATATCTTTTTTAAAAGATGAGAGGAAGTAGGCAAAATAAACATGCAAAAAATTACAAAAGTTTTGTATAAACTTACGAAAGCTTTTATATACAAACTTACATGAGCGACTGTGAGTTTGGCATTGAAGAGGAGGTCGGAGATGGGTCTATGCTTGTTCGAGGCTGGAGTGGATAAGCTTAAGGTCGGAGAGGAGAAGCTTGCGGACTGTAGGGTGTTGTATTTGGTCGGAGCGAGGGGAGTGGATGGCCGAGAACTTCGGGTTGCATGCTAGGTGGAAAGAGAGGCGCTCAATGATGCAATGGGCACGGGTTCAAGGAGGCAGGTGAAGTAGCAGTGAGGATGTTGGAAGGGACGAGGATAACGATGCTTGGCTACGATCTGAGGATAGTCGGCAACAATGGTCTGGGTTGTTCAACGCACCATCAAATATATATTTTGTTTATTTTTCAAAAGCAAGCGGGTTATTGGTTGATGGCTGATGGCGAGGTTGGTCTACTCAAGTTGAGGAAGGGATCTCAACTAAGGGGATGTAGTTGCAGATGGGTCGGTGAAGTGGTGATGGAAGAACGTGGCAGATGAAGGAGTGGGTTTGGAGCGGCTCACGGCTATCAATACTTGGAGGGTTGCTCATTTGTGTGGAGGCAGGTGGATCTATGGTGGACGATGATATCTCGATGAAATGAAAGGTGGCTATGTGTGTGTCAGGCGAGGTCGAGCTGGTTAAGAAGAAGAGAAGGGATGCACGATTTCAGGTGGGAAGAAGAATAGATTACAACACATATAATTTTTTTATAAATATAATATATTTTCCTTTCCATAAAGTAAGAACAGAAAGGGAAGAGAGAATAAAAGAACACATAGCAATATATGGAGTATCTAGGGAATTACAAAAGGCACAAACGTGAAATAGAGAATTAACAAAAGCAAATGACTGTTGATATTATATGGCTGGCAATTGAAAAGACAAAGAAAATAGAGAAGTCTGATATGAAACGAAGCCGTCAAATCGTTTTGTCGATTTCATCGCATACCGGACATCGAAATGCACAAATGAATATACTATCGAGATTAGCACGACGAGACGAATAGGATGGTACACAGATATCAACTATACGACCATCTTATCAAAAGTTGATATTCGTTGTCGAACCGCTGCTAATTCACCGAAAATAGATAAACGGAGCTAGAGCGGTTCGAATTTGGCAAAATGAAATATGACGTCTCACTCAAAAAGTTGCTTACATTTTTATTATATAAAAATATTCGGGTTTCGAGAATATTTTATTTTCATCAAATATTAAATGATTTAAACTGAAACTCAAAATTACACAACAAAACTAACTTACATTTTTTTCAATAAAATTTATCATTTGCTATGTTTAAATAGACGCATACTAAATATCAAATTTTTATTATCAAATTTAATTGTTTAACTTTAAGAAAAATTTAGTTAATTACATTATAAAATTGTTAAAATTTCCGGCTCATTACATTATTACACTTAGAGACTCGAAAATGAATACTAATGATGCTACAGTCTTTACTCGAATTATTTTTCAGCGACAAAAGTGAATTTCGCGCTTTTTCATATATCTTTTGAATTCTCCTTTTTACTTTATAAATCACATTTATAAATTTATGCATATACATAATTTCACTTAATTCACCTTGTTATATAAAACCATTTTTTAGTTGTAAAATCCATTTTATAAATTCCTTCATAAAATGATATTATGTTAACTTACTTTCTTTTAGAATTTATTATTCTATTCCAAATTACACAAATTTAGTTTCTAAAATTGATATAACACATCTTTCATACATTTTACGAAATTATTTGGTAAAGTACATTTTTATGCTACATGCTTACTTTATACCTTATACAAATTCATTTACCTTAACCTCGTATACTTATCAAACATTTTACAGTCAAATTGTGAAACTTAATTCACAAGATGTTCATTAAATCAACAAATGATAATAACGGAATATTATTATTCACTTAACCATAAACTGGCATACACAAATATCATATTTTTTTGAAAGATATTCCTTTATACTTAAAATATAATCCTTCTAAAACGGTGTGTTGGTTTGTCTAGTTTCAGCGTTCAGGAATCCCTATCGATAACGGTGATCAGGCGCATCGAACAGAATCTATAAACCACTCAACAGATAAATCAACACAAAACATTTTTATATCAAATAACAAATACGTGCTCATATATAATACTCTTAGAACTCATTCTAGGGTGTTACTAACCCTATCTCTAATGAGTCGCTTATTCTAGAGTATTATTAACCCTATCTATAATGAGTTTTACCCCCAACAAAGCCTAGGTGTTCACTCAACCTAAGCTCTGATACAAAATGTATTGGCCTATTTTTCTATACCCTTTGAATCGACAGCAACCCGCACATGTCCCACTCAAACTGCATGAACAAGTAGATCATTAAGGGTAGAAAGAAAATAAAGACGGAACATAATTTCATACGAATGGAATAACATATATTATTTCAATAATAATCTTTACAGCGGAAAATTTTAATATACAATATCAGAGTCTAACCTAGATTCAACATGGACAGTTATAAACCTCCGTCCTTACAAATACTGAAAACAACAAAACAAATGCAATAGATGTAGAGGATAATAGAATACGTCCATACGATGATGAAAATCTCCAGCTCTCCTCTGGAAACTCCAACCATCTTCAACTAAACCTGAAACGACCCAAGTATTAATAGCACCCAGATCATCCTTGATAAACCAACGTGAGATACTTGAAATTTAAAATGACGATGTTATCAAAACCTTTGAAAAGAAGGGTATCTCATAAGACCATGCCCAAACATAAATACGGACGGGTTTTACCTTATGATAACAAAACACTTTTATTTCCAAAATAATTCGATATTATCTTTAATGACATTTTAGAAAAGATCTTTCAAATAAGGTATCAATACCCATACCAAGTCTTAGGGAATATATATGGACTAGGTCAATGGAATATATCAGACGGAATATATGATACCAAAAGGGGTAGCTGAAATGTTTGCAAGTCATTACAGCTATTTTGGGACTAAAATCAAAACCGTAAAGCTTGTATTGGAATTGGATTTTTCCAACATGACAGGGAACCTCGATAACCATGCATAGCAACCGCGACCCTGTGGTGTTTCATGCAAGGACCCACACATCACTGTTCCTCATATTGCCATACTTCTTGATATCCGTTGTCTTCTCATGCAAGGACTCACACACCACTATATCATACAATAAGGGTTCCGTATGGATATCTTGGTGACTTAGATCATACGCTACATGTCACCTTATGGGATCATACGCACCCTCATCATATTAAGCCTGAAATATGTTACATAGTTCTCGTATCATTTTCGGGATGTGAGGCTTGGGAGTGAGGTTATGCTCAACTTAGAAAGAGCCACGCTTTACTTTTCATAAAGCACAATCCACTTAGAATGCCACATTGCCATTCCTTCGATCACAATTTGACTTTTACGAAAATACAACCTCTGAGTTTGTATGCCTATGAGAAGGGTGCTAAGAGAAGTTGCATTCTCCGTCACCCCAGAAGTATGTTGGTAAAAGTCAACGTTTATGATCTTAACAATCCAATGTCAGACATTCGTTCATACAAGTTCATTCTGGGACTGAATGAAACCGAAGGCACTGTCCTCGGCCATTGCTGAAGCCCTTGCAATCCGAAGATTTCAAACACAATAGGACTACTGCTATAATAAATGTCTCTATATTGGGAGCTACCCAGAGAATGTCAACAAATAGTCCTTCCGCTATGAAGATCTTCGGTCTTCAATAATCGTCATCTTCAACACGTCTTTACTTTCAAACGTATACATTAGTTTGAAGTGGTTTTCGAATAGGGATCACCCAAATCCGACCCTGGTTCGTTCGAAGCCAATCATCGATAAAAAATGTTAAGTTCATATATGATTATCAATCATCCATCAATTACTTCATCTTTTATTTAAATCAAATATCTTTCCTAGATATATTCTTTTCAATTTATCCCCTTTTTTCCAAGAGTATATGGAATCATTAAGCTTCATTTATCAAATCATTTGGTTTATTTAAGCTTTTCTTAAATCCTAGAATAATTCCAAATCATTTTCTCTTTTACTTAGAAAAACCTTTCCAAATCATTCTTTTAATCTCAATCAAAGATTTCTTATATTCAAGTTATAAATTTTAACTTGGGAAAATATTCCCAAGTCATTCATTAAATCTTAATCAAAGATATCTTTCTTAACTTCAAATTATATTCTTGCAAATCGAAGATTTTCATAACAGAGCACTATTACCACCGTAGATATGGTAAATTTTACCTCGAGCGACTAATGGTAAAGTAGTCCTACATCATGAAGATCCTCGTCATCAATGATCATTGTCTTCAATATATTTTATTTCAAAAATTAGTTTGAAGAGATTTTCAAGTAGGAATCATCCAAATCCGATCTCTGTTTTTCGGATAGGAATCACCCAAATTCAATCCCGGTTCCTTCGTACCAATCATCGACAAAAAAAAAATTATTGGAAGATTTGATGATTTATGCATTACCTTTTATCAAATATCTTCGATAGATATAAATCTTTATAAAAAATATTCTTCTAGTGAATATGGAATCGTTATAGCCTTTGAAATTTATCGAATTATTTGATTTTTTAAACCATTTTAAACTTGAATAATTCTATTTTATTTCACGTTTTATTTAAGAAAACTTTAATATAAATTTTAAAGCATCCGGGCTTTCCCTTTGATCTATTTCACCCCACGTCTAAAAGATAAAACAAAGGCCAAATAAGGTTAGGCATTGGTTGCTCCATCCCTAACCTTAGTTACACATCTTGTTGTACCATTTAGCTGTCACAGGCGGGACAAATATACTAGTCGTTTCCGCATACTCAATTATTAATCTTCATTTTAGAAATGATTCATTAAACATCCAAATCATCATTTAAAAACACAAAATTATTCTTTTAAAAATATGTATGAAGGATTTGAAAAAGGATTGTTGAGTTTAAATCCATAATTCATAAGTCATTAAAAAGTGTTGCAAAAATTATTGTGAAAAGCTATATTCTTCAAAAATCTTTTATACCATTTAGAAATTCATTCTTTCAACTTAAATTACTTTTAAAAAATTTTAAAACATTTTTATAATTATTTCATATTTTTAAACATTTTAAAAATATTATTTTTAAAGAAATCCCTTTTTGGATTTCGAACTGCAAAACCACGATGTTTTTATAAAATTGTTTTGAACATATTTCAAAATATACTTAATGAAATCTTGATTTTATTTCTTTGTTGGAAAACTATGGATATAATAGTCCGAAAAATTCTTATCTTGAAGGATCCTGAGCTATATTCCACTTTGTATACTTATTTAACTTTTTCGATGGTAAACCGCGAACTACTGTTACGCGACGCGCCTAGTTTTGCCTTGTCTTTCTATTTCCTTCCAAACTACATTGAAACACTTATAAATGTTTATAAAAAATTTCTAAATCATTTTGAACAATGTTTCTATATTTCAAACTCATTTTCCATTTCATTTCATATTATAAGATTATATTATTATAATATCATTTTCGACCTTTTTAAAATCGTTTAAATGCAAAATCACTCTATACACATATTATTATGGGGTTAATTTCCATTAAATTTAATTTGGTTAATCACCAACCATTTCTCTTATTATATATCAAACCAAGTTATCAACCATTCACATCCATATAATCAACCATAATATCAGCCAAGTTATCATCCAATATCAAGTAATATTCAACATATTAACTTCCAATTTAACATGTGTATTATCAACTTAAGTTTTATTAAAATAAAACTAAAATTTGAGTACTCACATTTAACCCAATCGATTAACTTCCTACCAACATTCTTACAAACAACATTTCACTTAAACTTTAGCTAATCAACTTCTACTCCATTCCTTTTTCTTTATGCTATCGACCTCTTCGTCTTAACTCTCAAAAATCCGGCAGAGCTTCCGTAGAACCTTGAATTTGCTCCTAGCTCTTTAGAATGAAATCGGTGGCACTTCCTTCTCTTTCCCTTGCTCCGGAGTTCCCGAACTTGCTTTCTTTTCTCACTTAGTTCAACCTTGATGGGATCCACCTCTTCCTCAATCATTTCTTCACTTCTTAAATGCTAAACCATGTTTTAATGGCATTTTTAATGTATTTGGCAAAGTTTGGTGGTGTTTGGAGTTGATTTGATATGATTTTAAGAAATGTTAGTACATTAAAGAGAGCTTTAAGGAGAAAGAAGGTGAAAATGGTGTGAAAGAAAGTGAAGGAAGTGGTTGGAATTTTAAAAAAGAATGAAATTGTAAGTTACCAAAATATCTCTTTGCCAAATTACCAAAATAACCTTACTTATTTTTAAGCAACCTTATGTTTTCAACACTTTAAATCACATTTCAAATCATTACTATATGTCATTTTCATTTGAGTATTAAGTAAAGAATAATAATTATGTTTGCCTTGATTTGATGTTTACTTTTTGACTTTTGCAACTTTTTTGTCTTTTTATGCTTACTTTTTGTTAATTATATTCTAAAATTTTCTAAGTATGTTTAGTAAAAATAAACTTGATTAGTGAATTAATGATTCCTTATACTATTTAAGTATATGTTATTATATAAGAAAAATAAAGGTGCAACAACATTGCGACAACGTTAAATCGACAAAACGTTGATTTTCGACAAAATGTTTTATGGTCATTTTTTTACGTTTTGGTTAAACTATTTATTTATGAAAACAAAATTTAAAAATAATTTGTGTAATGCTATTTAAAATTATAAAAACTTATAAATTAATTAAAATAGTTTATTTAATGATTGAAACTTACTTTTCTGAAATCAGCAATTTGTCACTTTTGTCGGTTATTATCCGGCACCTTGGCCCGGCTACAAAACGACAGTTGAAGATATTATTATTAGAACTAGACAAGGTTCAGACCAAGAAGATCCTGAAGATATAAGGGTTTGATGCAACCGACATGTTTCAGCGTTTATGTGCAGTTCGGTAGGTATGGTTCGATAAGATGCTCGGTCTGAGTAACTCGACCATCATCGTTCGACATAAGGCCTCGTTCGGCATAAGGCCTTGTTCGGCACAGAGCCTTGTTCGGCACAAAGCCTTGTTCGGCATAAAGCCTTGTTCGGCATAAGCCTCGTTCGACATAAAGCCTCGTTCGGCCAAAGTCCCTCGTTCGGCATAAAGCCTCATTCGGCCTAAGTCCCTCGTTCGGCATTCTTTGGTTCAAACTCCACCGTCCGACATTCTTTGGTTTGACCACCATCGTCGGCATCTCGAGTTTAGAGACCATCGCTCGACACCTCAAGTTCAGACACCATCGCTCAGCATTGCCATCGCTTGGCATGACTCGTTTGACATGCCTAGCTCAGCGCACAGAAGTCACCTACTGTGGACCCAGATACTTTGTTCCTGGGCCTGTGAGGGAAGTCCAGCCCATCTTCGCCTATAAATAGAAGGGCAGGGGCACAGTGAAATGGACCTTTTTCCAAGATACTTTGTTCCATTTTTTATATTCTCCTCTTTTTAATTCAAACTTATATGCAAGTGATTGGTTTACGGATTGTATCTGCATTCATGTGATTGAGAAAGCAAAAAAGATTAAACTTAAAGTGGACGTAGGCAATTACGTCGAACCACTATAAATCTGGTGTTCTCATTTTTGTTGTTCCTTTTGCATTGAATTACACCATTCTTCTATTCTAATTTACTCTCTTCATTAATCTCTCTACATAACTCTACTCAATAGTGACCAATTCTGGTGCTAACATCGATGTAAGCAAATGTTCCTATTTTTATGTGTATTTCTATTTTCAAATCCTATCTAATACTATTCAAATCATAAATGCTTAAATTATATTTAAAATCACTTTAAATGTTATATTTGGAGGCGGTCAAATTTTGGGTCGTTACAATACTATTCTCCCTTCCCTTTTTGGTATTTAATTAGCCTTAAGATTTATAATTCCTCATCCCACATCTAATATAAGAGCAGTAGGATTTCAAAAATTCATCATTTAATTTTTGAAAAGTATAAATGGCTAGCAACATTATTGGTACACTTTTTGTCGAAGGACAATCTACTGTTAGACCCTAAGTTTTTAATAGTAGTAATTACACTTACTGATCATGTAGGATAAAGATTTATTTATAGTATAATGATTAGATACTTGGAATATTATATAGAATGAGTACACTGAACCACAGACTAACTTTGCACTGGACTGCTGACCAAAAAGCACTTGCACAGAAGAATTCTAAAGCCATTTGGACACATCATTTCACGCTTTATTAGTTCGCCCATCTTGATCAATTCATTCACTCATTTTATTTTTAAATTTAAATATCTCTTCATTCTCTTATCTCTTTATAAAACTCAAAAATGGCCTCCTCAATTCAAGCCCCTAAAACCATAAGGCTCTCAAAGAGAGCCAAGGGCTTTCTTTTCAATGACAAAGAAGCTATTGATATTTATATAGATTATGGTCCTTAAAAGTTTTTCCCTGAAGATTTGCAAAGTTTGATGAATTTTCCGCTTATGGTCTTCAAGAACTTTGCTTTTAAAATGAAATTCTTGGTTTTGTCAAGTATTTTTTAAATGATTTTGTGTGTTATCCAGATTTGATTGAAATAATTTTTGTAAACTAGAATGGGAAAATAATTTCATGGAGAAAAGGAAAAAATTTGAAGTAGTGTAAATGACAATCAAATTGTTTAAATTATGAACTTTTGGGTCACATACTTGGTTGCAAATCTAGTGGAAATGACCTCTCCACTTTTAAAATTAATGAACAAGATCATGAAGTTTTTCATGATATTTTTGAAAGCAACAAAGAATTTGATTTTAAACATAAAATTCTTAGATCAAAAAGTCTCATTTTACAATAAAATATCACTCGAGGATGGGTAATTATAATAACCCTACTTAAAAGTCCTTAAATCTATTTTCTCCATCTACGAAAACTATGACATTAATTGGACACAAGTCATCTTAGATAACTTTATTAAAAAGAATATTTTGAGACATGAGAACACACTCTACCATAGTGTGTATCTTACTAGAATTTTCATATATTTTGGTATTGATTTAAGAGGAGAACCAACTCTACCATGAATTTTTTTTGATAAGGCCAACATTTATTTTATGAATATTCCTCTCTATTTCCAACCATATGAAACTCTTGTTGAAAAAAAAATGGAATGAGAAGTGGAGGGAGAAATACAACAGGAAAAGGAGGAGAAAGGTAAAGAAATGGATGTAGAAGAAGAAGGAAATAAAGAAGAGGAGGAGGAAATGTGTTCTTCTTTAGAAAGCTTTGACAAACCATCTCACCCTTCCAACAAAGAGATTCTAAAGAACCATGAGAAGCTTCTTAAAAACCAATAGAAGCTTAAATGCATTTTTAGTAAAAAATTCGCCTCCTTCTCCCACAAAGTGGAAAAATACTTTGGAAAGATCATTAGGAAGCTTGATGGCTCGTTATCATCATCATCACCCTTTTAAGCTTATATCTAGTTTTATGTTCCTTAATAATTGTGTTTCCAGCTTTATTTCACATATTTTTTTTGTTTTTTTTGAAACCCTTGTATTTTCCTATCACTAGTAATGAAATCTATTTCCTTTTGTTCTATTAATCTCTAGAAGCCAGAAAACTATAATATAATAAATAAAAATAAAAACTATAACAAAAGCTCAAATATTGCATTTTCAAGTATATATACTGTCATACATATATAGCATTTGTCAACATATCCTTGTTGTTCGCATAATTTTAAAATTTTAAAATATTATAACTACCATCTATTACAAATTTCCAAATGAATATTCACTCCCATTTAAGCCTATTTCTCCCAGAAAATTTCATTATTCGTTTCATCCTTTTATCCCCTTCATTTTCAAACTTCCTACTTAAAATATGTCTACAAAAATTATATGAAAAACTTGAAGAAACACTTCAATCTTTCAATTATATTCTCTTATTTATCTTAGTAAATAAAAAGCATTTAGAATCAATTCAAATGCAAATGATAAAAGAGCAAGAAAAGCATTTTGATGACCCGCGATGGTTGCCTTCTTCCTTAAACAAAGGCGATCAAATTAATAATCTCGAATGCTCTAATAATAAGGATAATGAAGGATTTTATGCAATCAAAGCAAATCCAATCATTGGATCTAACGGTTAGGTTGAAGTTCCAAGAATGTCTAATTACTTGGTGTGTTTAAATAACAAATATGTATATAACTTATTATTATTTGTGTAAATTGATGTTTTTTAAGTTTGGATTTGTTTGGAATGATATTTGGATTTGTTTATTTTTGGTTTAATTGTATGTATGAATTAATAGTGTGATTCAAACTAATGGATTTGAGTTATTGAATATAGTTTGTGTTATCATTATTAATCACATATCTAGTTTTAAATATCATCATATAATCATCATATATCACAATCGTATCATATTACATTATTATGTATGCTTTAACTTATTTAGTACCAAACATTATTGATTTTGACTTCATATTCTATAAAAGTATTTCATTCAGAGGGAGTTTTATTTTTCATCCATTTTTATTGATGGCAATATGGGAGAAAATATAATATACACATGTATATATTTCGGGGGAGTTATGTAACTTAGGGGAAATTATATCATATTTTATATATAGGAATATTTAATGGTTGTCATCAACAAAAAGGAAGAGATTTTTAATACCTTGGTTGTTGATTTTGATGACAACAACCTTAATAAAAACATTATACAATCATACAAAATATAGATACTAATGTTTTACCAAGTTATATAAGGTTGATGACAAGTGGGGAGAAAAATATGAAATTTAAAAAACCATATATTAATCGGAAGTTATGTAACTCAGGGGGAGTAGTATTATATTTTATATACAGGAATATTTGATGGTTGTTATCACCAAAACGAGAAGATAGTTAATACCACGTTATAATGATAACAACCTTGATTATAACCTTATACAATCATGTAAAATATAGATACTAATGTTTTGCAAAGTCATATAGTATATAGTGCAGAATATTACACAGGTTTGAATCGAAGAGTGTATATTATACTCAAGAGATAGACTTGAAGACTCATGAGTTCAAACATTAAAATATAAAGATTTCAAGACTATAATTTAGTTTATAGAGTCACGACATATATAGTTATAGTCCTTAATAGCAATCTTTGATCTTTATCCCAAATTTTCTAATTTTAAATATTTTAATAAAATAAATTTTAGAATATATTATAAAAAAATTTCAAAGTCCAAAATGTTTATAAACTATGTTCAAACTATTTTATAAAGTATCAAATATTTTACAAAGTATAACATTTTCAAAACATTTTAAAACAATTAAGTTTTTAAAATATACTAGCATATTTTGGCATATAAGTACGAGGTATATCGAGATACATGCGCCAAGTAGTTTTTAAATTTTGAAAGGAAGTGTCTATTCATCGCAACTCTTCATGAGTGGACATAATATTTAATTAACTATATAAAGTGAAGTGTAAATGAATTTTTTTACTTTCTTCTCTCCTCTTATTATCATGAAAACTCCATTGAAAAATATACTCTATTGTCTTTAAAATCACATTGAATCAATCCATACTTCATTATATTGACTCAGCACTACTTTCTTACTATATTGGAAACATCTCTCTCAATTCAAAGATCAAAGTTCTGTCCAAGTGGCCAAAGGATCCCTTATATCCAAAGTTCAAGAAATTGCCTTTAGAAAAACTATTAACTCTATTTATATTTGCTTTAGGCGTGCTCTTAGCCCGTTCAAATCAAGCGAGTGTGCTTAGTGGCTCGAAAATCAAGTAGGCATGCTTGTAGCTCGGTAAAATCATGTGAGCCTACCCCAAGCTTGGAAATTTAAGTGGGTGTGTCTTGTGGCCTCGAAATTGAGATTGTATTTGAGTTTGCCTTCTGCCCAGTTAACGATTGGCATTTGAAAAGAAATTTATACATGTAATTGTATGGGAATGGATGTAGGAGAAATCCAAACCAGTATAAAATCACAGCTGTCATCTCTCTAATTCTCTACTTTACTTTATTATTTTTATTTTTATCTGTGATTGCATCTGCAATTAATTATTGGTATATTTCTATGTTGATAATCTATGATTGAATATTAATCTTGAAAGAAATTTAAAAAAATTATAAAAGTTAGAAAATACTATTCACCCCCTCGCCCTCTAGTTTTAATTAGCCTTAAGCTCTATAATTCTACAACCCACATTTGGTATAAGAGCACTTGTTTATCAAGTACTTGTAATTTGATTTTTTTTAAAGTATAGATGGCTAGCAACACTATTCGTGCACTTTTTATTAAAGGACAATCTACAGTTAGATCCCAAGTTTTTAATGGCAGTAATTACACTTATTGGTCTTGTTTAAAGTATAATGGTTCAGATTTTTGGAATATTACACATAATGAGTACACGGAACCCCAGACTAACTTTGCACAATGAACTGCTAACCAAAACGCACTTGCACAAAATTAAAGAGGGCATAATAGAAGGTAGGAAATAAATTTCGTTGAGCCACTTTTTTGGTAAGTTTTTCTAAAATGTGCATGGTTTTTATTCCTTAGCCCACAATAATATGGAAATGTACAGTTCAGTCTGTAATCGGTGGTTGTAGTTAAAAGTAATCACCTCTTTTACTAAGAGCCAGAAGGGTGGATTAAGATGTGTGGATTACAATAGAATGACATGTTTGAAAGGTCCATTTAGTTTGAGCAAGAAGTGATAGGGCCACTACATCATTAATATCAGTTGATATTGAAGGGAAGCTTTCAGCAACGGTTCTCCTAGGATTTGGTCGTAAGCATTAGTTGTTTCTGTTGTACAAAAACGCGTATGGTATTAATGGAATAGTTCCTTTTTATTTGTTGTCTTTATGGACCATGATATTATTTGGAAAACAGTAAGACAAAGTAATTTCAGGAAAGACACTTAACAAATGCAAAAGAAAAGAAAACAGCAAAAGACCGAAAGTTATAAAATAAATTAGGTAAATTTATTTAATTAGCTACTAAAAGAAAAAGGAAATAAGGTTTAAGTCCCAAAAAGTAGAAAATATTTGAGTAAATTTTGGCAAGCAAAGGACGTGGAAAGGTTGTTACAAAGCCACCGATCAATATCTTTGTACCTTAAAAGCTGAAATTTATAAATGAACTTATGTGTTAGTTGTTATTATAAAATAAAAGAATTTTTTTTTGAAATTTAAAATTTTCTGTGTAATAGGGTATGGTCCATTATGGACGCTAAACTATTAACTAAACCCCGAATGCGTGGGATGTAGCTTAGTTTCTTTGAAAAGATATAACAATTACTTTTAAAAAATTTGTTCAAACATCTTTGATTTTTAATAGAAAATGTTTTTGTAGAAGTTTTGAAAATAAAGAAAGAATAATTTTTATTTTTTTATTTTTCTAAATATTTTAAAATTTTAATTTAAAAAGTTTTTGAACAGAAAAAAGGAAAGTTTCTGATTTTGAATTGCCACATGCTTAGCAAGGGAAAAGTTGACAAGTTAACAAATATGAATTTTACTGTGCAGTAGAAGTGATGGTAAAAGTAAAAAGTAGTTGGTGATAAAATGGAAAAGCTGTTTTAGCTATGAAATTTCTTTTTCCATACCTTGTCAATAGGTGAACCAAACTTGTTTTAAAATAAATCTATTTTAAAATTTAAAAATATTTAAAGTTTAAAAATAAAGGTCCTTATATAGATTGTACTTGGAAAATTTAGAAAAGGATTGGGCAAAGGAGAAGTTCCATGATACTGTGGAAAAGGGTACACAAGAGAAAGATGAAAATATGGAGTTCTCCATCTAAACCCATTTTTTGACATTAGAGTATAGGTTTAGAAAACCGGGTTTACAAAATTTTGGATGTTAAAAAATTTGTGTGCTAGGTATTGGATGGTAGAGATTAGATGCAAAAATTGATTGAACTATACTTCTACTTGTAGAAGTGTGGCGAACTCTGGACGCAAAAACAAAGACTTTGATTTTCAAAATATGCATATATAAAAACTACCAGTATATATAAGTTGCTTGTACCATATTTTAAAAATTGTTATAAAAGAATGCATTCATATAGGAGGCGTCAATTAAAACTATTATATATACATATGATATGTATTGTGATACACCACGCACTTGTACACTATTGACTGCAAATTGGTTGGTTAGTAGAATGGTTGAGCATTATGCTACATGTTTCAGCATTTGGCGAATTTAGAGAACGAAAATTCCTTTAAGGGTGGGAGTATGTAACACTCCATAATTTTAAACGATAATTAATTAAAAATAAATTAACTATTAAATAGTAAAGTGGAAATGTAGAATTTTTAAATGTTAGAATTTGGCTATGAAACTTTCACTATTGAGTTCGTGATGATTTTTTGATCAATTTTCATATGTAAAGTTTTTCGATCGGAGTTTAAACAAAAAGTTATTCGCATTTGAAAATTTGAATCGGAAATAATTATATATGTTATTAAGGAAACAAAATGTAGTTAGTGAAATAAATTAATGTTAAATAATGTTAATGGTTGCTTAGGGTGTACGAAAGCTAATGCGAGTGAAAAATAGAAACAAATTGTCTCGCCCAAACATGTAAGGTATTGAATTAACAAATGTTAACGGCGATAATAATTAATCTAAGTAACATCAATTGGACGACCCCTGAATTAGGTCTGTCGATCACTAGCGGTCGATCGATTGTGATGTCGAAAGTGGAATTTTGACGTGGCCGAACGACCTGAATTTAAAATAAAATAATCTAATGGCTGACATTGATTCGAACCCCTGTAAATACCGACCTAACCCCTCACTTTCTTCTTATATTTTCTAGAGAGACATCAGAGCTCTCCCATTTTCTCTTCTTCACAAAATTATTAATTCTTAAAAATAGTTACAGTTTACATACATATATAAAAATGGAGAATAATATAGGATGATTGAGAAGAAGAATAAGGGTGAATCAAAATCGTCAAGGTTGAATTAAAATCCTCAAAACCAAGATAAATTATAAATCCAGATCTAGAATTTAAATTAAAACTAAATCTCTTCTAAATTGATATATGTATGTATGCTTGTGGTGTATATATTTAATAGGGAGTCGAACTGAATAACAGAGATTAGATTTGAAGATTTGGAAAGCCGAAAAGGTGAGTGGAAAATTATATAGTTTTATATAATATTGGATTTATACAATTGTAAATCTATTCATGTATGCCTAAATGTAAACTTGAACATTTAGGCTAAAATTTTATACTTGTAATAAATTTATAAACCAATCCTACATATTTTGTAACCGATAATTTAATTTTAACATGGCATTTATGTGAATGTAGAAAGTATTTTGCAGCAGTAATCTTTGTAACTGATAAATTATATGATAATTCCAGATTTGTAGATTTAAATGTTTTATGTAAAGGAAAGTGTAAATTAGAGTTACCACAATATATTATAGGGATTATTATTGTATTTTAATTCATTAGAATGTAGAGCGTTGCATTGTAAATTCCTATAAATTATCAAATTCAGAGACATAAATAAAGGTGTAATTTGAAACAACAAGGAACACACCTAAAAGAAAGAGATGCATAAAATAGGGATATTTGCTGTATTCTGTACTATTTATTTCACTAACCATGAAAAAGATAATTCTATGTAACTCTAAACGTAACAGAAATTCTCCTTTTTGATAAGCATAGAATTTTACAGTGTTATCCTTTCCTTTTGAGGGGGTGTAATTCCATTGCATTAAAATATGGAAATCTCTAAGGATTAATTAAAGAATTGTAAAACTGATAATAATAACAGTTTAAACGAAGAATTAATAGGATAGAGGCAGACAGATATCAAATAATAAGCAACAGAAAGGTTGGTGAGTAATTAATGTAAAATAAAAAAGTATGGAAAGCCACTAAGAAAAAGAGGGTAGTAAATGTTAAAAAGGAATAGAAAGAAAAGTTTAGTAGACAAAAGTGGAAGAAAATGGAAAATGATATTTAAATCTTTTGAAAGAAAGCGGTAAATGACCTTAAATTGAATAAGAAGTAAATGCACGAAGAAGTAAAGAAATGTTATTAACAGTAGAATATTGGAGGCATAATAATCAAACAAGTAATGAATACACACACACATATACTGTGACGAACCACCTTTCTTACTTCGAAAGACGAGCCATTGAGAGAAAAGGAAAGACAAGAAGAAAACTAAACTACACTGAATCTCATGACGCAACAGAACGATATATAATAGTCAATATAAGATCATACATAGTCACTGCAATAATAGTACATTAGAGTCATAATAGTACAAATTTCCAACCTAGGATAGTTATAACTGCATGTCCCTATATTAATTATATAAAATACATATATATACAGCGGAAAATACAACAAATAGCTTGATATCAATAAAGCCACTTGCTCCAAGCTCCTCCATAATGCAACCGTAGGAAACCTGGATCACTAGGCTACTTATACGAATTTGAATACCCAAGAGTTCTAGTGTAAGTAAATAAAACTTCGGGTCAAAAATGGATCCGGTGTGAGTAAATTCAAAACAACTGAATTATTCTTTAAAAACTCTTTTAAGATCAAAGGTATCTCGTAAGATCATGCCAGACATAAACACGAACATGTTTTTACCTTATAATAACCCAAACACTTTTATAGGAAATCCAACAATATTATAATAATGTCTAGGGTTCGAAAGTAAATATAGAACATAACTGAAATTCTTACATCTCATATTTTAATGTATTCGGGCATAACTATGTCCGTATGGAACTTATTGGAAGTTGGATTTTCATATAATGATGAGGCTCCTAGGGTACCTCCTGCCATAGTAACATTTAGATAAAGCATACCGAGGGCTTCGCCTGGACCCCCCACCCATGTTGGACTGGCTTATTCCATACCGGATAGTACTGAATATGATCATTCTCGGCTATGATCAACAACCACAGTAGGCCTTAAGCATACATGAGTATATAATAATCGATCTAGATCAGGGATGACCATACCCTTATGTGGGCGACCCACTCAGCCCTACTGCATCTCCCATATTTTAGTCATTCCTGATTGATGAGGCCTGAGGCTACGTTTCTACCTTTCTTTAACACTTCCCACTTGGAATACTAACACTGCCTTCCCGATTACAATGAAATGTTTGCATTCATCCATACAAGTCGTTTAGAAGATGAATGAACCGAAGGCACTACTTCTACTACATCAATTTTGGAATTACCTTAGGATTACTAACAAGTAGCCCTTGCACTTAAAAGATCTTTGTCTTCGATTTTACTTATATCCAATTGGAATGCTTATGCTGGTTCAAAGTGGTTTTGGATAACGCACGCTATCCAATCCCTGTCTCTCTAAACCAGCATTCGATAATTTTAAAATGGACCAGCTATCGATAGTGGCAACTCCACTATCGAGTTTAAATTTGCATATGGAAATATCATCCATATACTTAAGTTATCATGACCCGCTTATCGAAATTAACTCCCTTGTATTTATCACGTTTCCTACATTTGGCATTTCTGTGAAATACATGACAACTTACTTTCAATTAAACATGTCCACTTTTTATTATAACTGCTCTTATTTTTTTGGCTACTTAATGGCACAAACAAGGGATCCCCTATTAAAAATCAATCTACTTATAAAAGGAAGCCGACTTAAAATATAACTTAACAGAGTTTAAAATAAATCTTTATTTAATAATAATTACTAATTTAATAAGTAATTAAACCCTAAATAAATTTTTTTTAAATCTTAATTAAATCTAAATAAAATAATTAATTAAACCCTACTTGATTAGTAATTGATTAATGACTAAACTCTAATTAAATAACAACTGATTAAATAATTAAACTTAATTAATAAAAATTAATAATTATGTAACTATTTACTTAATTATTCATTAATTAAAACCCTCTTAGTTAATCAATCATAAATAAGTTACTTAATTGATACTTAAGTACTGATTGCTTTTACTTGATTACTAATTAATTATCAATTATCTTTAATTAATTAACAATTAAATAATTATTAAAACTCATAATTGATTAAATATTAATTACCTCTTTATACTTGATTAATGTTGAAAAAGGTTTCAAAAACAACTAAGAAGAAATACTTTAATTTTAGAAAAACCTTTGATTTTCCAAACAGCATCCATATGGAATATCGTTGTGGATGTTATAACTTCGAATAAATTTCTATGCTACTGTTCCAAACCTTAACTCTTTAACTTTACTTTACTAACAAGAATAAGAGGTTTGAAGACAAAAATAAAGTTTGAAATATTGAAATCTTTTAGTAATTAAAAACTAGTAAACCATATTATTTTCCAAAGGATCTCAAGTCACATTTAATATGTCAAAATGCTAACTTCCATAACATACAACTACATATTCATGATTCTGTACACAAAATCATATCAGATCATAAACATAAGTAAATATCACATCTTTACAACCAAAAAGTACATTTAGACTTCGTTTCAAAGTCTAACTCCATATCACATATAAGCAACACACATACATACACACATACATATATAACCAAACAACATGATTATCCAACAAATCAACCAACATATTACACAAGGTAAACAACATATAATGGTTAATTATTTCCCAAAAATAAAAGGTTTACTCTACAAACTTAAACAAACCCTTTTAAAACTTTGAGACAAGACCTAGAACTTGAATTTCCTTAAGCAAGACTTGATTTTGAACCAAGGATAGAGGTAAATAGGCTCGACCAATGTGCTTTGGGCTCGACCAAGGTGGAAAGGGTGGATGTGGGCTTTTTTTGGCTAAGAGGTGATAAACGAAGAGGAAAGGAGGTGGTTATATGTAATTTTGATAATTAAATGAGAGGAATGAAGCGGTTTTTAACTTTAGAAAAATGAAAATATGCCATTAATTTGTGTTTAAAAGCTTTACAAAGAAGATAAAACTTTGAAAAATGAGAAATGAAAATGGAATGAGAGAGAAACGAAATTTGTTTAAAAATACATGAAATGAACTTACCATAAAGTCCTTATGTCATATACCCTCCATAAAATTTATGCCACATCATCACAAATCACCTCTCCACCTTATCACGCACATTAGAGTAAGGGGAGTCCTTTTAACCACTAGATCATACACTAATGTGTATTTAAGATGTGATGTTATGTGATTTTCCAATTTTCTTTTAATTTCATTTTTTGCAAATGGTCACTTCTCACTTGTCTCAAAGTACGCCAATTATTTCCATATTTCACACAATTAATTAAATCCTTGTTAATTTTATAAGTGTGTATTTAAGTATATTAAGATGTTTTACAACGTTTTTAATAACTTTTTAAGGGTGAAAAAATTGAATTTTTACAAAAATCTTTCAGGTCACATTTTATAATTTCCTTTAAAATAAATATTTTTGTAAAAACATTTTAAAAATCATTTCACCATCACGAGTTATTAGGTTAGTATTTCTAAGTTATGAAATCCATTAAAATTCGGTAATAACATATTAAGTATTCATATTTAAAGTGATAAAATTTTGGATCATTACATTCTCCCCTCTTAAAAGAATTTTATCCCAAAATTAGCGCACAAGAAGATGCTCAATACTAAAACAAATGGGCATATATTACACATTATAAAACCCATACAAATTCATAATCAAGCAATCAAGCATCTAACCTAACACCAAGTCGGGATAAGATTCCCTCAACAATCCACCGTCTTCGAAGTACAATCTCTAGGATCTTCACTCCATTGGATCTTAACCAGCCGTCATTACGCATCCACTTTGCATCCTGATCCACCACACGAACTGGATGTCTAATCACCGTCAAGTTTGGCTCCACCTCCAAATCCTTCTGCTTAGACAGCTCCACAATCAATGACTGATCAAGCACATACTTCCTTAGATGGGACAGGTGGAACACATTATGAGCCTTTGATAACCTCTCAGCAACTCAACTCGGTAAGCTAGTGGCCCAATCCTCTCAAAAATATAGAAAGCTCCAACATACTTTGGTGCTAACTTCCCAGCCTTCCCAAATCTAACGGCTCCTCTTATCGGTGAAACCTTTATATAAAAAAGTCTCCAACAGCATCATAAACAAATCTTCTAACGATCTTGAGCTTCCTTCATCCTTCTCTTGATTACCGAGACCTTTTCCATCGCATCTCCTATAATATTTGGTCCAAGCACTAGACGATCTACGGTCCCCATCCAACATGCTAGTGACTTGCACGGCCGTCCATATAGGGCTTTATAGGGTGACATGCCAATGCTAGCTTAATAACTGTTATTATAGGAGAACTCCACTAAGTGCTGATGATTTTCCCATAACCCTCAAAAGTTCAAGATGCAGGCTCTCAACAGATCCTTCAAGACTCAGTTAACCCACTCACTTTGTCCATGGGTTTGAGGGTGGTAGGCTGTACTCAGACTTAGCTGTATCCCCAATGCAACTTGCAACATTTTCCAAAACTGGCTAGTAAAGATAGGACCCCAATCACTTACTATGCTCATTGAAACTCCATGTACTCGGATGATCTTCCTCATATAAATTTCCGCCAATGATACTACAGTCCATGTCATTTTGACTATAATAATATGAGCACTCTTTGTCAGCCGATCCGCAATGATCCACACTCCTTCATTCCCTTTCCTCGATTGAGGCAATACATCAATAAAATCCATGGAGATCTACTCCTATTTCCAACCGAGAATCTCCAACGGTTTAAGTAACCCAGCAGCCCATTGGTGGTCACCCTTTATCTACTGATAGCTCATGCACCTGCTCAGAAGGACAGAGATATCCTTCTTCATTCACGGTCAACAAAATACTCTTTTCATTTCCTTGTACATCTTATGAACTCCTGGGTGGATAATCAACTTAGATTTGTGGCACTTTGTCAAAACTTCCTACGTCCATCAACATCTGGAATGCACAATCCTATTCATCCTTAAAACATCTCGACTATCCATCTCAAAAATATGAACATCGACCCTCTTCGACTCCTTGAATTAATTTTTCTAGAATACTATCCTTCCTTTATTTCTCACAATCCTTTCCTGAAGAGTTGGAGTAGCCTCCACGAGAGCCAAGACTAGATTACCACTTAAAGCTTCTGCCACCACATTAGCTTTCCCTAATGTATAAAGAATATCGAAATCGTAGGCTGCCAGAAACTCTAACCAGCGTTGTTTCCTTAAATTTAGATCCTTTTGAGTGAAAAGATATTTTAGGGACTTGTGGTCCATGAAGAGTTCAAACTTCTCACCCAATAAATAATGTTTCCATATCTATAGAATAAACACAAACGCTAACAAGTCCAAATCATGAGTGAAATAATTCTTCTCATGTAGTTTCAACTGTCTATTAGCATACGCAATTACCCCCCTTGTTGCATCAGAACTGCACCTAAACCTACTCCGAAAACATTGGTATACACCGTAAATCCACTACTTCCATCCAAAATATCTAAAACTGGGGCACTGGTCAATCTCTTCTTCAATTCCACAAAAGCTTCCTTATACTTTGGAGTCCATGCAATGTAACGACCCGAATTTTCGCGTTTGAAAATCGACATCCATACTTCACCCCTATTCGATTGTCGCAGATTCAAACGTTGAATCCGATTCGCTGAAGCTTGTAACACACTAAGTACAACTACAAAGCGGAAGGGAAATGAATATATCATTGATACACAATATTCGATACAACAGATTGATACAAATGATATCAATACTATCAGAGACAAGATATAACAGCGGAAAAATAATAATAACTACAGAAGAGATAACATCTTCAATGCAAATCTTCAAAACAAAAGGAAAGAAAGAATCCAATACTACAACACCATTGCCCCAAAGATCTCCAGTTATAAGCTCAAACCACCATTAATGCTGAACTTGTAGCAAAATCGATCCACAATGTGAGTTCCAAAATTCAAAGGCTGAAAGCTATCGACTCTTTATCTACTAGCTGAAATCTGAAAATCTAACTCTAGACTGCCCGTGTCAAAAATTGTGGCACCTAGAGTTTATAAAGGGAACAATAAATTCCAGGTCAGTCATGGGACTGGTGTGAGAAAATGAAAACATTTTTGTTGAAACCTCGTCTACGATGTTTCATTCTTACGATATTTTGACTACGACAACCATATACGTTGATTTTATATACTAACTTGTTTTTGCAGGAATATCTACAAGACTGGATTCAAATGAACTTCATGCTGCATATGTGTTATATTGAGTCTTTGTCTAGAGTTAAAATGATGTTAAAATCTCTCCTTTGGATATATATGTCGACACGTGCACATACACACATGCACAGAGCATTTTTGCACTTTCAGGTCAAATTCAGATGTCTGAATCTAGAATCAAAATTAATTTCTCAGACAATATTCAGACGTCTGAATTGGTATTTTCAGTCGTTTGAATCAGGTCAAAAATGACCTATTTGCTTTCTGGTTTGCACGTAAACGATTTCAGAAGTCTGAACTCTATTTTTCAGACGTCTAAATTCCTACAACGGCTATATTTTTAAACAAACATTTCTCTTCCATAAAGAGATACGTCCTTTTATCAATAGATATGTCCATATATTTTCATGATAACTATTCACGAACAATTGCATCTATTTAAACATGTTAGAATCATCATTATTCACCTAATCGATCTAACTCTTTCTATTCTTATTCTACTTTGATTCTAACACTCTTGTACATTCAAGTTCATATAAAATCATTCGTTTACTTCCATATTCTTCACATACATACATACATACATACATACATACATACATACATACATACATATATATCAAAAGGAAAAGATTATAGGAAGGTTGTACTATCAAGAGACAAATCTGTGTTATCAAGAACACACTGTGTCAAATACTCTTTGTATAAGTTGAAGTCTTGTTCTACTGTTCATGCGAGTGAAGTCCTCTTCGGCTGTTGAGGCATCGAAATCCTATTCTGTTGTTCAGGTATTGTAAACCTGTTCCTCTGGGTTAAGTGAGGATTGTTGTTAGTGAAATTCCAGAAGGAGTCTGGGACTGCACGTAGAACGGAAAGTTCGAATCAGTATAAAAATTTCTGGTGTGCTTGTTTTATTTTACTTATTTACATTTCTATAGTAACTTAGTTTATTTTGGCACTAGTTTAATATAATTCCATTTAGCACGATCCGTACTGTCTTTTCGTTTGGCACTGAGTTTTCATTATCTTTATTAAAAGTAAAACAAAAGAATTAAAAAGAAATCCGCAATGCTTTTTGAAAAATGAAACTACCATAAGGCCTCTCGGCACACACACAATGCAATCACACACTTGGGGGAGATTTCTCCTTATGATAGTCAAACATGCTTACTATGCAAAATTCTTTTGATATTATTATTAGCGCATAGTGTAGAAAACCTTTTGAAAGTATAATATAAATCTTAGCCAGCATAGGTACCATTATGTTATACCCGCTATACCTACCATTTAAGATGGCAGGTTATACAACTGCAATCGTAAGGGCTCGTATTGTTTGATTGGATTTCCAACAATGGTCAGGCTAAGGAACTTCCTTACCGAATGGAACGCGTCTAGAGGGACGCCCCCTAGAACCAAACCAGATCTCTGCCAACACATGGCCGGGTTACCTCTGTAACTAGGTAACACCTACAAGTAAGCCATCCCCAATCGTTACCGAACTTTATCTTAGGATTCACTAACAAATAGCAACAACTACATAGTTAAATATCTGGGCTCCATACCATGGTACCACTTTTATCCAGAAGGAAATGGCCGTACCCTGGGGGCGTGACCCCTAAAACCCTTGCCGCAACATTCTTGTTTCGTCCATTTTTGGGTTGTGAGGCTCGATGAAGTCTCATCCACAAATCTACGCTTTTCACAAAAGCCATGCTTCGACCAACACATGATCGGCAGCACTTCGTATGCCACATTACCAAATTGGGAATGTATCACTAGTAACCATCAACTACATAACCTCTGAGCTCGTACGTCTTAGAGAAGGGTGTTAAGTTAAGAGAATAAATTCTCCGCCACCAAACAGAAATGTATTTGATAGAAACTAGCTTTACATCTCAAAGTGTAATGTTAGACACACATCCGTACAAGTCTGTTCCTGGTCCGAACAGAACCAAAGGCACTTCAAAGAAGCCCTTGCAAATCCGAGTAATCCCTAATCTTGTCCGGACTCCCCATCACAAAGGATGATATAAATCTCTACACTGGCGATCAGCTGGTGCAAAGACATTCCATTGGCAATCCTTTCATTTTCGAAAATACCCGGTCTTCACCACCATCTTCAAATGCAATCCATAACGTCGTATCATTATTCGAAATGAGTTATATGACATAAAGTCCTCTCCAGGCTAAACCGAATAAGAGCATTTCATTTTAAAAAGCATATGGATATATGGGATCTTAGTTAAGTCACAACTTATTACCCAAAACCTTTCTTTCAAATGGTTTAAACAAAAAGATTCACTTCACAAAGTTCACCAATATTTCACAAAGATTCATTCATAGCTTTCAAAACAATTTCAATTCCAAATCTTTTGTTCCAAAGATATACCTTTAAGATCCTCTTCAATTTGAAAACAAAGTTCACCAATCTTTAACAAAGATTCATTCATAGCCTTTTCAAAACAATTTCCCTTTCAAATTGGGTTAACTCATCTAATCTTTAAATCAAAGACTCAATTCATAGCTTTCAAAACCATTTCCAAAGATTCATTCATAACTTGGAAAACCATTTTTATTTAAAACTAGAAATCCTTTCAACACAAATTGGAAACCCTTTCTTTATATGAAAGCTATTATTATTTGAAAACATATAGTTTTCGTTTCGGAAAAATCCGATTACATTTGCACAAGTTAAAGCTCTTCAAGTATAAAACTTGGGTTAAATTCAAATTTCCAAAATAATATTTTTAAAATGGTTTAAAGCCCATATAAACACATTTATACCTTGTATAATATTTTTAAACCATAATTTCCAAACATAGAATTCAATTTCAAATCTTGAATTTAAATTCAAATCAAACTATTTAAATTTCAAAACTTTATCAAGTTATTCAAAATAACTTTTATCTTTAAAATTCCTTTCCAAAAGCTTTTAATAGTTAACCCACTACCATTTCCAAAACCATTTGGATTCAAAATTCAACTTTAAAACCATTTCAAAAAACTACGACTTAACCAATTTCCTCGTACAATCTATATTTGTGTGTGTATAGTGTAGTCTTGGGGTTTTACACAATAGTGCAACATCATCAATCATTACAAATTCAAGCACAGCAATGTTGATAAGCGATATAATCTTATAACGCTTATCTTCATTCACAGATTCACAAATAAATAATATACATTCATCATAAATAAATAAATTACATTCATCACAGCTCGAATCAAAGTAATTCATATCACATAGCATCACACATCAGGGTTATCAAACCATTCAAGCATTCAGTAGAATTCAAACATCCATAAGTAAGATCAATTAATTATCTGATTAATTTAAATCAGATTAATTACTTACGAATAAACAACTAATCCTGGTTAACTAATATTAATTAATTACAAATAATCTTAATTAATTAACCTTTAATCATTTATCAATTAACCTTTAATAATAAATTAATTAACCTTTAATCATTTATTAATCAACCTTTAATTATTAATTAATCAACCTTAATTAATAAATAAATCAACCTTTAATCATTAAATAATTAACCTTAATTATTTAATTATTCTTTAATTAATTATTTTTAATTAATTTCCTTAATTAGTTAATCCTTAATTAATTAACATTTAATTAATTATCCTTAATTATCCACAAAATTAACAAATCACCCTGATTAATTATTCTTTAATTAATCAAATTAGTTAAATTAACCTTTAAGTTAATTACATAATTAATTAATCTTTAATTAATTACATTTAGTAATTATAAACTAATCCACTTTTAATCATTAACTAATTAATGAATATTTAAATTAATCTAACTAATTAGTAAATAACCAAAATAAATTATTAATTACTTTAATTAATTTATCCTTTAATTTCTCAATTACCCTTTAAGTAAGTAACTAACTTTTAAAAAATCATCACTTTTAATTAATTAATTGCTTTAATTAGTAATCATCCATTAATCATTCACCTTAATTACTTTCAATAAGCAGTTATCCTTAATTTTTTACATCAATTAACTACCCTTTAATTAAATATATTGAGTAATTAACCCCTTTAATCATTTCTTAATTCAAACCACGTCTTATTATATTTGTTTAAACCTTATGAATTTAATTACTTAATTAATCTAATATGTAATTACTTTTAAAACAAATAATTTTTTAAGACATTTTTTATTTTTGTAAAACTTGGAAATTTATTCCAAAAGTACCTAATCATAAAGATTATTTCTAAACCAAACAGATTTAAAATATTTAACTTCAAATTTTAATAACATTTTTATTTTCAAAACCGGTTAACTTAGCTTCCACAAAACCCAAGCAAATTTGTCAAATACTCAAGCTAACATCAACATCTTCCCGAGCAACATATTTTTCTAAACTGCTTCGAGGCAGGCATGCAATTTTCCACGATCAAACCCGAGCACATCTTCTTCCCCAGCTTCCTAAATAAACTCAGATATCAGTGACTTATGGTGCACGTGCACGGAGGTTCTGGCCACCAATGATCAACGCCGCAACCCTCCTCATGTCGACGACCATCTCCTATGATGACCTGACCATACAGAAGAAAGAATCCGATAGCAAACTAAAATTCGAGCATTCGAACAAAAATATTGAACCAACCAGATTAACGAATCCTCATTGCGAAGATGGACCTGACCTCGATCATCCACGCCGCTTCGTCCACAAACTCACCGAAGACCTACGCACCCTCTCGCCTTGGTCCGATCAACTCTGGCCTATCCCTGTCGAAGAAATCGACTTGAGAACAACATCGATCAAATCATGCTCTTAAACCCTACAACCACTTCGATCGTCTTCCAAAATCATTTAAAAAATTTGCGAACATTTTTTCCATAAACCTCATCACCTAACCCTCCTCTGACATCAAGCCCGAGGCTCAATTGCACGTTGATCATCGAGAATTGAACATTTACAATTCCGTTCAACTCGAAAATCCAAACGATTTTCAAATCTAAAAATCATGATATTATCATTAAAATTCATCATTTCGTAACTCGAATCAGGTTATGAATTCAAAAAAAAAATTGCGAACATCAATTTTTAAGTCTTTGATTTATTTTACTGTAATATATTGTTTTTGAAAAATCACTAAGTATTTCCACTTGCCCTTATTTAAAAAATGAATTTACATTGTCGTGATCTTCTTCCTTTTTAAGATCTCAGTTTAATATTGATGATATAAGGAGAATTTGTAATTTAGAACTAAATTTGGAACCCTATATTATGAACAAAAGTAAATTTTCTTGTTTTCAGACATACATACTCATCGTTGGCTTCTATATATATATACACACACACACACACACAAACACACGCATGCACACATACAACATATTCACATCCATGTAATTATTTGACTTCAGAAATTAGCCACAACATTAATTCATAGATTCAAGGTTTTAAATTAAAGGTTTGTTCACTTTGATAGGAACAGAGAACAAAGAACTTGAAACTGGAAACCTGAATTTGGTCTGACACTTGAATTTGTTTTGACTTTAAAATTGTTGTTGAATTGAAACTTGATCTTTACTTAATTGTTGATCTTGCATTGTCCTCGAATTGCTCAGGCTGAAGCTTTTACTTTTTTTTCCAAGCTTGATCTTCTTTAGGCTTATTTGGTTTTCTAGTCTGTTTTAATGTTGCACTATAAAACAGCAACTTATTTTAAAACTGAAAAATATTTATAATTTTATTTTGATTTCTTTTTCATTTCTTTTATCTGATTTTTGATTTCCAGGTTTTTCAAATCAAAGAAAGAGGAAGCCTGGTTTTGTTATTATCAATAAAATTAATTTTAAAAGAAACATATTTTTGCCACTTGTTAAATTAACCAACACATGTAAATCTATGTAAACACTTATCTTACATTTGTTAATTGATATCCGCTTAATTTTACAAATGTCATTTGTTAAAATTTTATGTTTAAATCCCTTTTTAAATAATTTTATAAACTTTGTTTTAAAACCCTTTTATCTTTATATTTAAAAAACATTCCTTTTTATATTAACATATGTTTTATATTTATCAATTTCTATTATTTATATTTTATACTTTTATAACTTTCAAATAGCAATTCAAAAATTATTGTATTAATTTCAAAATATAACTTCCAAATCAAAATGCCTATTTAAGGTAATTTGGAAAACAAATCTTTATTAATTGAAAATATAACGTTTTCAAATCTAACATATTTATAAGAATTTTAATTTTGAATCTCAATTCCAAGATTCAATTTAAAATAAATTTATAAATATAAATAAATAACAAAACATATTTCTATAAATTTGGAAAAATTTGAATTAATTCACCATTAAATTCACAATTTAACATTTATTACCAAATTAAATTTAACTAAAAATCGGGATCGTTACACGCAAACTTCTCGTCCTTCTCCATTAGCTTAGTCAAATTTGACGAGATCTTAGAATAATCCTAAATGGCCCTCCGATAGTATCCTTCCGGGCCTAAGAAACTTTGAACTTCGGTCAGAGTCTGTGATCGTTTCCATTCCTGAACAACCTCCACTTTCGCTGGATCCACCGAAATGCCATCTTTCAAAATAATATATCCTAAGAACCTTACTTCAGATTGCCAAAATTGGCATTTAGTAAAAAAAATTGACTTCAGCATGTCTCCTCAATATCTCTAATACCACTTCCAAATAATGTTTATGCTTTTCCTCAAACTTGGAGTAAACAGGAATGTCGTCGATAAAGACTAACACGAACTTATTAGGAATATCCTTGAAAATGGAATATGACCGATCAATGTAATAAGCGGGTGCATTAGTTATCCCAAAATGCATAACCAACCACTCAAAGGAAAAGTCGGGCCGCCTAAACATAGTTAAGAGTATACTATCTTCGGCCACCCTTAACCGGCGGAATCTGGTAGCTAGGTCCATCCGAGAGAATACTTTCACCCTATGAAGCTAGTCAAAAGGGTTGTCAATGAGGGGTAATGGGTACTTATTCCGAATGGTCAACATATTCAACTCTCAGTATCCACACACAGTCTTAAACAACCATCAAACTTAACCACAAAAACCATACCCGATCCACAATTCGAATTACTCGGCCTAAACAATCCCCTTCTTAACAAATCTAGGTTTAATTTACTAATTTCTCCCTCTCTCTTGGAGCCATCCTTTGCTTAGGTTGAATCATAGGTCTCACACTGGGAACTAAATCAATGCGGAACTCTATCTCTCGATGTGGAGGTAGACTATTAACCTCTTCAAACACATTAGGAAAATTCTTAACAACTTCTATAGAATCTAAATGCTCTTGGGATGCCTCAAGAGCATACAAGGAACTACAGATGTATATACCAGGATTCTCACACGATACTTTAGCAATTCTTCCCAAATTGGTCACTACGGATAATGTGCTCTCCTCGTAGTCTATGATAGCACCATAGTCCGATAACCAATCCATACCTAGAATAATGCCAAGTCCCTTAAAATCTAAAATATACAGGTTATAAGAAAAATGGTGGAATGGTTGGAAATTTGGACATCCTTACAGATCATACTCAAATGGGTTAAACCACCTATGAGGTTAGATACTCACATAGGGTTCTCTATAATACTTGGAACAAGATGAAATTTTTCCACTGATTCTAAAGAGATAAACCAATGGGAGGTACCAACATCAAACAATACTCTAATAAAAATTCCATTAATCAGTAAGGTACCTTCAAGGATGCCCTTTTCCTTCACATTTGCAAAAGATGATGACTCATCCTTAATAGCATACACCTTAGCATGATGCCCTTCTTCATAAGCAGGCAGTCCTTTACTACATGACCCATTTAATGACAACTGAAACAGAGAATCTTCTGAATCATTGGAGAGATGGGTCCTCCTTATTGCTTGGGAGCTTTAAATTTGGATAAAATCTTGCAATATGACCTTTCTGCTTGCAAATAAAACAACCGACATTCTTTACTTTGTCCCCTTAGTTTCCTCCCGATTTTCCTTCCCCCTGCTTCTTCCGCTTTGGGTTGAACTACCTCTTGTTTGAATTGTTACTACCAGCATTTCCATTGGGTGCTGCTGATGCTGGCTTCTTCTTTTCCAAAACCTTATACCTTAGAGCCATGTCTACCAAATCCATTAAACAGCCCTTAAGATGAGTTGTCATTTTCTCCTGGAAACCCTCTCTCATTCTCATAACAAACTTCTTGTTATTCTTTAATGGGATATTGATAAACTCATGTCCAAAACAAGATAGTTCATTAAATTTCATCTCATACTCCGCTATTGATAAGTCGCCCTGCTTTAAGTCCATTAAAATTTCTGTACATTCTAATCTTCTCAGCTGGAGGCAAGAACCGATCCTCAAAAGCTTCCTTAAATTGGGCCCACAAAAAATTCTCTTTTCAAACATTAGTGGTAAGGCAGTCCCACCAAGTCGTAGCTCCCTCTTGCAATTGCCATGATGCTAAGAACCTTTTCTTCTCATCAGATAGATCAAGACCATTAAATATCTTCCCACATGATGTAACCAAGCCTAAACTTGCATAATATATCAAGTTCCCTTAAATGGTTTCCCTTCAAGATTTGTGTAATCCTTGCACATGGTTGCAAAATTCACCCTTGGCTGCACTGGTGCTGCCTCTTCCACAATCCCAACTCTGCAGTATTTAAACTCGACCATTGGTGGTCATTGTGCTGTTAGCTCCACTACCTTGTCTGGTCTTATTGCTCATTTCTTATTACCGTGACATAGTAAGATAACTCTTAGAATACTTAAATGAGACAAATTTTTAAGAAAGGCACTACTCAAACCTATCAAAGCCGATCTAACTATCAGAAATATTTATGCATATATGAATAAAAATTTGCAGTTACGCGCTCTCAAAGTTGAATTGACCCAAAGTGTAGGTGTACGCTTAACCTAAGCTCTTATACCACGTGTGACAAACCGCCTTTCTTACTTTAAGAGATGAACCATTGGGGGTAAAAGAAAAGGAAAGACAAGAAGAAAACTAAACAATGCAGAATCTCACAACGTAACGAAATAATACATAATATTCAATATGAGATCATACATAGTTATTGCTATAATAGTACATCAGAGTCATAATTGTACAAGTTTCTAATCTAGGACAGTTTTAACTGCCTATCCCTATATTACTTATACAAAATACATACACACATAGTGGAAAATACAGTAAATAATTAGATATCGATGAAGCCATCTGCTCCAAACTCCTCCAAAATGCATATGTTGGAAACCTAGACCACTTAGCTACTTATACAAATTTGAGAACCCAAGAGTTTCAGGGACAAAAAATAAAACTCTGGGTCAGACATGAGTCTGATGTGAGTAAACCCTAAACAACTGAATTATTCTTTAAAAAGTCTTTCAAAATCAAAGGTATCTCATAAGACCCCGCCGCACAAAACATGGACACGTTTTTAACTTACGATGACCAAAAAACTTTTTAGGAAATCCAATGATAATATAATAATGTCTATGATTTGGAAGTAAATATAGAACAAAGTTGAGATGCTTTCATATCATATTTCAATGTATTTGGGCACAACTAAGTCCGTAAGGCCCTTATTGGACGTTGGATTCCCATACAATGATTGTACTACTACGTACCACATACCACAATATACCTTCAGATAAAGCATATCGAGGGCCTCACCTTAACCCCTGCCAATACAAAACCGCCTATCCCTTCTGGATAGTACCGTATATGATCATCCCTCAGTTGTGATCAACAATCGCACTGGGCCCCATGCATACATGAGTATATAGTAATCAATCGAGCCCTGGGATGAAAACACCCTGATGGGAGTGACCTACTTAGCCATGCTACATCTCCTCTGTATTAGTCATTCTTGATTGATGAGGTCTGAGGTTAGGTTTTTACCTTTCTTTTGCACTTCCCACTTTTAACAATCTGGAATTTTGGTCATTTAATTTTGAACTTTTAGTTTATTTTAAATGTTGAATTTGAATTATTAATTGATTTTGAATATGGAAGAACCAGTGAAATGGTTTAACATTTCAAATATAGCGATTTAATCAGTTTGGTAAATAGCAATTTAATATTGAAAATGGGGAAAATGGGAATCTGGAGTTAGATTACATAGAAATGATTTCTAAGTTGATTTAAAACTCTGTTGGATTGGAGTGATGGCAATATACTTGGAATGGAATTAAAAGGTCGATAAATTTAAAGTTTGAAATTTATATATTAATTTAATAGTGGAATTAATATATAGTGATAGTGTAAATAATTGAACCTTAATTTAAAATGAACCAGAATGATTTCTAATATGGATATAAATTCTATTTGGAATATAATGGAGTTAGTAAGTTTTAAAAATTGAAAATTTAAACTATTTAGATGATTTCGAAAATTGCTCGATTTAATCAACACGTTAAAATAGCCTTTCGGAGCACAGTCTTGGAATTTTGTAAAATTAGTTCCATTAGATAAGTAATAGTTTATTATTATCGTATTTCAAATTTCATAGCATTTGGAGTTACCGTTTGGTCATGTGGGATAGAAATACGTTGAAATCTATATCGAAATTTAATATTTTAATCCGATTCAAAAATCTATCTTCCACATACGATTGAATTAGGTATCGAAATATGTTCCATTATGTTCAAATAGGGGTAAAACATTATAAACGCAAGATGGCACCTTTCATTTGAAGTTCGTTTGAAAAAGCATGTAAATTTTGAAATATAATAATAAAATAATGTTATATACGTGTAGAAATACACAGTAGCCTAACCCTATAATTCACAGCCGCCTCCACTTGAATTAAGGGCCGGAAACTTTCGTGTTTTCCCCCTCGATTTCTCTCGATCCATGCAATATCGTAAAAAAATCTCAACTACAAAAGTGTAGAGCTCGGCGAGCTCGACATTTTTAATAGTGGTGATCTGAAACGGAGCATCGTGGAGTTCAAAATCTCATCCCTTTCTTGCCCGGTTCAAACGTGTTTTTCTAGACCGATGTGAAGCCGAGCTCAGCGTGGTTCGGGCCGCTAGTTCGTAGGGCTATGATGCTCCGATTAGCGTTGGCTGATCATCTCATCGATGATGGAAGGAGGGAGCGGCGATGGCTTGTTGAACGTGATGATGGGTTTGCGCATTTTCGTGTATACAATTGGGAAGAAGATGAAGACATGCAGCCCAGATTTGTGACTCGAAAGCAACGACCATGATCTAAGGTTTTTTTTCAAAAAAAAAAGAATTTATTTATATAAGTTATATTCAATCTTTAAAAATGTATATCTCTTGCGTACGAGGTCAAAATCAGACGAAACATGCGACGACGGAATCGTGGCGACGAGCACTACACTCTAGAACAGATCTGGAGATGTGTGGAACGAGCTAAAATTTTAGGTTAAATCGAACGTTTTCTATTTAATTTAAAATTTGAACGTTTGGAAAAGTAAAACTCAAGGTGAGTTAATCTCACTCAATTTTGGACTGCTGGCTTTAATATTAAATGGTTAAAATTAATTAATGATTGATTAGGTAAATTGATAAATTATTATCAACTGGATGTGATATTGTATATAGTTGTAAATATATATTGGAGTGATTGATATTCCCGCATATATATAGAGGATGGGACCCTATGCACCCTGCATAATAGCGGATGGCCCTATATACCGTGATATTCCGCCTCAAAGTGAAATTGGTATTTTTATGTTGTGCCAACATCTATGGATGTAGAAAAACAAGTTGGAGGTATCCAACAAGATTCCTCAAAAAAGTTGAATTAAATTGCATATATAGTGATATATATTTGTTTGAATAAATCTGTGATAGGTTATTGTGTGATTTGAATTGGTTGGATGTTATGACAGTTAATCTAGATTTTTGATGTTTTTAAATACCAATAAAATATGTTTTAAATTGGTAAAGAATTGTAAATAGGGATTTTGAAGTAACATGTTATATAGAGTTTTTGGGTAAATCTATGGATAAAGTAAATGGTTTCGGAATTATAATGTAATTATTTCCGGCTATTGTGAATAGGAATTTTGGAATAAAGTTTGTAAAAGGATTTTTATAATAAATGCTTAAGTGGCACTTGTTTTTAATAAAGGAGGTTTTAGAATCGAGATTTTTAATAGATTGAAAGAAGAGAAGTGGATTTTGAAATAAGTATAAAATTGGTTATACTAGATTCATGTAAGATTTCCAAACTTACGAAGTGAAATTAGAATCGAGAAATTGGGCTTGTTTTATAAAGAGGATTTTTAATTATTAACTGGGTAATTTTAAAAGCGCTAATAATATTTGGAAATTAGTTATTTAGTTGTTTTAAATTGTTTGAAGCATATTTAATTATTAATTATTTTAGAAATTATAAGCATATTTTGAGTTAATTTTTATATAAAGTTTTTGGGAAGTAATGGTATACTCGCATGGTGTAATCGGAGGCAGTGAGTGCCTGTAGTTAAATTTTGGATTTCTCTGGGATAGAGATTTAACCATTGGGCTGTGAATCCATGGTTTGATACCGCAGTGGCACTTTCATAATATTTTAACAGAGTTTTCAAGTCTTTTTGGAAAAAGATAATTTGTGAATATACTAAATTCGATAAGATAAATACAAACTTTTGGATAAAGAGGTTTAATTTATTTAAAATTTAAATTAAATAAGACTTGGAGTCTTTTCATGGAAAATGGAATATTTGGTTGAACGATAGTTTGTTTAGTAGCTAAATAACCGACTATCAAATCTGGACCTAAATATAACTTTGGGTATATCTAGGGAAAGCTCAGGGATAATATGGTAGAGTTACTATTCAAGGTGCTACACTGTACGTATAACTTGTTTCATTCTTCTAGGAATTTTATTTAGGAAATCCACCCACTAACAGTTAGGAGGTGATCTCCAATCTTATTTTTCTCTGTTTATTTCCTAAAGAACCGAGGTTGAGTTTATCGAAAAATATCGAGCGTTGTTTCAAAGAGACCGGGATCAGATTCGCTATTCAAAAACAATTTCGATCCAACAAGTACTTTTTTGGAATGAAGACAAGAGCATGGAGTCAAAGATGGAGCAATGAAGTGCAAGGGCTAATCGCTACTAATCCCGAGGGGATTCCAAAATGGACATAATAGGAATACTGCCTTCGGTTTCGTTCGGACCCAGAACGGACCTGTATGGATGAATGCTATCAGTATATTGTCATTGAAGGATAATGAGCATTCGAAGTGAAAATTCCTTAAAAGGTAATCGTAGCCTCTAGCCTCATCAACTGGAAATGACTGAAAAGCAGGGGAGATGCAGCAAGGCTAAGTAGGTAGCACCCAATTAGGGTATGTTTATCACCTTTCTAGATACCTTCGGATATTAATACTATGATTATGGAAGGTGCTCTGAAAAAGGGTGGGAACGCCCAGGGTGATATCATATTCGGTTTATCTAGGTTAGGGATAGTCCAGTCTTGTGTTGTAGGGGATCCCGTCATGGTCCTCAATATGCTTTCTAGACGTGTAATGTGACAGGTGATACCCCAGTACCTAGTCATTCGGATGGAATCTGTTCTCGAATAAGCGCTGTACAGTTTTGATTGTGCCCAACTATGCTGAAACGTGAGATGCAAGCAGTTCAGCTATTTAAATAAGTATTTGTACTTAGACACTATTATAACATCATAGGATTTGATATGCAATGTTTTAGTTATGTAAGGTAAAAACCAGTCATGTTTATGTGTGGCGTGGTCTTACAAGATACCTTTGATTTTCAAAGGATTTTGATAACTTTAATAATTCAAATTGGGTGTGTTTTCTCACGCTGGTTTTTCAGACTGACACGGGTGTTATTTTATTATAATGCTCGAGTCAGACCGAGTATTTCTGGTTCAGGTTAGGACGAGTTGGAGACTGAGACGTATTCTCGTACTTATTTATTCCGCTGTAGAGTTTTATTCGAAATTATCAGCAATTGTGAGGACAGGGTGTTATAACTGTCTGGGCTGGTAATTATTGATTTATGTACTCTCATGTGGGATATGTATATTATAGTTTTGTTTTTTGTAAAGAGCTATTGATATTATATATTATTCAGTCTTTTATGAGATTCTATTTTGTTTAATTTCTTCTTATTCTACCTATTTTCTTTTCCCTCAACTATCCATCCTTTCGGCACTCGATCGTTTGGATGTTATATAATGAGTGTATTTATGTCAATTTTCAAGGGTCGAAAGGGCGGGTCGTCGCAGTTGGTATCAGAGCTTAGTTTGGCGATATATCTAGGCTTTGGTAGGGATTACTCATTAGAGAGAGAGTCGGTAGTGCTCTAGAATGTGTTGAGTGTATTAATAGATATGAGCGCGTAATTGTTAGTGAATGTAAAATGTTTTTATATTGTGTTGACTTATCGGTTGAGTGTTTATGAATTCTGGTCGGTACGGGAAGTACAGCCGTATCGATAGGGATTTTTAAACTCTTGGACAAGATAAACCGACACAGTATTGTTTTGAAGCAGGTAAATGAAATAATTTTACCCAAACTATATTTTGCTATAAATGAAATAATTTTCTAAAAATTATTATAGTGTATATGCTTCGAATGTTTGCTTGTTAATATTATAATCAAAACAAGATTATGAAATTTGAAATGGTTATATATATAATCAAATAGAATTTTATAAGTATGAATTATATAAAGAAGTATAGCTAAAATTTGAGTTAAACCAGAATTTAAATCTCGAAAATTTTGGAAAATGTTTTAAATTGGGTTTGAACTAATGTTTAGGGATTTTTAAATCTTGAGAATTTTGGAAATGTTTTCCAAAATGGTTTGTGAGGAATAATGGAGTAGTATTTGAAAACGTCTTTGGAATAGAAAATGTTTTAAGATGAATTTTTGGAAGTAAGGAAGCACTGAACTCACTTTAGTCGTTGGAAAATAACCCTAGTGATGATAGCCACATCATTAGTGTTCATTTTCGAGTTTTTAAGTGAAGGATTGCTACCATAGTTATTGGTCATGATTGTTTATTTTAGACTTGGTTGATATACAAGTTTCGTTTAAGTAGTTCCAAAAGGAAAATTGTTTTTAGGAAAAAACCAAGTTGTTTGAAAATACGAAAGCATGATTTGACATACAAAAGTGGATATATGTATAGTTATGATTTTAAAATGATTTGAAATGAAAACAGATGATTAAATTCAGGAATTTCCATTTAAATGACTTGAAAAGTCAGAAAATCATTTATTGAAATTATAATTTGAAGTTGATATAGATAAGAAAGGAAAATGTAGATTTTAAATCCTGAAATTAAAATTTGATTTAGGTAAATTGAAATGAATATTATGAATTGGAATTTAACTTAAGATAAGTTAAATAAAATTAAGATTTGGAATTTAATTGAATGTAATATAATGTTGAAATGTAAACTGGTTACGTAATTATAAGTTATAATATTGAATGGAATTGTTACACTTAAGTTATAAGGTGATGTATATAATCCAGCGTTATGATTATAAGATGTAAATGGAGTTAAGTAAGTAAAATGAATTTTTAAGCAAATAAGTCCTTGAACTTACAAATTAAGAAATGAAATGGTAAATTCATAAAGGAATTGGAATTTCAAAATCTGAATCTTTAAGTAGGGGGTGAATTAGAATGGAGCAAATTATATGTAAATATGAATTGTGAAGTGATTATATAACCATATGTTATAAATGTTGAATGTGAGTAAAATTAAGTGGAAAATTCGAGGAATTGTGGATAAATAAGTTGTATAACTTATTAAACTGGAAAGGTGAAAAAGTACAACCAAGTCAAATGATTAAGTAATTGATAATAAGAAATGAATTCAATTTACGAGTAAATGAATTGAATATGATTTTTGGATATGGATTAGATAAGTTGAATATGAACTTAAGTAACGATGTAGAGTGTAAAACAGACTTCAGAGATAATTTTGTGAAATGGTTTATAATAAATTAGCATGAAATGAAATGCCATTCACTATAAAATGAAGCGAATAAATCTATGTGAATGAAATGAAGTGAATGGGAAGGATGAAAAATAAGTTGGAATTAAATTTAATATGAATGCAAGTACAAGAACCATGTGCAATATATATTTTGTTCGAAAATTGATTTATATGAAATGATTCCCCAATGATATAGTATAAATTGGATATACTAAGTAAATTAAAGCAATAAATTAAATGAGATCAATTTAAAATGAAATGGAATTTGGTTGTAATGGAAACTTAACTTAAGTGATTATTTATGAAATGAATTCATAAATAAAATTAACATGATTAGAATGTGTTTAATATAAAAAAATAAAGCGAACAAAGTTGGTAGATAACTGGAATAGGCATCAAATGGAAAATTAAAATATTATTTTAGAGTCAATTTAAAAAGGAATAAATTGAAGTTTAATAAAATGGTTTTGCATATAGTGGGCGTGAATAATGAATTGAATGAAAATAAAATTGATTGTGAATCAATTTGAAATTGAATGTAAGTGAATTTATGCAAGTAAGGCACATATAAACCAATTTGAAGTGGGTATGAGTTTGTTTGTTGTAAATATAAATTGAATGCAATAAATTCGGTTGTAAATCATTTTGAATGGAATGCAAAGAAATAAGGATCCATGGATAAAATTAAATTAGTATTGGAACCTTACAATTGCTTGTAATACATGATTGGCATGTTTGGGTTATGAAGTTTATATCTTAAGCTAGTCAAATAAATGAAATGTTATAAAATTTCATGATTTTGAAAATTATGTGCTTATTTTGAGTAAGTACAGGTACAGGGAGCTGTTTGGATAGATTTTAGGTTACGTAAATGCGTATAAAATGAGCCGCTTACTTAATAACGCTAATATGAGGTACGACTAAGCAAAAAAAATAAAGAAATGATGATTTATTGATATATATTTTGTGTTTCGACCGTGTGGGTTGATGTATATATATTTATCTCTCTTGTCATATTGTAAAAGGATCTCCGTACAAAGGAGGCTCTGTCAAAAAAATTCAAAAATTTAGGGTTTTAGAAAAATTTGGAAAATTTTTGGTTAACTAGAAAATTTGATTTTTGAATCGTATTAGAAATCAAGGGTTTGAGATAGAAATGAAAGAAAATTGTTTTGATAAAACCAAAAGGGTTTGGAGGAGTGAACATAGGATTTTAAGTAAGTGGGTTTGGGTAGGTAAATGGGTTTAGGAGCATTTTTCCTACCTTAGTAATTTCGAGGACGAAATTTTTATAAGAGAGGAGGAATGTAACGACCCAAAATTTTGGTCATTTAATTTTGAACATTTAATTTATTTTGAATGTTGAATTTGAATTATTAATTGATTTTGAATATGGAAGAATCTGTGAAATAGTTCAACATTTCAAATATAGAGATTTAATATGTTTGGTAAATAGATTAATATTGAAAATTGGGAAAATGGGAATTTTAGAGTTAGATATAAGTAGAAATGATTTCTAAGTTGATTTAAAACTCAATTTGATTAGAGTGACGGTAATAGACTTGGAATGGAATTAAAAGGTTGATAAATTTAAATTTTGAAATTCATATATTACTTTAATACTGGAATTAATATATAGTGATAGTGTAAATAATTTAACCTTGATTTAAAATTAATCAGAATGAATTCTAATATGGATATAAATTCTATTTGTAATATAATGGAGTTAGTAAGTTTTAAAAATTGAAATTTTAAACTATTTCGACGATTTTGAAAATCGCTCAATTTAATCGACACGTTAAAATAGCCTTTCGGGGCACATCCTCGGAATTCTATAAAACTAGTTCCATTGGATCCGTAATAGTTTATTATTATCGGATTTCAAATTTCGTAGCGTTTGGAGTTACCATTTGGTCGTACGGGATAGAAACGCATTGAAATCTATATCAAAATATAATATTTTAATTCGATTCAAAAAGCTACCTTCCACATATGATCGAATTAGGCTCTGAAACATGTTCTATTGTGTTTAGTAAAACATTATAAATGCCAGGCGGCACGTTACATTTGGAGTTCGTATGAAAAAGCATGTAAATTTTGAAATATAATAACAAAAATAATGTTATATACGTGTATAAACACACAATAGCCTAACCCTAGAATTCACAACCTCCTCCACTTGAATTAATGGCCGAAAACTTTCATGCTTTCCTTCTTGATTTCTCTTGATCCACGCAATATCGTCAAAAATTTCCAACTATAAAAGTGTAGAGCTCGCCGAGCACGACATATCTCACGGTGGTGATATAAAACGGAGCATCATAGAGTTCAAAATCTCACGCCGTCAGTGCCTGATTTGTACGCGTTTTTCTAGGCCGATGTGAAGCAGAGCTCAGCATGGTTTGGGCCGCTAGTGCGTGGGGCTATGGCGCTTCGATTTGCGTTGGTTGATCATCTCATCGATGACGAAAGGAGGGAGAGGCGATGGCTTGTTGAACGTGATAATGGGTTTGTGCGTTTTCATGTATACCACTGGGAAGAAGATGAAAACGTGTGGCTAAGATCTATGAACTCGAAAGCAACGACCATGATCTACGGTTTAAAAAAATTAGAATTTATTTATATAAGTTATATTCAACCTTTAAAAATGTATATCTCTTGCGTATGAGGTCAGAATCAGGCGAAACAAGCTACGATGGAATCGTGGCGATGAGCATTACGCTCTGGAACCGATCTGGAGATGTTTGGAGCGAGCTAAAATTTTGGGTTAAATCGAACGTGTTCGATTTAATTTAAAAATTTAAACGTTTGGCAAAGTAAAACTCAAGGTGAATTAACCCCACTCAATTTTAGACTGCTGGCTTTAATTTTAAATAGTAAAAATTAATTAATGATTGATTGGTTAAATTGATAAATTATTATCAATTGGATGTGATATTATATATAGTAGTGTGTATATATATGTATTGGAATGATTGATATTCCCGCATATATATAGCAGATGAGGACATAGGTGCCCCGCATAATAGCGGATGACCCTATATACCACGATATTCCACGTTGAAGTGGAATTGTATTTTTATGTGATGCTCACATTTGTGGATGCAGGGAAACAGGTTGGAGGGATCTAACTGGATTCCTAAAAAATGTTGAATTAAATTGCATATATACTGATATATGTTTGTTTGAATAAATTCTAATAGGTTATTGTGTGATTTGCGTGACAACCTAGAATTTTTTAATATTTTAAATTGGAATATTTAATTGATTTTGAATATTTGAAAGTTAGTTAACTCGAATTTCAAATATCACTATTTATTTGGCAATTAAATTATTGAATTTAATAATTGGAAATTGGTTAAAATAGTGAATCTTGGTTTTTAAGCTTGTTAAAAATATTTTAAAGGCTTATAAAATTTATATTAATAGTACAGAAGATAGTGAAGTCTTTAAAATTGAAATTAAAAGTGATTTGTTCGGTTTTGAAAATATACTGTTTAAATTGATATTTAAAAATAGCTTTCCTAGGCGTAGTCTCGGATTTCGACGAAACCAGTTCTAGTGGATCCGTATTAGTGTATTATTATCGGATTTCAATTTTCGTAGTATTTGGAGTTGTCGTATGGCCGTACGATATATAAATGCACTGAAATCTATATTGAAAATTTTATATAATAACTGGATCCAAAAAGCTATCTTCTCCATATGATCGAATTAAGACTCGAAACCTTTTCCATTACATTCAGAATAGGGGTTTAACATTATAAACGCCTAGCGGCACGCCTCGATAGGGATTCGCGATTTTAAGTTACGATTTCGAGACAATTTGAATTCAAAATATAATATATATATATATATGTGTGTGTGTGTGTGTGTGTGTGTGTGTGTGTGTGTGTTTTATATAATAATGTTTTCACCAGATAAATTAAACACGTATCTTGTCTTTCAGCACGTTTCTTCTTAGTAAACACGCGTCTTTAAAAAAAAAAAGGGGGAGAGAGAGAGAGAGTTCGTTCAAAATTCTCCTAATGACCTAACAAAATTTCTAGTGCTCCTCAACCACCACTTCATTTCTTGCTTGCCCTAAATCGATTCGAATTGGGTTTGGGGTTTGAGGAGGCTCGCGCCCGCACTTGCGAGGGAAGCAACGATGTTGTGGTGGCCGATGTGTTGGTGGAGCTGGGTGTGTAGCCTCGTTGATGACTTGCTAAGGTCGAGGCTAGGGCTGGGGGTTCGGATCCAATGAGGGTATTTCCTATCTTCTCTATATAATTTATATATATTCAGAAAAAATATACTTCACAATAAGATTTAGAAAGGAACTACTGTTTTAATATATATAGGGCTTTGGAAAAGATTGTGATTTTAAATACTGAGTAGTTTATATAAAGTCGGATTTCTATTTTTATTAATGTGTGTGTGTGTGTGTGTGTGTGTGTGTGTGTGTGTGTGTGTGTATATGTTAGAAGAGAAAATTTGCAGCAAATAAAAAAATATAAATAAATAGCATATTTATGTATACAAGATTTTGGTATATAATGGTTTATATAAAAAAATTATTTTTAAACCTATATAGATTTTTTTGTATACGCAGTTTGAAAATGGAAATAAAATAAATATACATATACATATTTTAAATCTACTAGTTTATTTTAAAATAATAAATTATGGTGATTAACTTGTTTAATAAATTTATTTAATTATTTTAATTACTAAAACAATAATCTATTAAAGGAAAGTTAGTTTAAGTTAAACTATTAGTTTAAATTAAATCATGAGTTAATTTATTTAAAACGGCAATTGATTGTCGATTGGTTCAAATATTAATAAATCATCTAATGTTATACAAGGTCAAGAATCGTGAAGGAAACAAGCCTAAATGGAAATTGACTGCAAATAAAAACAAAGGTGAGTTAATCTCACTCATTCAGATTACCCTTTTAAAATTAATAGTTAAATTTAAATTATTGGTTGTTTGATTGCATTGATAATTATTATCAGTCTGGATGTGATATTATATATAGTAATGTGTGTGTGTGTCTATATATATATATTGGAATGATTGATTTCCCGCATTATATTGCAGATGAGACCCTATGCGCGCCCCGCAGAATAGCGGATGACCCTTTATACCACGATATCCCCATCGAAGTGGGATTGGTATTTTATATTATGCTAACATCTGTGGATGCAGGGAAACAGGTTGGAGGGATCCAACTGGATTAATCAAAACGTTAAATTTATTTTATATTCTGCGGTGTGATTTATGCGATAATCTGCGATGATTATATTGATTATATTGAGGACTGAAATTGTTGAATGCAATGGTTTTTATGAATATATATTTTATTATTTCAAAAATATATTGAATAGAATGAATTGGGATTTAAAGGATATGAAAAGAAAATCTTTAAAGTAAATAATTATTAGGCATTTGAATAAATCGAGGAATAAATCTAAAAAGCGAATTTAAACCAGGATATCAGTTTGAAATTGATTAAGTGTTTTGGAAACTGTGATTTAAAAAGAAATGAGAAATGGAAAAGTGTAGACCGTGTTTATAAATAAAGTCAAATTTTTATCAGTGGATAAATTTGGAAGTATAGATTCCGGTGGGAATTTATAAGAAAAGTTGTAATTCATTTCAAACTAAAAAGGTGGTTTTATTTTTAAAAGTTGGAAAATATATTTCTTCAGGAAATCTAAGTTTAATTTAAAGAAGAGATTTCAAAGTATAAAGTAGAAAATTAAAAAAAAATTCTAGAATTTTATTAGAAATTTATTTTAATTATTTTTTAGTGAAAATTAAATATTTATTTAAGTTAATTATGGTATTTAATTATTTTTAAAGGTAAATTAGTATTATGTTTTTTTAAAAAAAGAAATTTTAACATAAATATTCGATATAATAACTTTATTTTAAAAGGAAATTTTGGTTTTAGTTTTACCCAGGAACTCTTATAAATTTCGTAAGTTTTTTTAAGTAATTTGAGTAGCCTTAATGTAAATAATTTAAGTATATATATTTGGAAGTGATTATAAAGAGATGGGAATGTGTTTTAAAAATAAAAAGTGGGTTTATTCTTAAAGTGTTGAAAGAAATTTACGGGTTGAGACGTAAATTGAATTGGGATAAATCAAGAAGGATTTATAAATGATTAGACAGTTATATTGGATTGGAAAGTGAATTTCGTGAAAAGCCAAGTATGCTTTCAAGTAGATTTTTAAAGTGTAAGCTAAAAGTTTTAAAGTTGTTTAAAAAAATGTTTTAAAGGAATTTATTGTTTAAATTATTTTAATATTTTAAGGCAAATACTTATTAATTTAGTACTAATGGTAATTAGTTTTAAGATTAAATTAACATTATGATTTAAAAGATTGTTACTAAATATTTATACTTTATAAAAATGACCTTTTAAAGGTAGTTTTGGCTAAGTTTTTACCTGAAATCTTTTTATGGAATTTTACAACTATTACTGGAATAAAGTCTTTTAAGTAGTTTTATTTTATGTGTTTTAAAGTATATATATCTTTGGATAAGTGATTTAAATTATTTTTAAATCTAAAGTATTTCGACTTGGTGTTTTCCAATGGAATTAAACAATATTTGGAAATTGGTTCCGCAAGAGAAGAGTGATTTGAAAACTGTTTTCAAAAGGGCTGAAGTGTAAAAAAAATATCTCGCGAAGATATTTTGAAATAAATAATTTGGGAAAATTATTAAGGCCTGATGGTTGTTAGTGGATATTTTATAATAGTTCAATAACCGACTATCAATATTGGCCAATGCGCCGATCGTTTCAAAGAGACCAGGATCGGGATTAATTTCTCGAAAACCACTTCGATCCGGTTTGAACATTTTGTGAGGAAGACAAGAGATTGGAGTCAAAGATAGAGCACTGAAGTGCAAGGGCTAATCGCTACTAATCCTAAGAGTGATTCCAAAATGGATGTAGTAGAAGTAGTGCCTTCGGTTCCGTTCGAACCCGGAACGGACTTGTATGGATGAATGCTATCAGAACATCATCAGGAGGATGACGAGCATTCTAGGTGAATGTGTGCTAAAAAGGTAGTGCATAGCCTCGAGCCTCATCAACCGAAAATGGCTAAAACAGAGGAGGTGCATGTAAGGCTAAGTGGCTAACAACCAATTAGGGTATGGTCACCCCTGTCTAGATGTCACTTTTTATTCCATTATGTGGGCGGTTGTTGATCCCAACCGCTGGGTGAACTTATTCGGACTATCTATTAAGAGGTAGCTCTGGTCTTGTGATGCAGGGGATTAAGGTGGATCCTCGGTACGGTGATCTAAACCATGTACTGTGACGGACGGTACCCCGGTAGCCCTGCCATTGATGGAAATCCAGTTTCCCGACGTGCCTTTACGGTTTTGTTTATAGAACCTAGTATTGTTGGAATTTAATGAATGTAACAATTTAAGCTATTTGAATAAGTATTCGTATATAGACACTACTATAATATCAGAGGATGTGACAAGAAAATGTTTTGGTTATCGTAAGGTAAAAACCTGGTATGTTTATTTGTGGCATGATCTTACGAGATACCTTTGATTTTTAAAAGGATTTTTGAAAACTTTAATAATCCAATTGAGTATATTTTCTCACGCTGGTTTTCCAGACTGACTTGGTTGTTATTTAACTATAATGCTCGGGTCAGACCGAGTATTATAGAATACAGGATAAGATGCCGTGGAGTTTAAGAGACGAGCTGGATGGCGAGACGTATTACACGTACATGATGGGTATTTCACTGTGTATTATAGTTGTATATAGTCAGCTTTGTGGGGATAAGTTATTATAACTGTCTAGTATTTGCTGTCGATTGTGTTGTTGATTTGAGTTGTACTCTGATGATGTAATGTATAAATCGGTACAGATCTCTCGCGTTTTAAAGCTGTTGTTGTATATTATATTTAGTGGAAATTAGCCATAAGGGCCTCTTTAGCAAGTGCAATTAGTTTCTAGGACACACAGCTGAAATAATTACTTTTACGAACAAAATGAAAAATAAATAGTTTCTAAGGCCTAAAAACCTATGAAATTATGTCCTTGAAAGTAATTGGACTGCTGATTTTGTCCTTAAAAGTAATTATTCTGCTGACTTTGGGCTTGAAATTAATTTTTGTGGTTGTGTGTCCAAGAAACTAATTGGATTGCAAAGTTTGTCCTTCTAGTGAAATGCCCCTTATATTTATTCCGCGGCGTTTGTGAGATTCTGATGTTGTTTTCTATTCTTCTTCTACCCTTCTTCTTTAACCCTAGTGGCTCGGTTTTTTGGCATTCGATTGATCGGCATTTGATACAACGGATATATTAATGTCGATTTTCGGGCGTCGAAAAATCGGGTCATTACACTTTGAATTGATTGGATGTTATTGCAGTTAACATGGATTTTTGGTGTTTTTAAATACCAATAAAATATGTTTTAAATTAGTAAAGATTTGTAAAGACGTATTTTGAAGTAAAATGTTTATATAGAGTTTTTGCGTAAATCTATTGGATAAAGTAAATGGTTTTGGAATTGTATTGTAACTATCGTTTCGAAGAGACCAGGATCGGGATTAATTTCTCAAAAACCACTACAATCCGGTTTGAACGTTTCATGAGGAAGAAAAGAGCTTGGAGTCAAAGATGGAGCAGTGAAGTGCAAGGGCTGATTACTACTAATCCTGAGGGTGATTCCAAAATGGATGTAGTAGGAGCAGTGCCTTCGGTTCCGGTCGATCCCGGAATGGACTTGTATAGATGAATGCTATCAGAACATCATCAGGAGGACGATGAGCATTCCAAGTGAATGTGTGCTAAAAAGGTAACGAATAGCCTCGAGCCTCATCAACCGGGAATGGCTAAAACAGGAGAGGTGCACGCAAGGCTAAGTGGCTAGCAACCAATTAGGGTAAGGTCACCACTGTCTAGATGTCCCTTTTTATTCGGCTGTGTGGGCGGTTGCTGATCCAAACCATGGGGTGAACTTATTTGGACTATCCAGTAAGGGCTAGCTCCGGTCTTGTGATGTAGGGGACCAGGGTGGATCCTCGGTACGGTGATCTAGACCATGTACTGCAACGGGCGGTACCCAAATAGCCCTTCCATTGATGGAAATCCATTCTCCCTACATGCCTTTACGGTTTTGTTTGTAGAACCTAGTTTTGTTGGAATTTAATGAATGTAACAATTTCGGATATTTGAATAAGTATTTGTATATAGACACTACTATAATATCAGAGGATTTGATAAGAAAATGTTTTGGTTATCGTAAGGTAAAAACCAGGCTTGTTTATTTTTGGCGTGATCTTACGAGATACCTTATATTTTTAAAAGGATTTTTCAAAACTTTAATAATCCAATTGAGTGTATTTTCTCACGCTGGTTCTCCAAACTGACTCGGGTGTTATTTAACTGTAATGCCTAGGTTAGACCGAGTATTATAGAATATAGGATAGGATGCTGTGGAGTTCAGGAGACAGCTGGACGTATTACACATACTTGATGGGTATTACGGTGTGTAGTATAGCTGTGTATAGCCAGCTTTATAGGGACAAGTTATTATAACTGTCCACTATTTGATGTTGATTGTGTTGTTGATTTGAGTTGTACTCTGACGATGTAATGTATAAATCAGTACAGATCTCTTTGTGTTTTAAGCTGTTGTTATATATTATATTTATTCCGCCGCGTTTGTGAGATTCTGATGTTGTTTTCTATTCTTCTTCTACCTCCTTCTTCTTTAACCCTAGTGGTTCGGTTTTCTGGCATTCGATTGTTCGGCATTTGATACAGTGGATGTATTGATGTCGATTTTTGATTGTCGAAAAATCGGGTCGTTACACTTGGTATCAGAGCTGAAGATTAAGCGAGAACCTTGGCTCTGGTGGGGATTACTAGAAATAGACTCTGTTGTACTCTGGAATGAGTTTGAGTGTATTAATAGATATGAGCGCGTATTTGTTAGCGACTATAAAAATTGTTTTTATATTGTGTTGACTTATCGGTTGAGTGTTTATGGATTCTGGTCGATATATGGGACGCCATGTCATCGATAGGAGTTCTTAAACTCTTAAACAAGATAAACCGATACAGTTTTGTTTTAAGATAGGCTAAATGAAATAATTTTACCCAAATTATTTTTGTATATAAAAGAAATAATTTTTGTAAATTGTTATAGTTATATATGGTTGCTTGGTTGTTAGGAAATGATAATATTAAATTATTATCATTGTTATGTAGGAATTTAAAATTGGAATTGAAATCATAACCAAAGGTTAAGGAAATAGAAATGGAATTTGAAATGTGAATTATAATGTGGTTTATAAATTGAATCAAGATGCCAGAGTAATTTTTGAATAGGGATCAAAAGGATTTGAATTTGAAATTTTAGAAATTAAATTCCTTTGAGTCTGAAAATGATTTTCATAGGTCTTGGAGGAATAATGGTGATATTATTTGAGAAATATTTTTGAATTGGATATGGAATTTGGTGAGATTTGAAATTTAAAAATATTTGAAATGTGTTGAAAAAGAGTAAAAGCATTAAACTCTTTTCGCTCGTTGGAAAATAACTTCGGTGATGACTACAACATCATTGATGTTCATTGCTGCCTGAATGTTTTAAATTATAGTTGTTTGCAAAACTGGGTTTGGTTTTGAAATTCAAAGAAATAATTTAGATTGATTTTGGAATAAATTGATTCGGATATATATGTTTTAAAAATTGATTTTGAATGTTTAAGTAATTGCTTAAACTCTAGAAGTTTAATTAAAAATGTTCATAGAATATAAATGGTTTGATAACTTATAAAAATTTGAAAAAAAAAGTTTGGGATAAAATTTTACTTGAAGAGGAGTTAAATTAAAATAAGATGAAATGTAAATAAGTTAGGAAACCTATAGAAATTTAAAATTTGAATTTAATTGGAAGATAATTGAATTGAATTAAATTAAATAAAGTAAATCTTGAGGAAATGAATCTAAGTAAGCTAAATGGAATGGACATTGAAATAAAAATTTATTAAGTGGGAAATAAATTTGTGAATGAACAAATGAATTTACATTTGCAAGTAAATGAAATTGAAACTGAATGTTGAAATTCATTTTGAAATTATAAGTAAATGGAAAATGAGTCAAGATTGGACTAAACAAAACAATGGTTTGAAAATAAAATTTGTAAGTAAACTAATTGATTTAAATGGGTAAGCAAATGAAACTGAAGTTGAATATTGGAATCAATTTAAATTGTGTCAAGAAAAGTGAATTTTAAAATTTGTTCGAAGGAACTAAAAGAAGTAAAAGTTTAGAAATAAACTTTTATGGAGATATAAAATAAATTAGTAATTGGAACTAATTAAATGATTAATTAAATATGGTTTGAAATAAGATGAATAGAACTCAATATTTAAAAATGAAGGTAAATTGAATTCGAAATGGAATTGAAATTTGAGTTAAATAAAAGTAGATAAAAAAGCATAAGTGGTGAAGTGAAATTAAATATAATGAGTATATAAAATATTTACATTGAACTTAAGTAATGGTGAAATTTTCAAGTAAAAATTGGTATTGGAAAAATATTCCATGTTAATATTTGAATGAAGATTAAACTTGAAGTTGTGAAATGGGAAAATTATGAGTAAGTGGATAGAAATCAAAATGAATGTGAATAAAAGAGATTGATATAGTTAATAATCAATTGAGATAAATACGTAGGATGGACGTATATTATTTTATTCGCATAGCGATTTGATCCAAATTCGAGCACAGAATTTCGAGATAGTCATATCGATCCAAGTTGGGATTTTTCACTTGATTTTCGACGGTGGACGCTGGATATGGATTTTTGATTGGTTCTGAAATTCTCTATCATAGTTTAGGACTATGCAAGGAGAATGACGGTTTCTGATCATGAAACTAGATCTGAGTCCGCACTAGGAAGTCGGGTGGACGATTTGTTCGAAAGTGAAATTGTGTAATCGAGTGAGCGATTAAATTTGTTATTGCGTACGGATGATATATGTGCATCGTATGGGATTGAATGAAGTAGATATTGAAACCATTGTAAAGAAATGTATAAATGATTCTGAATGTTGTGATTAAATATTATAGCTAAGTAGGGTATAGATATTTAAAAGCAAAAGGAAATTGGGATTTTTAATTTCAAAAGATAAACGAAATTGCTCGACAAAAAGTATGTATTTATGAAATTTGATGATTTTCAGATCTAGCCACTTGGCTTTCTATTTTCTTTTGAAATCTGGAGGCCCGTAGAGGCAAATGGTAGTCGTACCGATCTAGCCATGCAAAGGAGACGTTGATGAATTTTTTCGAAAATTTAGGGAGGTAAAATTTTTTGGGGAAATTTGGACAATTTAAAATTTGGATTTAAATTTAAATTTGAATTGTCGAGTAAGTAGTGTTTTTTGGAAACAATGGATGAGTTTGGAGAGTTAGTAAGGATGTTATTGTGTTCTTAATAAAAAGATAGTTTTGGAAAGTTGTTAAAAACTGTTTGGCTTTGAAAAGATAATAAATGGGTATCAGACCATTCTTCTTAACTAGTAATTTCGGGGATGAAATCCTTTTAAGGGGGGAGGAAAGTGACGACTTGGAATTTTTGGATATTTGAAATTGGAATATTTAATTAATTTTAAATATTTGAAAGTTAGTTAACTCGAATTTCAAATATCACTATTTATTTGGCAATTAAATTATTGAATTTAATAATTGAAAATTGGTTAAAATAGTAAATCTTGGTTTTTAAGCTTGTTTAAAATATTTTAGAAGCTTATAAAATTTATATTAATAGTACTGAAGATAATGAAGGCTTTAAAATTGAAATTAAAAGCGATTTGTCGGTTTTGAAAATATATTGTTCAAAATTGATATTTAAAAATAGCTTTCCAAGGCATAGTCTCGGATTTCGACAAAACCAGTTCCATTGGATCCATAATAGTCTATTATTATTGGATTTCAATTTTCGTAGTGTTTGGAGTTGTCGTGTGGCCGTACGATATATAAACGCGCTGAATTCTATATTGATAATTTAATATAATAACTGGATCCAAAAAGCTATCTTCTCCATATGATCGAATTAAAACTCAAAACATTTTCCATTGCATTCGGAATAGGGGTTTAACATTATAAACGCCTAGCGGCATGCCTCGATAAGGATTCGCGATTTTAAGTTACGATTTCGAGACAATTTGAATTCAAAATATATTATATATGTACATACATACATACATACATACATATATATATATTACAATAATGTTTTCACCAGAGAAGTTAAGCATGTATCTTGGCTTCCAACACGTTTTCTTCTCAGTAAACACGCATCTTTAAAATAAAATTAAAAAAGGGGGGGAGAGAGTTCGTTTAAAATTCTCTTAATGACCTAACCAAATTTCCCGTACTCCTCAACCACCACTTCTTTTCTTGCTTGCCCCAAATCGATTCGAATTGGGTTTGGGGTTTGGGGAGGCTCGCGCGAGCACTTGCGTGGGAAGCAACGATGTCGTGGAGGTCAATGTCTTGGTGGAGCTGAGTGTGTAGCCTCGTTGATGACTTGCCAAGGTCGAGGCTAGGGTTGGGGGTTCGGATCTAGTGAGGGTATTTCCTATCTTCTCTGTCTAATTTATATATATTCAGAAGAAAAAAATATACTTCACAGTAAGGTTTAGAAAGGAAATACTGCTTTAATACACACACACACACATGCACACATATATAAGACTTTGGAAAAGATAGTGATTTTAAATGCTGAGCAGTTTATATAAAATCATATTTATATTTTTATTAATATATATATATATATATATATAGGTTAGAAGAGAAAATTTGCATTAAAGAAAAAAAATAGAAAAAAAAAACATAAATAAATAGCATATATATGAATACAAGATTTTGGTATATAAGGGTTTATATAAAAATTTGATTTTTGGACCTATATAGACTTTTTGTATAAGAAGTTTGAAAATGGAAATAAAATAAATATACATATACATATTTTAAATCTACTATTTTATTTTAAAATAATGAATTATGGTGATTAACTTGTTTAATAAACTTATTTAATTATTTTAGTTACTAAAAATTTAATCTATCAAAGGGAAATTAGTTTAAGTTAAATTATTAGTTTAAATTAAATTATGATTTAATTAATTTAAAATGGTAATTGACTGTCGATTTGTTCAAATATTAATAAATCATCTAATGTTATACAAGGTCAAGAATCGTGAAGAAAACAAAACGGAATGGAAATGGAATGTAAACAAAAATAAAGGTGCGTTAATCTCACTTATTCGAATTACCCTTTTAAATTTAATAGTTAAATTTAAATTATTCGTTGTTTGATTGCATTGATAATTATTATCAGCCTAGATATGATATTATATATAGTAATATATATACACACACATATTGGAGTGATTGATTTCCTGCATTATATAGCGGATGAGACCCTATGCGCCCCGCATAATAGCAGATGACCCTTTATACCGTGATATCCACCTCGAAGTGGGAATGGTATTTTACATTATGCTAACATCTGTGGATGCAGGGAAACAGGTTGGAGGGATCCAACTGGATTCCTCAAAACGTTAAATTTATTTTATATTCTGCGATGTGATTTATGTGATAATCTACGATGATTATATTGAGGATTGAAATTATTGAATGCTATGGTTTGTATGAATATATATATTTTGGTGTTTTAAAAATATATAGAATAGAATGAATTGGGTTTTTAAAGTAAATGAAAAGAAATTTTCTAAAGTAAATAATTATTGGGCATTTGAATAAATCGAGGAATAAATTTAAAAAGGGAATTTAAACCAGGATATCAGTTTGAAATTGATTAAGTGTCTTGGAAACTGTGATTTAAAAGGAAATGAGAAATGGAAAAATTTAAACCGGGTTTATAAATGAAGTGGAATTTTTATCAGTGGATAAATTTGAAAGTATAGATTCCAGTGTGAATTTATAAGAAAAGTTATAATTCATTTTAAAATATAAAGGTGATTTTATTTTTAAACGTTGGAAAGTATATTTCTTCCGGAAATCTAGGTATATTTTAAAGAAGAGATTTCAAAGTACAAACTAGAAAATAAAAAAAATGTTTTTTCTAGAATATTTTTAGAAATTTATTTTTAATTATTTTTAAGTGAAAAGTAAATATTTATTTATGTCAATTATGATCTTTAATTATTTTAAAGGTAAATTAGTACTATGTTTTTTTTAAAAAGAAATTTTAACATAAATATTTGATATAATAACTTTATGTTAAAAAGAAATTATGGTTTAAGTTTTACTCGGGAACTCTTATAAATTTCTTAATTATTATTTTTATTTAAGTAATTTGAGTAGCCTTAATGTAAATAATTTAAGTATATATTTTTGGAAGTGATTATAAAGTTATGGGAATGTGTTTTAAAAATAAAAAGAAGTATTATTTTTAAAATGTTGAAAGAAATTTACGGGTTGAGACGTAAATTGAGTTGGATTAATCAAGAAGGATTTATAAACGATTAGACAGTTATATTGGAATGGAAAATGAATTTCGTGAAAAGCCAAGTATGTTTTCAAGCAGACTTTTAAAGTTTAAGCTAAAAGTTTTAAAGTTTTTTTAACATGTTTTAAAGGAATTTATTATTTAAATTGTTTTAAGATTTTAAACTAAATACTTATTAATTTTGTTATAATAGTAACTATTTTTAAAGTTAAATTAGCACTATAATTTAAAAGATTGTTACTAAATATTTATACTTTAAAAAATGACTTTTTAAAGGTAGTTTTGGCTAAGTTTTACTTGAAATATTTTTATGGAATTTCACAACTATTATTGGAATAAAGTCTTTTAAGTAGTTTTATTTTAAGTGTTTTAAAGTATATATATCTTTGGATAAGTGATTTAAATTATTTTTTAAATCTAAAGTATTTCGACTTGGTGTTTTCCAATGGAATTAAACAATATTTGGAAATTGATTCTGCAAGAGAAGAGTGATTTGAAAACTGTTTTCAAAAGGGCTGAAGTGTAAAAAAAATATCTAGTGAAGGTATTTTGAAATAAATAATTTGGGAAAATTATTAAGGCCTGATGGTTGTTTGTGGATATTTTATGATAGTTAAATAACCGACTACCAATATTGGCCAATGCGCTGATCGTTTCAAAGAGATCGGGATCGGGATCAATTTCTCGAAAACCACTTCGATCCGGTTTGAACGTTTCGTGAGGAAGACAAGAGATTGGAGTCGAAGATGGAGTACTGAAGTGCAAGGGCTAATCGCTACTAATCCTAAGAGTGATTCCAAAGTGGATGTAGTAGAAGTAGTGTCTTCAGTTCCATTCGAACCCGGAACGGACTTGTATGGATGAATGCTATCAGAACATCATCAGGAGGACGAGGAGCATTCTAAGTGAATGTGTGCTAAATATACATATACATATTTTAAATCTACTATTTTTATTAATATATATATATATATATATAGGTTAGAAGAGAAAATTTGCATTAAAGAAAAAAAATAGAAAAAAAACATAAATAAATAGCATATATATGAATACAAGATTTTGGTATATAAGGGTTTATATAAAAATTTGATTTTTGGACCTATGTCGACTTTTTGTATAAGAAGTTTGAAAATGGAAATAAAATAAATATACATATACATATTTTAAATCTACTATTTTATTTTAAAATAATGAATTATGGTGATTAACTTGTTTAATAAACTTATTTAATTATTTTAGTTACTAAAAATTTAATCTATCAAAGGGAAATTAGTTTAAGTTAAATTATTAGTTTAAATTAAATTATGATTTAATTAATTTAAAATGGTAATTGATTGTCGATTTGTTCAAATATTAATAAATCATCTAATGTTATACAAGGTCAAGAATCGTGAAGAAAACAAAACGGAATGGAAATGGAATGTAAATAAAAATAAAGGTGCGTTAATCTCACTTATTCGAATTACCCTTTTAAATTTAATAGTTAAATTTGAATTATTCGTTGTTTGATTGCATTGATAATTATTATCAGCCTAGATATGATATTATATATAGTAATATATATACACACACATATTGGAGTGATTGATTTCCTGCATTATATAGCGGATGAGACCCTATGCGCCCCGCATAATAGCAGATGACCCTTTATACCGTGATATCCACCTCGAAGTGGGAATGGTATTTTACATTATGCTAACATCTGTGGATGCAGGGAAACAGGTTGGAGGGATCCAACTGGATTCCTCAAAACGTTAAATTTATTTTATATTCTGCGATGTGATTTATGTGATAATCTACGATGATTATATTGATTATATTGAGGATTGAAATTATTGAATGCTATGGTTTGTATGAATATATATATTTTGGTGTTTTAAAAATATATAGAATAGAATGAATTGGGTTTTTAAAGTAAATGAAAAGAAATTTTCTAAAGTAAATAATTATTGGGCATTTGAATAAATCGAGGAATAAATTTAAAAAGGGAATTTAAACCAGGATATCAGTTTGAAATTGATTAAGTGTCTTGGAAACTGTGATTTAAAAGGAAATGAGAAATGGAAAAATTTAAACTGGGTTTATAAATGAAGTGGAATTTTTATCAGTGGATAAATTTGAAAGTATAGATTCCAGTGTGAATTTATAAGAAAAGTTATAATTCATTTTAAAATATAAAGGTGATTTTATTTTTAAACGTTGGAAAGTATATTTCTTCCGGAAATCTAGGTATATTTTAAAGAAGAGATTTCAAAGTACAAACTAGAAAATAAAAAAAATGTTTTTTTCTAGAATATTTTTAGAAATTTATTTTTAATTATTTTTAAGTGAAAAGTAAATATTTATTTATGTCAATTATGATCTTTAATTATTTTAAAGGTAAATTAGTACTATGTTTTTTTTTAAAAAGAAATTTTAACATAAATATTTGATATAATAACTTTATGTTAAAAAGAAATTATGGTTTAAGTTTTACTCGGGAACTCTTATAAATTTCTTAATTATTATTTTTATTTATGTAATTTGAGCAGCCTTAATGTAAATAATTTAAGTATATATTTTTGGAAGTGATTATAAAGTTATGGGAATGTGTTTTAAAAATAAAAAGAAGTATTATTTTTAAAATGTTAAAAGAAATTTACGGGTTGAGACGTAAATTGAGTTGGATAAATCAAGAAGGATTTATAAACGATTAGACAGTTATATTGGAATGGAAAATGAATTTCGTGAAAAGCCAAGTATGTTTTCAAGCAGACTTTTAAAGTTTAAGCTAAAAGTTTTAAAGTTTTTTTAACATGTTTTAAAGGAATTTATTATTTAAATTGTTTTAAGATTTTAAACTAAATACTTATTAATTTTGTTATAATAGTAACTATTTTTAAAGTTAAATTAGCATTATAATTTAAAAGATTGTTACTAAATATTTATACTTTAAAAAATGACTTTTTAAAGGTAGTTTTGGCTAAGTTTTACTTGAAATATTTTTATGGAATTTCACAACTATTATTGGAATAAAGTCTTTTAAGTAGTTTTATTTTAAGTGTTTTAAAGTATATATATCTTTGGATAAGTGATTTAAATTATTTTTTAAATCTAAAGTATTTCGACTTGGTGTTTTCCAATGGAATTAAACAATATTTGGAAATTGATTCTGCAAGAGAAGAGTGATTTGAAAACTGTTTTCAAAAGGGCTGAAGTGTAAAAAAAATATCTCGTGAAGGTATTTTGAAATAAATAATTTGGGAAAATTATTAAGGCCTGATGGTTGTTTGTAGATATTTTATGATAGTTAAATAACCGACTACCAATATTGGCCAATGCGCTGATCGTTTCAAAGAGATCGGGATCGGGATCAATTTCTCGAAAACCACTTCGATCCGGTTTGAACGTTTCGTGAGGAAGACAAGAGATTGGAGTCGAAGATGGAGTACTGAAGTGCAAGGGCTAATCGCTACTAATCTTAATAAGAGTGATTCCAAAGTGGATGTAGTAGAAGTAGTGTCTTCAGTTCCATTCGAACCCGGAACGGACTTGTATGGATGAATGCTATCAGAACATCATCAGGAGGACGATGAGCATTCTAAGTGAATGTGTGCTAAATATACATATACATATTTTAAATCTACTATTTTTATTAATATATATATATATATAGGTTAGAAGAGAAAATTTGCATTAAAGAAAAAAAATAGAAAAAAAACATAAATAAATAGCATATATATGAATACAAGATTTTGGTATATAAGGGTTTATATAAAAATTTGATTTTTGGACCTATATAGACTTTTTGTATAAGAAGTTTGAAAATGGAAATAAAATAAATATACATATACATATTTTAAATCTACTATTTTATTTTAAAATAATGAATTATGGTGATTAACTTGTTTAATAAACTTATTTAATTATTTTAGTTACTAAAAATTTAATCTATCAAAGGGAAATTAGTTTAAGTTAAATTATTAGTTTAAATTAAATTATGATTTAATTAATTTAAAATGGTAATTGATTGTCGATTTGTTCAAATATTAATAAATCATCTAATGTTATACAAGGTCAAGAATCGTGAAGAAAACAAAACGGAATGGAAATGGAATGTAAACAAAAATAAAGGTGCGTTAATCTCACTTATTCGAATTACCCTTTTAAATTTAATAGTTAAATTTAAATTATTCGTTGTTTGATTGCATTGATAATTATTATCAGCCTAGATATGATATTATATATAGTAATATATATACACACACATATTGGAGTGATTGATTTCCTGCATTATATAGCGGATGAGACCCTATGCGCCCCGCATAATAGCAGATGACCCTTTATACCGTGATATCCACCTCGAAGTGGGAATGGTATTTTACATTATGCTAACATCTGTGGATGCAGGGAAACAGGTTGGAGGGATCCAACTGGATTCCTCAAAACGTTAAATTTATTTTATATTCTGCGATGTGATTTATGTGATAATCTACGATGATTATATTGATTATATTGAGGATTGAAATTATTGAATGCTATGGTTTGCATGAATATATATATTTTGGTGTTTTAAAAATATATATAATAGAATGAATTGGGTTTTTAAAGTAAATGAAAAGAAATTTTCTAAAGTAAATAATTATTGGGCATTTGAATAAATCGAGGAATAAATTTAAAAAGGGAATTTAAACCAGGATATCAGTTTGAAATTGATTAAGTGTTTTGGAAACTGTGATTTAAAAGGAAATGAGAAATGGAAAAATTTAAACTGGGTTTATAAATGAAGTGGAATTTTTATCAGTGGATAAATTTGAAAGTATAGATTCCAGTGTGAATTTATAAGAAAAGTTATAATTCATTTTAAAATATAAAGGTGATTTTATTTTTAAACGTTGGAAAGTATATTTCTTCCGGAAATCTAGGTATATTTTAAAGAAGAGATTTCAAAGTACAAACTAGAAAATAAAAAAAATGTTTTTTTCTAGAATATTTTTAGAAATTTATTTTTAATTATTTTTAAGTGAAAAGTAAATATTTATTTATGTCAATTATGATTTTTAATTATTTTAAAGGTAAATTAGTACTATGTTTTTTTTTAAAAAGAAATTTTAACATAAATATTTGATATAATAACTTTATGTTAAAAAGAAATTATGGTTTAAGTTTTACTCGGGAACTCTTATAAATTTCTTAATTATTATTTTTATTTATGTAATTTGAGCAGCCTTAATGTAAATAATTTAAGTATATATTTTTGGAAGTGATTATAAAGTTATGGGAATGTGTTTTAAAAATAAAAAGAAGTATTATTTTTAAAATGTTGAAAGAAATTTACGGGTTGAGACGTAAATTGAGTTGGATAAATCAAGAAGGATTTATAAACGATTAGACAGTTATATTGGAATGGAAAATGAATTTCGTGAAAAGCCAAGTATGTTTTCAAGCAGACTTTTAAAGTTTAAGCTAAAAGTTTTAAAGTTTTTTTAACATGTTTTAAAGGAATTTATTATTTAAATTGTTTTAAGATTTTAAACTAAATACTTATTAATTTTGTTATAATAGTAACTATTTTTAAAGTTAAATTTGCATTATAATTTAAAAGATTGTTACTAAATATTTATACTTTAAAAAATGACTTTTTAAAGGTAGTTTTGGCTAAGTTTTACTTGAAATATTTTTATGGAATTTCACAACTATTATTGGAATAAAGTCTTTTAAGTAGTTTTATTTTAAGTGTTTTAAAGTATATATATCTTTGGATAAGTGATTTAAATTATTTTTTAAATCTAAAGTATTTCGACTTGGTGTTTTCCAATGGAATTAAACAATATTTGGAAATTGATTCTGCAAGAGAAGAGTGATTTGAAAACTGTTTTCAAAAGGGCTGAAGTGTAAAAAAAATATCTCGTGAAGGTATTTTGAAATAAATAATTTGGGAAAATTATTAAGGCCTGATGGTTGTTTGTGGATATTTTATGATAGTTAAATAACCGACTACCAATATTGGCCAATGCGCTGATCGTTTCAAAGAGATCGGGATCGGGATCAATTTCTCGAAAACCACTTCGATCCGGTTTGAACGTTTCGTGAGGAAGACAAGAGATTGGAGTCGAAGATGGAGTACTGAAGTGCAAGGGCTAATCGCTACTAATCCTAAGAGTGATTCCAAAGTGGATGTAGTAGAAGTAGTGTCTTCAGTTCCATTCGAACCCGGAACGGACTTGTATGGATGAATGCTATCAGAACATCATCAGGAGGACGATGAGCATTCTAAGTGAATGTGTGCTAAAAAGGTAGCGCATAGCCTCGAGCCTCATCAACCGAAAATGGCTAAAACAGGTGAGGTGCACGCAATGCTAAGTGGCTATCAACCAATTAGGGTAAGGTCACCCCCGTCTAGATGTCACTTTTTATTGGACAATGTGGGCGGTTGTTGATCCCAACCGCTGGGTGAACTTATTCGGACTATCTAGTAAGAGATAGCTCTGGTCTTGTGATGCAGGGGATTAGGGTGGATCCTCGGTACGGTGATCTAAACCATGTACTGTGACGGACGGTACCCCGGTAGCCCTGCCATTGATGGAAATCCAGTTTCCCGACGTGCCTTTACGGTTTTGTTTATAGAACCTGGTATTGCTGGAATTTAATGAATGTAACAATTTAGGCTATTTGAATAAGTATTCGTATATAGACACTACTATAATATCAGAGGATTTGATAAGAAAATGTTTTGGTTATCGTAAGGTAAAAACCCGACATGTTTATTTGTGGCATGATCTTACGAGATACCTTTGATTTTTAAAAGGATTTTTGAAAACTTTAATAATCCAATTGAGTGCATTTTCTCACGCTGGTTTTCCAGACTGACTTGGGTGTTATTTAACTACAATGCTCGGGTCAGACCGAGCATTATAGAATACAGGATAAGATGCCGTGGAGTTCGAGAGACGAGCTGGATGGCGAGACGTATTACACGTACTTGATGGGTATTCCGCTGTGTATTATAGCTGTATATAGTCAGCTTTGTGGGGATAAGTTACTATAACTGTCTAGTATTTGCTGTCGATTGTGTTGTTGATTTGAGTTGTACTCTGATGATGTATTATATAAATCAATACAGATCTCTTTGCGTTTTAAAGCTGTTGTTATATACTATATTTAGTGGAAATTAGCCACAAGGGCATCTTTAGCAAGTGCAATTAGTTTCTAGGACACACAACTGAAATAATTTCTTTTAAGAACAAAATGAAAAATAAATAGTTTCTAAGGCCTAAAAACCTATGAAATTATGTCCTTGAAAGTAATTGGACTGCTGATTTTGTACTTAAAAGTAATTATTCTGCTGACTTTGGCCTTGAAATTAATTTTTGTGGATGTGTGGCCTAGAAACTAATTGGATTGCAAAGTTTGTCCTTCTAGTGAAATGCCCTTTATATTTATTCCGCGGCGTTTGTGAGATTCTGATGTTGATTTCTATTTTTCTTCTACCCTTCTTCTTTAACCGTAGTGGCTCGGTTTTTCGACATTCGATTGTTCGGCATTTGATACAGCGGACATATTAATGTCGATTTTCGGGCGTGGAAAAATCGCGTCGTTACACTTTGAATTGATTGGATGTTATTGCAGTTAACATGGATTTTTGGTGTTTTTAAATACCAATAAAATATGTTTTAAATTAATAAAGAATTGTAAATAGGTATTTTGAAGTAAAATGTTTATATAGAGTTTTTGTGTAAATCTATTGGATAAAGTAAATGGTTTTGGAATTGTATTGTAACTATTTTAGGCTATTGCGAATAGGAATTTCAAAATAAAGTTTATAAAAGGATTTTTATAATAAATGCTTAAGTGGCACTTGTTTTAAGTAAAGGAGGTTTTAAAATCGAGATTTTCAATAGATCAAAAGAAGAGAAGTGGATTTGGAAATAAGTATAAAATTGGTTATACTGGACTCAAGTAAAATTTTCAAACTTACGAAGTGAAATTAGAATCAAGAAATTGGGATTGTTTTAAAAGGAGGATTTTTAATTATTAACTGGGTAATTTTAAAAGTGTTAATAATATTGTGGAAATAGTTATTTAATTGTTTTAAATTGTTTAAAGCATATTTAATTATTAATTAGTTACTTTATAATGACTGTTAAAGATTTATTATTATTTAAGAAATAATAGGCATTTTTGTTTTTAAAAGTATAAATTATTAAATATTAATATGGCTTTTTATAATATCTTTTATTTTAGTATATTTTCCTAGATTAAAATTGGAAATTATTTTGGAAATTTATAAGCATATTTTGAGTTAATTTTTAAATAAAGTTTTTGGGAAGTAATGGTATACTCGCATAGCATAGTCGAAGGCAGTGAGTGCGTGCAGTTAAATTTTGGATTTCTCTTGGATAGAGATGTAACCATTGGGTTGTGAATCCATGGTTTGATGCTGGAGTGGTACTTTCCATATTATTTTAACTGAGTTCTCAAGCATTATTGAAAGAAGAAAATTTGTGAATATACTAAATTTGATAAGTTAGTAAATACTTTTGGATAAAGAGATTTAATTTATTTAAATATAAATTAAATAAGACTTGGAGTTTTTGCATGGAAAATGGAATATTTGGTTGAATGATTGTTTATTTGAAATTTAAATAACGGACTATCAAATCTGGACCTAAATTTGGGAATATCTAGGAGAAGCACGAGGATTATATGGTAGAGTTATCATTCGAGGTGTTATACTGTATGTATAACTCATTTCGTTCTTCTAGGACGTTGATAAGGAAATCCATCCACTAACGGTTAGGACATGTTCTCCAATTTTGTTCTCATCGGTTTATTCCCTAAAGAACCAAGGTTGAGTTTACCGAAAAATATGGAGCGTTGTTTCAAAGAGACCGGGATCGAATTTGCTATCCGAAAACCACTTCAATCCAAGGAGTACATTTTCAAAATGAAGACAAGAGCATGGAGTAGTGAAGTGCAAGGGCTAATTGCTACTAATCCTGAGGGTGATTCCAAAATTGATGTAGTAGGAATAGTGCCTTCGGTTTCGTTTGGACCTAGAACGGACTTGTATGGATGAATGTTATCGGTACATTATTATTGGAGGACAATGAGCATTCTAAGTGAAAATCCCTTAAAAGGTAATCGTAGCCTCTAGCCTCATTAATCGAGATTGACTGAAAAACAGGGGAGATGCAGCAAGGTTAAGTGGGTAGCACCCAATTAGAGTATGTTTATCACCTTTATAGATACCTCGGATATTATTACTACGATTATCGAAGGAGCTCGGAAAAAAGGGTGGGAACACCCAGTGTGATAACATATTCGGTCTATTCAGGTCAGGGATAGTTTGGTCTTGTGTTACAAGGGATCCCGATGTGGTCCTCTGTACGCTGTTCTAGACGTGTACTGTGACAGGTGATACCCCAGTACCTAGTCATTCGGATGGAATCCATTCTCCAATAAGCGCCATACAGTTTTAATGGTGCACAACTATGATGAAACGTGAGATGCTAGCATTTCAGCTATTTGAATAAATATTTGTACTTAGACACTATTATAATATCATAGGATTTGATATGAAATGTTTTGTTTATCGTAAGGTAAAAAACCGTCTTGTTTATGTGTCGCGTGGTCTTACAAGATACCTTTGAATTTCAAAGGATTTTGATAACTTAGTAATTCAAATTGAGTGTGTTTTATCACATTGGATTTTTCATACTGACTTGAGTGTTATTTTATTATAATGCTCAGGTCAGACCGAGTATTTTAGGTTCAGGTTAGGATGCTATGGAGCTCAGAAGACGAGCTAAAGACTGAGACGTATTCTCATACTTGTTTATTCTGCTGTAGTGTTTTGTTTGAAATTATCAGCAATTGTGAGGACATGGTGTTATAACTATCCAGGCTGGTAATTGTTGATTTATGTACTCTGATGTGGGATTTGTATATTAGAGTTTTGTTTTGTGTAAAGAGCTATTGATATTATATATTATTCAGTATGCTGTGAATTTCTATTTTGTTTAGTTTCTTCTTATTCTACCTACTTTCTTTTACCTCAACTATCTGTCTTTTCGGCACTCGATCGTTCGACATGTTATACAATGAGCGTATTTATGTCAATTTACGGGGATTGAAAGGGCGGGTCGTCACACCATTGAGAATTCTAACACCGCCTTCCTCAAAATAATGCAATGTTAGCATTCGTCCATACAATTCATTTAAGAGATGAACGAACCAAAGGCACTACTTCTCTACATCCATTTTGGAATGACCCTCAGGATTAGTGGCAAGTAGCACTTGCACTTCAAAGATCTTCATCTTCGATTCTAGTTGTATCCAATTCGAACGCTTACGTTGGTTTGAAGTGGTTTTCGGATAATGCAAGCTATGCGATCTCGATCTCTCCGAACCAGCATCTGATAATTTTAAATGGGTCAAGTTATCAATAGGGGACAATTCCAACATCAAGGTGTAAAGATTTGTATATGGAAATATCATCCATATATTTAAGTTATCATAACCCGCTTATCGAAATTAACTCCCTTGTATTTATCATGTTCCTACATTCTGCATTTATGCTAAATACAAGATGACTTACTTCCAATAAAATGTGTCAACGTTTTATTATTACTACTCTTATGTGTTTGGCTACTTAATGGCACAGACGAGAGATCCTTTGTTAAAAATTAATCTACTTATAAAAGGAAGCTGACTTAAAATATAACTTAATAGACTTTAAGATAAATATTTATTTAATAATAATTAATATTAATATAATTATTAATTATATTCTAATTTAACTAAATTTAAGTCTTAATTAAACTTGAATAAACCTTAATTAAATCTTAACTAAATCTAAATAAATAAATAAATTAAACTCTACCCGATTAGTAATTAATCAATCATTAAACTCTAATTAAATAATAATTAATTAAATACTTAAACTTAGTTAAATATAATTATTTTTTAATTAACTCTTTACTTAATTAATCATTAATTAAAACTCTCTTAATTAATTGATCTTAATTAACATAATTAATACTTAAGTACTAATTACATTTACTTAATTACTAATTAATTATCAAGTATCTTTAATTAATTAACAACTAAATAATTATTAAAAACACATACTTAATTACTACCTTTTATACTTAATTAGTGATGGAAAAAGATTTCAAAAATAACTAAGAAGAAACGCTTTTATTTTTTGAAAACCATTTGATTTTCCGAACTGCATCCATAACGACTGTCGCTATAGATTCCATAACTTAGAATTAGTTTCTAAATTACTTTTCCAAACCTTAACTCTTTAACTTTATTTACTTTATAAATAAAATTAAGAAGTTTGAAAACTAAATTAAAGTGAGAAACTTTGAAATCTTTTTAGTAACTAAAATCTAGTAAACCACCTTATTTTCCAAATGATCTCAACTCACATTTAACATGTCAAAATGCTAACTTCCATAACATACAACCACATATTCGTGATTTCACATAAAAATCATATCACACCATTAGCATAAGTAAAGATCACATGTTTACATCCAAACACTATATTTAGAGTTCATTTTCAAGTCTAACTCTAAATCACATACAAGCAACATACATACATACATACATACATATATATATATAAACAAAGAACATTATTATTCAACAAATCAACCAACATATTACACAATAAGATGAACAACGTATAAAGGTTAAGTCTTTTCCAGAAAGAAAAGGTTTACTCACTAAACTTAAACAAACCCTTTTAAAACTCTGAGATAAGACCTAGAACTTGAATTTCCTTAAGCAAGACTTGATTTTTAACCAAGGATGGAAGTAGATGAGCTCAACATAGGTGCTTTAGGCTCGACCAAGGTAGATGAGGGCTCGGCCAAGGTGGACAAGGGTGGATATGGATTTTATTTGGCGAAGAGGTGGTAAAGGAAGAGGAAAGGAGGTGGTTTTAAGTAATTTTAATAATTAAAAGAGAGGAAAGAAGTGGTTTTTAACTTTAGAAAAAAAGGAAAGATGCCATTAAATTGCATTTGAAAGCTTTATAAAGAAGATAAAGCTTTAAAAAAATTCAGAAATGAAAATGAAATGAGAGAGAAAAATGAAATTTGCTTTTATAAAAATACATAAAATGAAGTTACCTTAAAGCCCTTATCTCATATACTCTCTACAAAATTCAGGCCACAATATCATACACCCCCTCTCTACCTTATCACACATGTTAGAACAAGAAGGAGCCCTTTGATCCACCAGATCATACACTAATGTGTACTTAATATATGATGTTATGTGATTTTCCAATTTTCTTTTAATTTGTTTTTATGAAAATGGCCACTTCTCTCTTTTCTCAAAGTACACTTATTACCTTCAACTTTCACACAATTAATTAAATCCTTGTTAATTTTATAAGTGCGTGTTCAAGTATATTAAGATGTTTTTCAACCTTTTTAACAACTATTTAGTGGTGAAAAAATTTAATTTTTAGAAAAAGCTTTCAGGTCACATTTTCTAATTTCCTTTTAAGTAAATATTTTTTTAAACACATTTTAAAAATCATTTCATCATCACTAGTTACTATTTAAAAGGGGTATTTTGAGTTATAAATCCATATACAAATTTATTAATAATATATTAAGTATATATATTTAAAGTGATGAAATTTTGGGTCATTACATGTACGTAGCCTCAAGTATGCTTTTTTGATGGATGTGAATTATTAAAGTTAGTAAATAACTTTGATGAATAATAATGATATAGTCATTAGTATGGGTTAGAATGCAAGGTTGATAGCGTTACATAATAGAAGTCTACCTACTGCAAGGGGCTACTAGTAGTTATGCATACATTATACTGATGTGAGACATATCCAACTATAGAACCGGTGAAATCACATATGCTTGCATATAGGTAAAGGGATATTCCAATAGGGTCAGCTTTAATCTTTTTAGTAGAGGTATTTCCTTGTTTTCAATATGTAATCTAAATGGGATGTTGGGCAACGATCGATGCTATGTTAGTATGTTGGTACCATATTAGGAGTAGGAGTTGTACATTGGTCGAGAACATCATCAGTCCTAAGCGATCAGTAGAAAGACGAGGGTTACATCTAAACGGACTGCACTTCCTACTGGTGTAGATTATGTTAGGTCATGCACTACCACAGTTATTACTAGATTGTATGATAAGGGCAAGGCTAGATAACCCTTAAAGGCCTTTCAAAACGAGTGGGGTAGTACGAGGAACTAGGTCCTCCATAATTTGTGGAGCCGAGTCCATAATAAGGAGCAAATAAGTAAGTTAATTCTCAAGGCAAGATAGGATACGGCTAACTATTGTGATACGTTGTTAGGCACTACATGAGTTCCTTGGTAGACACGATGACAAGGACATGATGTTGTGTTGACGATTGATCCTGACGAAGTACTGAGTTATGGATACTAGCAGGGATAATATCTTAGACCAAAGAGGGACCATGGTAATTATATATATATATATATATATATATATATATATATATATAGCTATTGTCTATCTAGGGTAGATGGAGCATATTGTATGCATACATGAAGTCGAAAATGACTAAGTAAAATAAAAAAACATAACATGTGATAGAAGGCAATCGACATAACCTAGTGTACGTTATGTGTAAAATGTATAATTTACCAGTCACCGGAACATTATTCTAACCTCCTCTTCATTACAACCCACATGATAGCTTTTGAGGGACAGGTACTAGTGCAAGACAGGAATAGTGGATATATAAGTTTTCATATGCTTGCTCGACACTAACAAGAACAGTAGATATTGAAAGTGTCAATCTTGGTCAATAAATACATGATTTATAACACTTTACCATTTGTTGTGAATTGTATCAATAGTGCAATATGCATTTATTTGTTTATCTGCATGATACCAAACCAATGATCTATACTTTGGTGGATTTGGGTTTTAAATTTAGCGAAAAATTAGGCCCACTAGGGTGTGGGTTGTTATAGTCATAGTCAATATGACCCGAGAAAGGGATATCATTCAGCTACAAGACTAATATATGTAATGCTCCCCATGCGATAGACAATGATTTACTTTGGACCATTAGGGACACCGAGAGGTTACACAATTGTAATTGTTGTGGATCAACTATATAGAACTCACCGAGGGTCTTCCATAGGTTAGTTAGGTTTAAGTCAAAATGAAGGGACCCATGTAATAATATGTAGTGGTCTTTTAACTTAAGAGTACAGTGGATCTTGTTCAACAATCCACCATCTACGACTTCTTGATCTATGCATAAAAGTTGCACTAGTAACATGGATGTTTTTGATGGCGGATCGTTTGAGGTAAAATAGAAACAGATCACAAAGCTATCTACAATATTCTATACTTTTTGAAACACATAGTGGAGGAACAAAATATAATAATCAAACACCATCCCAAATAAAAAATATAATATCAAATAAACTCTAACTACAAAATCTCTTTATATTGGTAATAGAAATAGACTAATGTATGAGACTAACTGAAATAAAATAGTAGATAGCTAACAAATAAATATAGACATCTCTATTGATCATCATGCCTCCTAGCCGCCACCAGCCATCTTTATTGACTTATCAAAGCATAACTAAAAAAAAGAAAATGATAGTGAGGGTCCGGCATATATCTGGTGAGTGAAACACATCATTTAAGGGTATAATACTAATAAGCTAGTAAAACAACAATTATACTCGAAAATAATACCTTAGCATGTGTCACTTGCACCCAATAAGTCATCTAAACACAATATGATAATATATTGATATCATATGTTGAGGTATCACTAAAGTATATCCTAAGCCCAATCATATGCATACTATTAAGCTCAAGGATCTCAACTCATATGCCGAAATAATTAAGACACAATTGTATCCAAAGTCTTAATTACTATCGCCTAAACTTTCACACACTATTGAGCTTAAAGTCCCAACTTGTGAGCTGAAACAAATGTGATACCATTGGGCTCAAAGTCTTAAGCTGTCATCACCTAACGTATGCATAATATAGCACTCGAAGTTCCAACTCATTTATCGAAACAATTTCGATACTATTGCACCCAAAGTCCCAACTCGTTGTCACTTAAACATGATCATACTATTGAGCTCAAAGTCCCCAACTATGACACAATTGGGGTCTAAGTCCCAATGTGTCGTTGCTAGACATCACTTGCCCAACCAAAATGCATCTAATGCCAACTATATACCATATTATTGAGCTCAAATTCTCAATTCATATGGCCCATACATGATGCCATTTAGCTCAAAGTCTCAACTCATCATCATGGAATGCAAGTGATTATTGAGGTCGAGTTCATGCTAGTCATTCATCTAATGGTCTTTGACACTTGGGATCAAGCCTAAACTCATCACCGCTACACCATTTATGAAGCTACTGGATCAACTCTCAAACCAATCGTTGCCAATGCCACTAGTACAACCAAGGACAAGTTTCATCATATATGTAATGAAACGCCTTAGTAGATACTCTCACATATAACATATCTACTAAAATAGTGCATTTTTTAAAGTATTTCCAATCATAGCAGACAACGTACCAAAATTTACTTGTCCTGTAGTGATCATGATGCCATGAACCGCATGTAAAATGGAGGTCATATGCAGAAGATATAATTTTTTAAAGTTCATGGGCATTATGGTATGTATTTAATTTAATAACTTAGTTATTTATTACCTTTTTCTTGTTCGCCACAATAGACCACAACATCATGATTGAACCTATCACATATTCCTCTACTTCCATATAATCATCGCCTAGGGCCATCATACCCTATTCCGACCTCTTCATCGGTGCTGCTACATCTTGCCTCAATGTCCATGAACGGTCCAATGACTCCAAGATGGCCGCTGCCGCTGGAATTCAACTACCGCTACTACAACCTAACGGCCATATCTTGAAAATTATAGTCGCTTTTGGCAAAATCAGTGCTTGTTAATATGCTCCGCCCAACATCTCTACAACCTGGTACCCTTCGATCGTCTTATCATTATTGTTTGACAGTTGGATCAAATTTGATCAAGTGGATGACCTACATTTTCAAAAAAAGGCGCAAATTTTGAGCACTCTATTCACCCGATCGATAAAGAAACACCATCGGTGGATTTATTTCGTCGAGAACTACCATTCACTAGGATAAACTTTGGCTAACTACAGTTGATAAAATTCACACTTTTAGTCATCTATTTATGACATACTACATGTTAATATTACATACATACATACATATATACATACATACATATATGTATGTATATGTATATGTAGGTGTGTGTGTCTATAAATTCACAAATATCTGTGTATGTGTATCGCCCAATCGATACCAATCCATTTGGCCAATTACCCCCATTTGGCCATGGCATACTACTTTAATCATCTAATTCTTTTTCTCTAGCTTCAAGTACTCTGTTTGCCCAAGATCGATCAATTAGTACCGACCCGTTATGGATCAGTGCCGCTCCATTTACTTAGCTAAATTTCAATCTTTTTGGCCTACGACCGATCCCTTTTGTCTTCCATTCCAAAATTCTAAGTCCCTTCATTTTCTATCTTCAATTGGCATGGAATGATGCTGATCCATTGACTAGCTTAAATTTCACTAAGTCATTGGCAGCAACTCCAAAAACATATCCATCTTTGTTTTACCTCAGCGCTTTGATTTGTATGTATCCATAGATTGTAGTGATCAACACCAAACACTAGAGGTGATCCATCAAAGTGTTCAACGATTATGAATCCTCTATCCTTGTATAGCATCGAAGACTACATGATATGTAGTCTTCCCATACACTTAAGAATTCTCCATCCATAGAATAGTCACTCTATCAATCGACATGAGTGTTTCATTCATACATACAAACATGTAATCACAACAAAAGGAAACATTATTATATCAAGTCATACAAATCATGCCAACATTTCTACATACACCTAACATGCATGTACAAGTCTATACCTTCCAAATATATGGTCTAAACCATTTAAAACTAGTTAAAAATGCTTTAGTTTACATTTTCAAATCATGTCAAAAATAGAAATCGTAGTTTATCAAGAAAAATGGATCCAAATGTTTTTGGACATATAGTTCAACATATGATAGCAAGAGGTTATAAAACACTCACCTATTAATGGGAAAATGATCAAATTAGCCGAAAATTAAGGTAAATTTGAGATGAACACCAATGTAGACGAAAATCCCTCACAAATGATTTTATGAGTTAAGCTCTAATGATTTCCCTAAGCTTTGGCCATCTAATATCTTAATTATGTCGCAAAATAACAAATTTTTTATGGTGATTTCAAATGTTTAATGGAGGTCTAAGGTAGTTTTTAGATCTAGAATTAGGTGATATGATGTTTTATTTAACCCCAAGTTACCTTCAAACCCAAAATTAGCACATAGGCTAAAATGAGCATTGGGCCTTAACTACAAATTTATTATAAATTTGTCTAAACTTAAAATAATCATATCTATCAAATGCCTATGTTACTATCATGACCACTCTAGAGAACAGTAAACTATCATATCTAGAATAAGAATTAAATGCAAATTCTACTCCTATTAAAAGTTATGGTATTTACAAGTAATCTACATCCAAAATGTACATATTTATTCCGAAGTCCAAAAATTTCTAATTACCATATTAAAGTTTTAGCTCATTTCAAAGTCTCTTGGCTATATAAATAATATGTCACTTACCTACCAATATGTAAAAGTATGGGTCGGTACTCTTCAACTCGGTTGGTAGTGATCAGTCCTAGCTCAATATCAGAATCCTCCTATATACTTCTTGGGTTAATAGTAGAAATCCTCCTAGTTGCCGGTTAGGTTTTTCTCAAGCTCCCTATGAAACTTCCTCTTCTTGTTAATTCATGAAATAACAACCATATGAACCATTCATTCATTTGGTTGACATATAGTGGTTACTATAGTATTCAATTATGTAAGATAACTCTATAGATTTTCTCCATCATTTTTCGTGTTATCTTACACACACATTTCATTTCAGGTTGAACAACATCAATTCTAGGAAGATTCATGAACATTTTTCAACACTGTCCAACTACACATTACTTCCTCCGTAGCTCTAAGTTCCTCCCTATACCAATTATAGCAACCCAAATGAGCAGTAGCATCAGTTTCCCTAATGTATAATTCCATAAACGACACACTAATTTTAAGGATTAGTTACATATCGAATGTTCGGAATGATGAACCATGGTTCATCTCATCAATGTATGTTCTTCTACTTCGTTTGCATCACAGTCAACATATTATCTTAATGACTTGCTTTTCTGGCATTGGAGTGCTTCATTGGGTTGCTGGTGGGCCATGCCGTGCCCTACGCATAGTAGATCAACCACCCGTGGATCGTCGGTCCAAATTCTGCCATTCCCATTTCGGTAGCCAAGTTTATGTTCCAACATCACTGTTGATTTCTAATGGAAAAGGTCTTATTGGAGTGGTGAGGCTACAATGCTCAATTAGATATTGATTTGTTCAATACCGGACACAACTGGTTTGATCCCTTTATAGTCTATTGTGTAGAAACCTATATCTCCAAGGTTGCTTCCTTCCTTGCTTGTTCCATGGTATCGAACTCCAAATGGATGCCAACAACATTTCTTTTTCAATCTCTTTGGACTTGCTTGGTGGTGCTTGCTCCATGCATTTAAGGAGTTGTTCCATCTACTAATACCTCGTTATTGATTTTGATGACAATAATCATATAAAACATTGATACTAAAGTTTTACGAAGTTATATAGTATACAGTGCAGAATATTACACAAGTGCTGAATCGAAGATTGTACAATACAAAAATCGATAAAAAGATATGAAGACTCATGACTTCAAAGACGGAAATGAAGATCTCAAGGTTATACTTTAGTGTATAGAGTCATTAGCAGATATTATCAAAGTCCTTGACTGCAAATTCTGATCTCTATCTCAAATTTTTGATCTGTGATATTTAAATAAAAGCAAATTACTTTATTTCAAAATATATTTTAAATATTTATATAAGTTTTTTTAAGTTTAAAAATATTTAAAATCAATGTTCAAAATATTTTATAAGGTATAGAATATTCAAAACATGTTAAAGAAAAAATCTTCATTTTTAACTATCATTTGTCGACGTTCTTATCTAGGATATGTCGACATACATGCCACCAAATGGTTTTTCAAATTTTGAATGGAAATTTCTATTCGACATAACCCTTCACGAATGGATATATTTATTTATTCACTATACATAGAGTAGTGCAAAACGAATTTTTAACAACTAATTACTTACTTTCTTCTCACTCCTTACTCTCTTGAAAAATATACTATATTCTCTTCAAAATAATATAAAATCAATTTATACTTCATTGTATTGAATCAATACTACTTGATGTTCTGGAAATATCTCTCTCTCATTTCGAAGATCAAAGTGTTATCCAAGAGGCTATAAGATCCATTGTATTCAAAGTACAAGAATCTTTGAAAAACTATCAACTCAACTTGTGTGTTTGTTTAGATGTGCTTGTTGCCCATTCAAATCAAGTGGGAACACTTAGCATCCCGTTCGAATCTAGTGGTTGTGCTTGTAGCCCAGTCAAATCAAATGAGTTTACCCCAGAATCAGAATACATGAGGGTGTGTCTTGAGCCTCGAAATTAAGATTGTATTTGGGTTTGTCTTCTGCTTAGTCGAAGATTGGCATTTGAAAAGAAACATGTACAAGCAATTGCATGAGACTAGATGTAGGATAAATCCGAATATGTATAAAATCCGTAGTGTCATCCCTCTAAATCTAACTTTACTTTATGGCTTATATTTACGTATGATTGTGTCTGTGATATATTGTTAGTATAATTCTATGTTGTTAATTTATGATTTAATAAAATCTTTAAAGAAAATTAAAAAGTTTTGTATAAGTTAGAAAACACCATTCACCTCCCATTTAGTGTCAAATTAACCTTAAGATCCATAATTTCGTAACCCAAATTTGGTGTTAGAGCTTTAGGTTTTCAAAAACTCATAATTTGTTTTTTTTAAGTTTAAATGGCTAGCAACATTGTTAGTACTCCTTTTAACACTTATATAAAAACAATTTTGCGAAACCAATATGTTATTAGAAACTTATAATTTTGAAAAGTCAGTTGATATGTTGGAAAGGTATAATGTTGTATTGTAGGAACAGATATGTTATATGGTTGATGGTAAATAAACATTTGATATTCATTCATCACAAATTAAGAAGGACAAATGGATATCGGATAGTGGATAATCAAGACACATGATCGAAAATTCAAAGATCTTGAAAGATATTGTTTACAAAGATGGTGGATCGTTTAACTTCAGAAACAACTCTAAGGGATATGTGATTGGCATCGGTAATATCTATAACTCTAAAACTCCTACTGTTTCAAATATTTTACTAGTTAGTAATTTAAAACACAACAGGTGTAGTTTTGGTTAATCATGTGATAAGGGTTTTAAAATAAAGTTTGAAAAAGATGTTTACTACATCGAAGATAACAAGTCAAATATTATCATTAAAGGTATTAGGAAACATAGTATCTAAAATTAAGTATGAAAGTGTCCATTGTAATATGTGTCTTTTAGCCGAATCTAGTGATCTTTGGATTTGATACAGAAGATTTGGTCATTTAAATTTTAAACATCTATCAAAAATTGCTAGATACAAAATCGTTAAAGATCTCCCAAAACTAATTTTTAATGTCAACAACTTATGTGATGCCCTAGAAAACTTTATAAAAGTTATTTTAATCAAAGATAAGACTTCTACTTCTTAACCTCTTGAACTTCTTTACCAAGACCTTTTCAGACCCTAGCAGATACAATAAATAAATCATAATAGATTTTTTTTTGTAATTGTAGATAATTTTTCTAGATTTATATGGACAATTTTATTAAAACTTAAAAGTGAAGCTTTTGAATTTTTTAAAATTTTTTACTAAAAGATTTCAAAATCAATTGTCAACTAAAATTAAAACGATTAGGAGCGATCATGGAGGAGAGTTTGAAAATAAAAATTTTGAAAACTTTTGTAATAAGAAAGGGATTGAACATAACTTTTCATTTCTAGGAACATCCCAATAAAATGGAGTAGTAGAATGTAAAAAATAGAACTATATAAGAATGTGCTAGAACGATGCTAAATGATAGTGATTTATATAATTTTTTTGGATTGAAGCAGTAACTATAGCATGCTATATTTTAAATAGAATATTAATAAGACCTTTAGTAAAGAAAACTCTTTATGAATTATTTTGTAATAAAAGCCTAAAGTATCTTATTTTAGGGATTTTGGTAGTAAATGTTTATATTACATACAAAAGATAAAAAATTTGCTAAATCCGATAAAGAAATTTTATTGGTTATTCGAATAAAAGTAAAGCTTATAGAGCTTTTAACAAAAAAACTGACATTATTGAAGAAACATTACATGTTTCATTCGATGAAAATTTTAAAATCAATAATTGTAACACCCCTAATTTTTGTTTAACATTATTCGGGACATTTAATTAGATAAATTAAATAGAATAATGTGGTTGATTAAGGAGTTGATATTTTATTGTCAATTAATTTGGCCATGGCTAAACTAATGAATGTATAAATATGGTTTATAATTTATAAGTTAGGAAAATAAGAGGAGGGCAATATGGGAATAGCCAACCGATATACCCATAAACCCTCCCTTATTCTCACCTATCATTTCATAAATTAAAATACACATAAAATAGAAGATATAGCCAACCATTAAAATACCTAAGGAGATCAGCAAACTTGGAAGATCCATGAGAGGAAGCTAGAAGATTATAGCTAAGGAATATCTCAAATTCCAAAAGCATAATCAAGGTGAATAATAGTGTAAATCATCTCATTTTTTCTTATTTTTGAGTATGGATAGTAATCGAATGAATTTTGTTGTGTTGATCATGTTTGGACCTAATAATCATTTTTTGCATAGAATAATGATTTATGGTGATTTATTGGAATTATTATAGAATTAAAATGTTGGGTTTTAAAGTAAACACCTTAGTAAACAATTTCCAAAATAATTGATTTTTAGATATGTTGTGTAAAACATAATTCTGGAGACGGATTTTTAATTTCATAATTTTCGGAGTTAATAGGAATATTTTACGAATTTCCTAAGGTGAAAAGGCATTTATTTTGGGTTTTAATTATCAAAAATAATAAAATAATGAATTATGCTCCAAAATTTTTACACGACGAAGAAAATTTTATTTCATATGTTTACTGAATTTTTGAGATTTTTCCCAAGTGATTTGATTTATTATAAATTTTCTAAGCAAGAAATAATTTATGAAATAATAAACCTGATCTATAGCAGATTTTCTGCAAAGAAACTGTTAAATTATGTCATTAACCAATAGGAATTTGACAAATAATATGAGTTGATGAAAAAAAATACTTTAATTAGTAAAATAACGGTTTTCAGGTTATTTATGACTCTGCCATTGAACATTTCGGCTTAGTAACCTTCCGACTAAGTAACCTTTCAACTTAGAACCTTCTGCGGTGCTTTTGGATTTTTCTGCAACATTTTTTATGAACCTTTCAACTTAGTAACCTTTCGACTAAGTAACCTTTCGACTTAGAACCTTCTGCAGTACTTCTGGACATTTCTACAACATTTTTGATGAAACTTTCGACTTAGTGACCTGCCGACTAAATAACGTTTCGACTTCGAACCTTCTGCAGTACTTCTGGACCTTTCTGTAGTATTTTTTGATGAACCTTTTGACTTAGTAACCTTCCGATTAAGTAACCTTTCAAATTAGAACCTTCTGCAACACTTCTAGACCTTTTTGCGGCATTTTTGATGAACCTTTTGACTTAGTAACCTTCCGACTAAGTTAGCTTTCGAGTTAGAATCTTCTGCAGCACTTCTGAACCTTTCTGCAGCACTTTTGATGAACTTTTCGACTTAGATACCTTTCGACTAAGAAACCTTTCGACTTAGTCGAAAGCTGCCTTTCGACAGCAGTTGTAAACTTTGCGGAATCACTTTTGTAGCAATTTTCTCCAATTATGTATGCAAACTTCAAATAGGCATCGCTCTTTAATTGTAAGCCCGTTTTTCTACTATGACCATTCTACGGAAAGAGAAACCATCATTTGAACACAATGGAATAGGTTAGAGACCTTAATTCTACACCCATAAAATGTTATAGCTAAAACAAAGTTTTATATTTCTGAAGGAGATGATTTCTTTGCTTTCGAATATGTTTGCTTGGTTTTCTTTGCCTTCGGAGGGGATACTTTCGAAGGGGTTGTAAATTTGTTATCTTTTAACCAAGTTTTATAATTTCAAAAGGGGTACTTTTAACTGGTTTCGAAGCTAAGCTTCTAATGTTAAATATTAATACTTTAATATATTCGAAAGGTTTCAAAAGGTAGAATTTAAAGTATTATAAGGCAAGAGCCTAATGCTTTTAAGAGATTTCGAAGGAGGTTATGCTATGAAGTCAAAAGCTAGGTTTCGAAGGCATCAAAAGGTTTTAAAACCGAACTCAAATTTTTGAAGGAATAATCCACGACATAAATAAAGGAGTTTTGTAATAACTTAAATATGTAATTTTGAAGAAGTATTGCCCTAATAAAATATAAGTTAAAGGAGATAACTATGTTTTATATGAAATGTATTTCAAGGACCTTACACCCTCAGGAGTGGTATTGTTAATTGCTACGTTGCTTCTTTAAATATGAATATATTCACTGTATAATGTACCCATAACTGCATTTTGGGGATAAAGGGTCAAAGAACCAACTAGGTTAACCCAATAATGAATATAAATTGATTAAACTCTTGAATGAGTAGATTTGCATCCAAGAGGTCCAGAATACCAGAACATAGGATGCTAAAATATAAAGGAAAGATATTGGCAGGGGCCAATAGGTTCATAGTAAACCCATGAAAAATATGTTAAGAGAAGATGGCAGATAGTCAGATTTATAGTATATAAAGGAAGATGCCAGATAGACAGGTTTATAGTAAGCCCATGAAAACTATGATTGATACTGGTAGGGGCCAATAGGTTCATAGTTAGCCCATGAAAACTATACCTAGATTATGACATTAACAGATAGTCAATAGGTTCCTAGTCAGCTCATGAAAAACTAGGATAAACAGAAAGATATCGGAGTTACCAATAAGTTCTTAGTGATCCCGTGAGAACTATGTAATCGATTCAGATAGTCCATAAACATTCAATCAATTATTAGTTAGGCCATGAAAACTAATAGGTTAATAGTAATCCTAGACACTATAATTAAGACAGATAGTCAGAATGAATGGGGATGGGTAATCCAGATTTGATTTCCTTGTTTGAATATCATCATAATGTTTTAAAATACTACGTTTTTAACCATTTTGAACGAAGGAGCACAATATATGGTTTTATAAAAGTTTTAGGATACTAGTGAGGGGAAAACCCATTCCGTTATGTGGAATGGTCTCATTAGATATCTATTTGGTTTGAGATGATAGACTATTATTCATACCAGGCTTTATGTCTACTCAAAGTTTTTGTTTTCCCTTTAAACTCTTGGGTACTCAATTAACCTTGAGTAGTTTGAGGTTTAGAGTTTTTTGGTTCTCTTCTTAGAGGAACAAAGCTTCTGAAGGTGTGCAGGAGGCAGTTAGTTATTTAGAGTTACCTTTTTCCGCTATGTATTTGGATGTAACAGTAGATTTATTAGCCTTATTATATACTCTGATCAACCAAGGGGGCATTTTCATATGTCACTTTTGGCGTGTGTGTAATAATTATATTTTGCCAAACGTGGTTAATGTTTTGGAATTATGTAATGAACATGCAATGTTTTGAATAGAATGTGGAAATATGTTTTTGAATTGTCAAATTTTTTTCATATTCTTATGATCTGTGTATTAATGAATCTAGCACCGCCATATTTGGTCACCAAAGATCAATAATTATGGATGACTGCAGTATCCGTAACCATTAGTTTTGGACCTTCAAATAAAGGGATGTTACAAATTGGTATTAGAGCATAGGTTTATGAAACTTTAAAAGCAAGTTAACTAAAAGATTTTCAAACATAAAATAAACCAAACGTTTTCAAACATAATCCTAATGAATTATAGAATAAGATTAGGGTTTGGGTTAATGTTATGGTATTATACTTGTATTTGCTATATATATAAATACATACATATATATATATATATATATATATATATGTATATATATATATATCTCTATATATAAGTACGTATTCCCCTCTCTCTTAGACCGTTCTTCTGTATCTTACTAAAGCTCCTAGGCATATTTACGAGAATGCGGATATGGAAGCAGGAAACGAAAGAGGAAATCTAGGTGGAGGAAGCACCACTACCAATGGAAATGCTCGACCTAACATCCGAAGAAACCAAGGTCGATAGGCTAATGCTAATCAAAATGATGAGGCCAATGTAGGTGCTAGAAATCTACCAATAGATGTGTCGATGGTGTATCAGTTTTTGGAATGAAGGATAACAAGCAGAAGCGAAGGCTTGCTTCTAGACAATTGCAAGGAGCAGCGCTTTATTGGTGGAATGGAGTTACTGTTAGAGTGCTCGAGGAAGAGTTGACTTGGGCAGAGTTTCAAAGGAGATTCGAAGAGAAGTTTTGTTTGAAGGTTGCCATGTCGGCATTGATGGGGAAGTTATGGATCTTTCACAAAGAGAGATGTCAGTGATCGAATATGCTGCTAAGTTTGATGAGCTGTCTCAACATGGTTATGCATTGGTTGACACTGATGTCAGAAGGAATGAGAGATTCATTCAAGGTATGAGGCCAAAGCTAGGTAAAATGACCATGACTCATATTAGAGAGCCTTTTCATGTAGTGGTGGAGATTGCCATTTGCCATGAGGAGATGCTTGTTGTATCTTTTAGGGATAAACCATTTGAGTCCCACGGCCCTAAGAGAAAGAAAAGAAAATTCTTCAAAAAAAGGAGCCTAGAAAGGGGATGCTTCCAAGAAGGCAAAGGCTGATTTAATGTGTTATAAGTGTGATAAGAAGTGCCATTATGGCAACGAGTATAGAACTGGTAAAGGAAAGAAGCCTATAGAGAAAAAGAATGTGAAATGCTTCAACTGTGACTGTGTTGGGCATTACAAGAGCTAGTGTCCAGAGTCAGTCCAGGCGGATAGAGGGAAGGTGTTTTCTACTGGACCACCGTCTTCTTCTAGACCTACTGTCGTAGAGAAAGGGAAAAATGTGATGGAAGGAAAGAATTTTATTAGGCTAAAAAGTTCTCCTTGGGGAGCGGTCGTGGTGTTTGTAAAGAAACCAAATGGGTCGTTAAGTATATGTATCGACTACCGTAGGCTAAACGAGAGGACGATCGAGAATAAGTATCCTTTGCCGAAAATCGATGAATTATTTTATCAGTTGAGTGGACGTAGAGTATTTTCCCAATTGGACTTGGCGATAGTTTCCATCAGCTAAGAATGGCAGAGGACAATATCCCATTGATGGCGGTTTGAACCAGATGTAAATCATATAAATGGTTAGTAATTCCATTTGGATTGACAAAAGGAATGGTTAGTAATTCCAGTTGGATTGACAAATGCACCTGCTTTCTTCGTTGATTTGATGAACCGGGTCTTTTGAGAGCACTTGGATAGGTTCATAATGGTATTCATAGATGACATTTTAGTATACTCAAAAGAAGATAGAGTGCATGAGATTCATCTTAGAGTGGTGTTGGAGACACTGAGGTAGAATTGGTTAAAAGCAAAATTTTCCAAGTGTCATTTTTGGAAGAAAGAGGTTGAGTTTCTTGGTCACATGGTATCATTGAAGGGATTGTCAGTCGATCCAGACAAGATCGAAGCTATGAACAATTGGAAGAGACCAGAAATGGTGATCGAAATCAGAAGTTTTCTTAGACTTGCTGGCTATTACCGAAGATTCATCAAGGATTTCTCACGGATAGCGGCTCCTTTAACTAAGCTTACCAGGAAGAAAGTGAAGTTTGTTTGGTCCGACAAATGTGAAGAAGCATTCCTTAAGTCAAAGCATTTGTTAACCAATGCTCCAGTATCAGTAGTTCCAGATGGTGGCCAAGGTTTGGTAGTATACATAGATGCGTGTGGGACTGGATTGGGAGAAGTATTGATGTAGAAAGGCAAAGTTATTACTTACCCATCTAGGCAGCTTAGACTGCATGAAGTCTCATGACTTGGAATAGGCAGCAACAATTTTTGCCTTGAAGATTTGGAGGCATTATCTCTTGGGGGAGAGATTTGAATTGTATATCGATCATAAGTCTTTGAGATAACTATTCTATCAGAAGGAGTTGAATATGCGACAGCAGAGGTGGCAGGAGTTTTTGGCTGCTTATGATTTTGGTATAGAATAACCCCAAGGAAAGGTAATAATGCAATGGATGCTCTCAGCAGAAGACATCAGAATGTGGTGTTGGCTATGTTGGTGGAGTGGAAAGACCTGGAAGCTTTGGCTAGGTGTGGTGTGTAGTTAAGATCGATTACTAGCTCTTGCCAGAGTACTGCCATATTGTCCTGTTTTGAAGTTCAACCAGTATTGATCGAGAAAATTGCTTCTAAACAGAAGGAGGATCCATTATTAGCTGAGCGGACCAGAAGGCTTGAGGTTGGAACTGAAATAGATGATTTGAAAGATTTTTGTCTTGACCAGAGAGGATGTTTTAGAAAAAAAGGGACGACTATGTGTTCCAGATGTGGAGAACTTGAGAAGAGAAGTTCTTGAGGAATGCCATCGATCCAAGTTTACGTTTCATCCTGGAGGGACCAAAATGTATCAAGATATGAAGAGGAGCTTCTATTGGGAAGGCATAAAGTGGGATGTTGGCTTCTGGATTAGGCAGTGTGTTAACTGTCAACAAGTAAAGGCCGAATATTAGAAGCCAAGTGGATTGCTTCAGCCTTTAGATATTCTAGTTTGAAAATGGGATTCGGTATCGATGGATTTTATAGATGGGTTGCCAAGGTCAAGGAGAGGAAATTAGAGTATATGGGTTATTGTGGACTGACTGACCAAAAGTGCTCATTTCATTCCAGTAAAGTCGACTAGAATGGCACCTATTTTAGCAAAGTTGTTCATGAAGAACATAGTTAGACTTCATGGGATTCCTAGTAGCATTGTCAACGACAGAGATGCATTATTCACTAGCGAATTTTGGAGGAGTCTACAAGAGGTATTAGGTACCAAGCTCAAGATGAGTATAGCTTATCACCCATAGACAGATGGGTAGACAGAGAGAGTCAACAAGGTACTTGAGGACTTGCTAAGAGCTTGTATATTGGACTTTGGTGGATCTTGGGAGGAGCACCTACATTTGATTGACTTTTCCTATAATAATAGCTATCAGACTAGCATATGAACGACGCCTTTCGAAGCTTTGTAGGAAGACCATGTAAATCGCCAGCATGTTGGTTGGAGACTAGAGACAGATTGGTCTTAGGTCTGAATTTGGTTAGAGAGGCGTTAGAAAAGATAGAGTTAATCTGAGAACGAATGAAGGAAGCTCAATCCAGGTAGAAGAGTTACGCAGATAAGAGTAAAGACATAGAGTTCACAATGGGAGATTGGGTTTTCATTAAAGTATCACCAATGAAGGGTGTGGTACGGTTTGGAAAGTCGGTAAAATTGGCCCCAAGATATGCTGGACCATTCTAGATTTTAAAAAGGATTGGATAACTTTCTTATAGAGTAGAGTTGCCGAGTAGTATGGCAGGTATCCATAATGTATTTCATGAATCTCATCTTTGCAAGTATGTGCATGATCCAGAGGCTATTATTCCTCCGACAGAGTTGGAGGACTTGGTAGTAGGGCCTGATTTGACTTTTGTTATACAATCAGTTTGGGTTATAGCAAGTGATGAGAAAAGACCAAGGACCAAGACAGTCAAGTTGGTGAAAGTTCAATGGAGCAACAACGAGAAAGATTGTACTTAGGAGACATGGGACAGAATTTGAGATGCGTATCATGTTCTACTTTGAGGGTATGTTCTATATTTGTATTATATAGATTTAATAGCTGGTAGGACATACTATCTTTTGTTTGCATGGTTGTTATGCTTATTTGTAGTCCTTACTGAATTTCGAGGAAGAAATTCTTAAAGGAGGAAATCCTGTAACACCCATAATTTTTGTTTTACATTATTCAGGAAATTTAATTAGATAAATTAAATAGAATAATATGGTTGATTAAGGAGTTGAGATTCAATTGTCCATTAACTTGGCCATGGAACGAATGTATAAGTATAGTTTATAATTTAATAAAAGGAGGGCAATATAAGAATAGCCACACCCATATACCCTTGAACCCTCCCTTATTCTCACATACCATTTCATAAATCAAAATACACATAAAAGAGAAGATATAGCCAGCCATTAAAACACCTAAGAAGAACAACAAACTTGGAAGATCCAAGGGAGAAAGCTAGAAGATTAAAGCAAAGGAAAATCTCAAACTCCAATAACTTAATCAAGGTGAATAATAGTATAAATCATCTCATTTTTCCTTGTTTTGTGTTCGTCGACGGAAATTCTATCGGTTTAGAAAACCGTCGAACGAATTTAGAGATAAAAATAACCGCAAGCGCACGGTGTACGAATGTAGCACGCGGCGAATACGGGTCGATCCGTAGGGAATTGATGATTTTAAAATTCTATTCAATAAAATTAACCAAAGTTGGAAGAGTGATTAACTAAAAAAAATGACAAAAGAAAATAGGTAAAAATACGAGAGTGTTAAGACAATTTAGAGGCAATTTCCACTCTCTAGATCACATAAATCAACAAAATGAAGTTATGATCTCTCTTTTCTTGTCACTAGTGAATTAGTTGATGTGCTTATCATAAGTATGGTATATTTGTGCTATTAATTAGCTTAATATAAACCATCAAAGTATAACACAACCACTAATACACTTTTAAATCTCATGAAATATGACAACAAAGTTGAAATAAAAATCTATTTTAAGCATAGCCTATTAACTATTGTTTAGAAATATAGGCTATCAAATTTCAATTTCAACATTCACTTCTTTGCCATAATCATATTTAGATGAAGAGACAATTGTGTTATGTTTGTTTAAGCATAGCCTATTTGTTATGAACAACATAGACTATCAAATTCAAAATTAAACAACAAGTTAACCACTTCATACATTCACATTAAAGCACAAAAAGAGAGTACAAAACATCAAAATGTTGAAGCTACATGATTAGAGGCTTCATTACCCCTAAACTGAAGGGATTAGCCTCTCATATTTGTCATCATATGAACAAATGTAGCAAGCAACATTGAATAAAAAGAAGAGGAAAAAGAGAGCAAAGAGAAAAACTATACTACTTGCATGAAAAATAAATCTACACTACAACATGAAAGTAAATAAGCATGAAAATAAAAAGAACATGTATTGAAGTTGCATAAAAAAAACTACATAAAGAGAAATGGCCAAGTAGCCATGAAAGAAAAAAGAGAACTTGTCTTTTATTTTGATCCTAAACTAATGAAGAGAGACTAAGAGAGGATATCATGTTACATGAAACATATGGGTATTTATACATGTATGAAACCCTAATTCATATTTTTGAGGAATACCCAAAATGCCCCTTAGGAAGTGTGGAGGCCAAGTAACCATTAACATGTCTTAATCCCCCATTAAGTGTACATGAAACCATTAAGTCCAAAAGCATGTGCATTAGCCTTTAATTTGTACGTTAAGGTAGGTGGGTAGGTGGGGTCCTCCATGTTCTTCACTTTGAATTATTTCCATCTTCATTCCTTTGTATTAATTTTGTGCATGCATACCTTCATGAAACCACTTCTATTTGAGATCAATTTCCTACAAAAATATATACAAATTTTCAATTAATTTTTCTCAAAGAAATATATGCACTTAAATGACCGTTTTGCCCCTATATGAAGATGAATATATGAAAATTTGAAAATAATTGAATTTTGGTTTTAAACATGTTAAAATGCCCAATATGATCCTTTATTTAATTTAAATAGAATAAATATGGTGGTAAAAATATACACATTACGTGCACATCAAATACCCCCACACTTATCTTTTTATTCGTCCTCGAATAAAGGGAAGCTAAGATAAATCCATTTTCGTAGGAAGCACGATTGCATTGAGCGTATGCAACAAGCCGTTAAACCTCTGGGTGTCCCCAGTAGGACGAGTGTTGTCTCATGAGGGTTTTTAGTGGATACTACCCACAAAATCCAAATGCATGATGAAAATATTTACAAAATGCAAGATTTATTTACAAAGAGATGAATGCGAATTTTTGAAAACATTTACAAATGAAGGATTTAATTTTAAATTGACACAAATAAGTTAAATATAGGTTTTGGTTATTATCTTGAAAATTTATGTCATTTACTCGTCAAAATTTTCAACAAAAATCAAGTTATCATAGCAAATAGACAATAGTATAATTTGTTGTTTCGGTTGATAACAAAGTGTAATTATAAAATGGATCCTTAGTTGATTATCAAAGTTTATCAAAGTGGTATTTTCATTTCTTTTCAATAACAAATCAAATCAAATAAGTAAAAATAGTGCTAGGATTTCAATTGCTTGCTCTTTCATTATTTGCAAGAAAAATTACACACCTAGCTCAGGTAAACTGAGGCCAGATATACCACCCATGCACTGCCTTTCGGGCTTATGTGAGGGGAGTATAGAGCATGGCGAGTGCACACACTTTCATGCATACACTATCGACCGTAGGTGGTTTTTATTAAGTCTTTTTTTTTACATGTGTTCCATACATCATAACCGTGAGGACTTTTAAATGAGTATGAAAGCACGTAACCAAAAATTCCAAGTAATTCACCCATGCATAACCGTGAGGACTTTTAAATGAGAGTGAATACTTTGGATGTATTATTATTATTATTTTTTTATAATTTTTTTTTAAGAGAGAGAGAGTTTTTCAAAATCATCTTAGCACTATTTAACTTAGAAGACAAAAAAAATGTTATATCCTTTACTTTAAATTCACCACTTTTAAAACAAAGATTTTCAATTAGGATGTATTTCATAATTAACACGTATGAATCTTCCTATATACTAGTTAAACCATTGTTATTTATAATCAAACTTCATTTTTATTTTTGTTAAGACAAATAAATTTTCAATAATTTCAATTTAATAAACCAAAACCATATATTTATCCTATAGTGTTTCTTTAAAAATAAATCAAAAACACTAAAAATAAATTCTTCTTTTGTTTTTGGATTTTTTTTTTGAGTTTTTTTTTGGGATTTTAAACCAAAAATAAACCATGGAAAAAAAAATGAAGATGAGTCTCCCCCCACACTTGATTTTGACTGTGTCCCCACAGTCAACCCAAGTGAAAGGGATATTTATTGTTATTTACATGAAAACGAACGGTATTTACACGAGATCAGAAAGTATATTGTCAAAAAGTAAATGAAACGGTCTTCCAAAAACCGATTCATTTGTCTCGTCGAATGTGTGAGACACGGCTTAAGCACGAAAAACCAAATCGTAAAAGATTTTGAAGTTGATTGTCGATTTGGAAAAACGAATTTTGTTTTATTAAAAATTGAACAAGTTGTTTTGTTTTCAATGATTTTTGGGGTTGATAAAACAATTGATTGAAATTCACATTTATTTTCACCAAATTGAAATTCAAGTTTGTCACTGAAAACTTCTTCCAAATTATCGATTTCAAAGTCAAAATGATGATCGAAATCTTCCCCATCAGAATTTAATGACTCATTTTCGAAAAGTCCATAAAACTCGTGTTTGTTAAATTCATCTTCCTTCATTGGATTACCAACAACTTCATTGCATATATCCATTTCAAAATCCAAAGTTGTTGTATTCAAATTTTCAGAAAAAGGAAGATCGAAATTTAAATCGAGTTTCTCACTCTCAAAAGAATTGAAATCCAACACAATTACCGTCTTTTCAACAACTTCGTTAAGATCGTCATTATCAAATTCAAAAGTTGTTATTTGAAAATCGTCGATTTGGGTAAAAGGTGGATTATCACTTGACTCATCACACGTTGAGATTTGATTTTGTTGTTCACGTTGTTTCATATAAGTTTCAAACAACAAATCCGTGTGATTATCGTAAATTTCATTCATTTGTTCAACAAAATCCAATTTGTAGTTATTAAATTGAGAATTTTCGATTTGGATTTGTTGAGAACAAAAAATTTCACTCGTAACATGGTTAAGATTGTTCCCATTGCCAAATTCATTTGAAAAGTTATTTCCATTTTCATGTTGAGTTTGAAATTCATTTTGGAGTTCGAAATTAAATTGGCATGGGTTATAATCGTAATCGTTTGAATTTTGAATTGAATTCAAATTTTGAAATCCTTGACTCGAGTTATTACACAAATAAGAATTACATAAATCATTTATCTCTTAATTTTTTCGTGTAGAAAGTTCGAGTAAAGATGAAATCATTTCAATGCTATTTTCAAGAGTCGAAGGTTGGTCATCATTTTGAAAATTTTGTTGATCGAAATTTGAATTATTTACACAAAATTTGTTGTTAAAATATCCATACGAATTTGGAGTAAACTCATATGGATTATATTGATTTTCACCGTTAAATTCAAGTGAGTAAGAAAAAGGAAACTCGGACATTTTCAAGATTTTTTTTTTTTTTGGTTTTTTTTATAAAGAAAAATATTTACAAGTAGAATTTATTTTTCAAAATGGAAATTGATTTTTGTTTTGTTTTTGAATTTTGAATTTTTTTTGGCTTTTGAAAAGATTTTATAATTTTTTTTTTTGGATTTTTGTTTTTCTAATTTTTCTGGATTTTTAAAATTTCAAAGGAAAAGGATTTAAAAATTTCAAAGAAAAAGAAAAGGAATATTTAAAAAAAAAATTAGTTTTGGATTTTGAATTTTTTTTTTGTTTTTTGTTTTTTTTTTAAATATGCATGAACAAATGCAACTAAATGAATGCAAGGGTTAATTACAAATGATTTATCCTAAGTTAACCCAAAATTGTATATTCACAAATTGTCTTAGATAAACAAGATAGTTCTCAGCCAGGTAACGGGCAGGATTTATCGGTGCACCACGAATCACCGTAGCAATGCAGCCGAAGGTTTAAGTACCTTCAGAGGAACAACCACTATAATATTTACGAATCACCGTAATATTTATAAATGGTTATTACTCTGCCGTAGCCTATACACCAAGAAATTAAATTGTTCAAAAAAGACAAATTGTCAATATACAATTAAGTGTTATCGATGTCTAACCGTTATTATTAATCAAAATCTAAGATGAAATGCAGAACCGAAACTAAACGTGTATTAACAATGCAACTACGAATGAATTTTTTTTATTTTTTTAAAATGCAAATGCAAGCAACCAACAATTCAATTCAAAAGAAACGAAAGCAGAATTTTTTAGCAAGCAGAGCAATTTATTTTAGCTAGCTAAGGAAGCAATTTTCAGCAAGCTATTCTTCCTTTATTTCTTGCTTTGGCAACCTGAAAATTAAAAACTAAGATATATACAATATATTTATTTTTTTGGTTTTTTTTTTGAAAGGAAACTTAAAAGTAGGGTTTTACTTTAAAAAAAAAAATTAATAAATGAGGATGGAGGTTAAAACAATTTTTTTTTAATTAAGAAATAAAAAAAATGACAACAAACACTAAAAAAAATTGAAAATCAAAGAAGAAACTCTAAATAAATAAATAAAACTCAAAACACACTTAATAATCACCTAAAAATATAAAACGACCCACATATTACCCGGCCCACATCAATATATACCCGACCCACTAAGAAACCAAGACCAGATTCACAATCCAATGCGCCTCTCTCTCTCTACAATCGACCAAAATTAAAATCAAAATCAGAAATCATGTCGAAATCGTCTTGCATAGAATTTTCGAATACAACTTACTGATGACGTGATTTGCAACTCGAAATCTAATTGAATTGAAGCAAAAACCGCGAGTCGTGGATAGGGTCGAAGGTTGCAGTGAATTGCTGCGAGTTGGTGCTGATGTTTGAATTTGTTGGAGCCGATGTCGAGTTGAGGGATTCGAGTTTGAGGTGCTTTGATGGAGTTTCTGGCGGCTGTTTGAGGCGTTTGATCAGGAATTGGAAGATGCAGGCGATTAATTTGCAGCGATTATGATGATGTCGCGTTGATGTATGGGTCGCGCGTAGGAATTGAGTTCGCGGAATTGGAATTGGGCGAGATTGACAGGTGGTTGATGGAGGAAGGTTGAGGAATGGATTGCGGTTTCTTGTTTCAGGTCTATGGCGATGGCTTGTTTAGGTTTGTAGTGTGGGTTGTTGGAGGAGTTGTATTGTTTGTATGGTGGAGGGTGTGATAATATGTTGTCTGTAATGTGGCAGTGAGGTTGATAGGGAAGTTTAACTATTGCTAGTGGATAATGCAGTGATACAAGAGGGGTAGTGAACAGAGATGATAGAGGATGTGGGGCAATGTGGCAACAGTATAGGGTGGATGATCAGGCAGTTGGTAAGGTGGTTTCAGGTGATCAGGCAATGGATGAAGTGGCAGAGCAGGTTTGTGGCAGTTTTTTTTTTTTTTTTTGTATTGATGGGTGGGATAGATGATGGCAAGACAGAGAAATTTATGGCAGGTTTGTGGTAGTGAAGTGGTGTGATGGAAGTGATTGAGGCGATAATGAAGAGGTGATGCGGGCAGAGGGAAGTTTGCTGCAATTGTGCAGTTGTGACAGAGGAGTGTTTGCGTGCGGTAAGGTTATGGGTGACAGTGTATGCACTATTTGGATGGTCAGGAGTAGAAATGAGCAGTTGACAGTTTATGGCAATGTTTTGTGGGGAGGTGCTAATGCCAGTAGACAGTGGATAGTGGAGAGACGGTAGACAGTGGTTGGCAGTGCACTGATTGGACAGAGGAGGGATGGTTCGGGGCAATGGGTTGTGATTGGTTGAAAGCAGTTGTTTGTTTGGCTTGACGGTACTGTGAAGTCAGCGTTGTGATGTGGGCAAAATGGCAGAGAGGAAGAGTGTGAATTGAAGTGGAGGATGGTAGAGGGCTGGTAGCTGTAGACGCAGAAAAGAGTGAATGTTGAAGTGGTGACGGTTTTTGTTGTGGATGGTAGCAGTGAAATGAAGGTAGGAAGGTGTTGTGTGATTGAGCTGTAGTTGAAACAAGTGGAATGGTGAGGAGCAGCGAATTGTATAGGAAGTTTTGTATTGCTGTGGTTGATGAGGAGGGTGGACAGCAGTGTTTGGAAGGAGATTGTATTTGTGTGTGAATGTAGGGGATGGTGTGCACAGTTTGGTATGTACAGAGGAGCAGCTGATGTTGTAGACAGTTTGGAAGAGGTGTGTTAACTCGGGTTTGAGAAGGAAGTTGGTTGAAATGTTTATGGCAGTTTGAAGAAGTGGTAAGGCAAGTTGAAGTTGTGAGGTGTACAGGCAGTTTGAAGATGTCTGGTAGTGGAGGGTGTGAAGGGTGGGCGGAAAATGCAATAGAAACCAGAGAGAATAGAAGAAACAGAAGTCAGTTGCTGAAACAGTATGACTATGGGCAATGCAACAGTAACAGTGAACCAAAGAAGTGAACTGAAGAATGTAAAGTGATGGTTTTGTAGAAATAAAATTAAAATGAATGTACTTGTAAACAAAAATGTCGATGCAATAAAATATTTTTTTGTTTTTGTTTTGAACTTGTGAATTCTTTTTTTTTGTTTTTTTAAATAGAAATGCAAATGCAAATGCAAATGGAAAACTATAACAACATGCACGCAAAACAAATGTCACAAAAATCACAAACAAACACACAAAATCAAAAAAAAATAATTCGAAGAATAGAAAAATAAAATCAAGACAACTCCCCGGCAGCGGCGCCAAAAACTTGTTCGTCGACGGAAATTCTATCGGTTTAGAAAACCGTCGAACGAATTTAGAGATAAAAATAACCGCAAGCGCACGGTGTACGAATGTAGCACGCGGCGAATACGGGTCGATCCGCAGGGAATTGATGATTTTAAAATTCTATTCAATCAAATTAACCAAAGTTGGAGGAGTGATTAACTAAAAAAAAATGACAAAAGAAAATAGGTAAAAATACGAGAGTGTTAAGACAATTTAGAGGCAATTTCCACTCTCTAGATCACATAAATCAACAAAATGAAGTTATGATCTCTCTTTTCTTGTCACTAGTGAATTAGTTGATGTGCTTATCATAAGTATGGTATATTTGTGCTATTAATTAGCTCAATATAAACCATCAAAGTATAACACAACCACTAATCACTTTTAAATCTCATGAAATATGACAACAAAGTTGAAATAAAAATCTATTTTAAGCATAGCCTATTAACTATTGTTTAGAAATATAGGCTATCAAATTTCAATTTCAACATTCACTTCTTTGCCATAATCATATTTAGATGAAGAGGCAATTGTGTTATGTTTGTTTAAGCATAGCCTATTTGTTATGAACAACATAGACTATCAAATTCAAAATTAAACAACAAGTTAACCACTTCATACATTCACATTAAAGCACAAAAAGAGAGTACAAAACATCAAAATGTTGAAGCTACATGATTAGAGGCTTCATTACCCCTAAATTGAAGGGATTAACCTCTCATATTTGTCATCATATGAACAAATGTAGCAAGCAACATTGAATAAAAAGAAGAGGAAAAAGAGAGCAAAGAGAAAAACTATACTACTTGCATGAAAAATAAATCTACACTACAACATGAAAGTAAATAAGCATGAAAATAAAAAGAACATGTATTGAAGTTGCATAAAAAAAAACTACATAAAGAGAAATGGCCAAGTAGCCATGAAAGAAAAAAGAGAACTTGTCTTTTATTTTGATCCTAAACTAATGAAGAGAGACTAAGAGAGGATATCATGTTACATGAAACATATGGGTATTTATACATATATGAAACCCTAATTCATATTTTTGGGGAATACCCAAAATGCCCCTTAGGAAGTGTGGAGGCCAAGTAACCATTAACATGTCTTAATCCCCCATTAAGTGTACATGAAACCATTAAGTCCAAAAGCATGTGCATTAGCCTTTAATTTGTACATTAAGGTAGGTGGGTAGGTGGGGTCCTCCATGTTCTTCACTTTGAATTATTTCCATCTTCATTCCTTTGTATTAATTTTGTGCATGCATATCTTCATGAAACCACTTCTATTTGAGATCAATTTCCTACAAAAATATATACAAATTTTCAATTAATTTTTCTCAAAGAAATATATGCACTTAAATGACCGTTTTGCCCCTATATGAAGATGAATATATGAAAATTTGAAAATAATTGAATTTTGGTTTTAAACATGTTAAAATGCCCAATATGATCCTTTATTTAATTTAAATAGAATAAATATGGTGGTAAAAATATACACATTTACATGCACATCTGGTTCGGTTATGGATAGTAACTGAATACATTTGCTGTGTTGATCATGTTTGGATTTAATAATCATTGTTTGGATAAAATAATGATTTAAGGTGATTTATTGTAATTTTTATAGAATTAAAATGATGTGTTTTAAAGTAAAAACCTTAGTAAACGACCTCCAAATGGTTTGATTTTTGCATATGTTGTGTAAACGTAATTTTGGAAATGAGTGTTTAATTTCATGATTTTCAGAGTTAATAGGAATATTTTATGAATTTCCAAAGGTGAATAAACATTTATTTCGGGTCTTGATTATTAAAAATAATAAATTAATTAATTCTGCTTCGAAATTTTTATATGATGAAGAAAAGTTATTTCAGATTTTTGGCGAATTTTTGTGATTTTTCTCAAGTGATTTTGATTTATTATGAATTTTCTAAGCCAAAAGGCTTAGTAATTATATTAAAACATTAATACAATTAATTGTTTTGAAAATAATTTCTGAAAAAATGAATCTGATATATAGCAGATTTTCTGCAAGGAATTGTCAAAGTATATCATTAACCAATAAGAATTTGACAAAGAATAGGAGTTGGTGAAAAGAATATACTTCAATAGCAAAATAACAGTTTTCAAGTTATTTACGACTCTGTATTGAATCTTTCAACTTAGTAACCTTCCAATTGAGTAACCTTTCAACTTAGAACCTTCTGCAGCACTTCTGGACCTTTTGCAGCATTTTTGATGAACCTTTCGACTTAGTAAACTTCCGACTAAGTAACCTTTTGACTTAGAACCTTCTGCAGCATGTTTTGACCTTTCTATAGCATTTTTAATGAACCTTTCTATAACACTTCGAATATGTTTTCTTAGTTTTTTTTGCCTTCAAAGGGGATACTTTCGAAGAGGTTCTAAATTTGTTTTCTTTTAACCAAGTTTTATAATTTCAAAAGGGGTAACTTCAACTAGTTTCGAAGCCAAGCTTCTAAGTTAAATGTTAATACATTAATATATTCAAATGGTTTCAAAAAGGTGGAATTTGAAATATTATAAGGCATAAGCCTAATGTTTTAAGAGCTTTCGAAGGAGGTTATCCTATGAAGTTGAAAGCTAGGTTTCGAAGGTATCGAAAGGTTTTAATATCCAAACTCAAATTTTTGAAGGAAAAATCCACGGCATAAATAAAGGAGTTTTGTAATGACTTTAAATATGTAATTTTGAAGAAGTGTTGCTCCAACAAAATATAAGTTAAAGGAGATAACTATGTTTTATATGAAATGTATTTCAAGGATCTTAAACCCAAAGGAGTGGAATTGTTAATTGTTATGTTGCTTCTTCAAATATGAATATATTCACTGTATAAAGGACCCATAACTGCGTTTTGGGGATAAAGGGTAGAAGAACCAGCTAGGTTAATCCAGTAGTGAATATAAATTGATTAAACTCCTGAATGAGTAGATTTGCATCTAGGAGGTCATTAGATGATTCATGGATTCTAAAAATCCAACTAATGAACCTAAAATTCCAAAGAAACCATCATTAGATGATTCATGGATTCTTACTATGCAATAAGAATTAAATCGATTTACCAAAAATGATGTGTGGTAATTATTTCCAAAACCTGAAAGTAAATCTGTAACAGGAACTAAGTGAGTCTATAGAAATAAAATGGTTGAATAATGATAATTCATTAGAAATAAAACATGTTTAGTTGCACAAGATTATAGTCAGAAGGATGGTATAGATTTTAATGAAACCTTAGCTCCTATAGCTAGATTTGAAATAATCAGAATTCTACTTTCTTTTGCAAATCATGGCAATTTTAAATTATTTCAAATGGACGTCAAAAATGCCATTTTAAATGGCGTTATTCAGGAAGATATCTATACAGCACAATCTCTATGTTTTGAAGATTAAAAACTTTCAAACCATGTAAATTAAAGAAAGCCTTTCATGGTTTAAAACAAACTCCTAGAGCATGGTTTGACAGACTTAAATCCTATTTACTACAATCTAACTTTGAAATAGGAAAAGTAGATAGTACTCTTTTTATTTAAAGAAATTATAATGATATTCAACTTATACAATATATGTTGATGATATTATTTTTGGGTCAACAACTATTATACCGCCTTTTGACCAGGTAGTATATCATAAAAGTTGGCTAGATAGCTTCTGTGATCATTAAGGCAGGAAGTTCGGAGAGATGATTATCAAGCTTGGAAATCAATGATATTTGGAACTATGGATAATAGTTGGGTGGATTCGAACTGAGTCCCAATCAATGTGCGACCAATATGAAGTGACAAGGAAGGCCTCATGGGGATGCATTTCAAATTTCAAGTCAATCGAAGTTCGTATGGTCGAGTTATAGAGAAAGAAGAATTTATATGGATCGGTCAGGAACGATCCATAAAATAGCGTAAATCAATGTCGGTCGTATGGGTCTGGAAGTTCTTTTGCCGAAATTTCATCTCGATCCATGCATGTCTTCACCTATAAATATAACAGACTAGGCTCATTGCAAAGAGCTTTTCTTTTGGCTCTCTTTCACTACTTCCTATCTCTTTCCCCATTATTTTCGAAGGCAAAAACATTTGTAACTATAAATAAATAGTATAAATAAAAGATTATTGGTGTGGACATAGGCCAGCGATAGCCGAACTGCTATAAAACTCGTGTGCTCCTTTACTTTTTCTGCTATTTATAACGTGATCTGCGTGCTTATCTTTTTATTTGGATATTTTTTGAAAATTGGTGCTTTCACATACAGCTGGGTGTTTGTGACCATTTTTGACGTAAACATTTTGATGCTTTCACTGAGAAGGACTTGCACCTGCGGATTTGGAAGTTAGGATCTTGGATTTGGAAGCTTGGATATTTGGAACTAGGAAGCAATGACTGGGAAATCAACAAGGAGACCATTAGGAGATAAGAGCCATTAGAGTCATGAGGCTTTTTTTGAAGCTAGAGCAAATCAAACATCTATCTACATCACCAAAGATGAAATGGGAACAACGATGGATGCCATGCAGGAGAAGATGCTAAAGAGATAGGAGGGGATGATCAGGATCTACTCCAACAGATTGGACAAGCAGAAGCGCAAAACCAAGGAAATGGAGTGGCAAGAAATGCTGTAAATATGGATCATGGAGTAGGAGCAGCATGAGCTGAGAAAAACCAGAATCAAGACCAAGGAAATGGAGCTAATAGGATGTAGGATGGAGTGGAATAGTCGGAAGTGACCCTTGACTAACCAAAAACTATCGGGGCCGATCAATCCATACTTAGGGGCATGCCCCCGGGTCATGTTAGATCGATCCCACCTAGGATACCGAGCGATGCTGTGCAATTTACCATTGATCAGACTGCCGATGCTCATTCAAAAGAGTAGATTTTATGATTCCTCGGTGAATTGGGGAGGCGGGTTGGAGACAATGATCGAAAACTACCACTGGATTACAATGACAAGTTGGCGGAAATGATCAGACAGGCTATGAGAGGAGGATTGGTAAATAGGAATCTGGAAGATGTAAATAGGAGTCTCTTCGCTCCTAATATCAGGAAAGTTAGAAATCCATCGGATTTCAAGTGACCAATGCTTGAGACATATTATGGAAAAAGGAATCCCATTGTTCATCTGATGAGATACATGAGACACATGGAAGTACTAAGGGCATCGGAGGAAGTCATAGCACGGTGCTACCCCTTGTACTTAACAAATATAGCTATGCTCAGACCCAAGAGTATGATGACTTCAACATCGATGAAGAAGTGAAAAGGAGAATCATTTAGGGATTTCTTAACCAGGTTCGATGGGGGTGGTAGCTTCAGTGGATCGATCAGATTCGTTGATGGTTTTGATAGTAGCAGTGTTGGGGATTACAGATAACTTAGATATCAAGTTATCTTTGGAACAGGATCCACCAGTGGATCTTGGGGAATTTTATCATGAAGCAGGAAGATTTCTACGACAGGAAGATGCAAAAGCTGATAGAAAGGGAAGAGAGGAAGTGGAAATTTATGTGGTTAAAGGTGAAGGCCCGCCCATGGAAGGTTCAAACAAGGATAAAGGAAAATGAAAAGTAGAGTATAACTCTAATGGATCGAAGTGACCACGAAGGGAATCGAGATTAACCTCTTACACGGAATTGAATGAGACAATGGAATGGATATATCTAGATGCTAGAGGGTAGATCCATATAGAAGGCTAATGACGAGAGAGCCTATAAACAGTGAAAAGAAATCAAAAAAATATCATCTGTTCCATGAGCTTGATTGGCATAGTACAAATGACTAAGGATGAGATTGAGGAACATGTCCGAAATGGCAGGTTACCACAATACATAAGAACTTGGGCAGCGGCGATGGAACAGGAGCAGCCACCATCCGCACCGAATGGGAACTGCCTAGGATCAAGGCGTCAACTTCTCATCAATTGATCGAGATGGCATGGAATAATTAGTAAACTCCACAATGAAATGGTTAAGTCACTTATACATGTACGGGATCAAGAATGGTCCCTAGGCATGCTCTAAGATGACGACGAACCGTCACACTCGGAGAGGCATTCATTGTAGTGCTTAGTTTTAGTTTTAATTTTAGTACTTTGACTTATTTTTATTAGTTGAATATTTTGATTCAGTACTCACTCGAACGTGAAATCTAACATTAATAATTTTGAGTCCTATTCCGACAATCGCATTTCGAGTCGAACGACACTCGATCTTGAACGAACACATTTTGCCTTGAATGGCACTCGATCTTGAATGATCACATTTTGCCTTGAATGACACTCGATCTTGAACGATCATATTTCGCCTCAAATGGCACTCGAACTCGAATGATCACAGCACTCAATCTTGAACGATTACATTTCACCTCCAATGGCACTCGATCTTGAACGACCACATTTCGTCTCAAACAGCACTCGATCTAGAATGATCACATTTCGTCCCAAACAGGCACTTAATCTCAAACAATCACATTTTGCTTCGAACTTGCACTCGATCTCGAATGATCACATTACGCCTCGAACAGGCACTCAATCACGAACGATCACATTTCCCCTTGAATAGGCACTCGATCTCGAACGATCACATTACGCCTCAAAAAGGCACTCGATCTCAAATGATCACATTTCGCATCGAACACGCACTCGATCTCGAACGATCAAAAAATGCCTCGAACAGGCATTCGATCTCGAATGATCGCATTTCCCCTCGGATAGGCTTTCAATCTCGAACGATCACATTTCTCCTCGAACAGACACTCGATCCCATGCCATCATCTTTAGCCTGGGACGACTATGAATTTGATTAATGGTCGTGGATGGCCGTTATTAACAATCGGGCAAAATCATAGATTTGTTCACAGGTCACCAACAGGTTTCAAACATTGGACTTAAGGAAATTCAAAACACGCCTTCCTACCTCAAGGAATGTTTTGGAGGGCAAATGTTATACCGCCTTTTGACCAAGTAGTATATCCTAAAAGTTGGCAAATGGCTTCTGTGATCATCAAGGAAAGAAGCCCGGAGAGATGTTTTCAGGCTCAAAATCGATGATATTTGGAACTATGAAAAATAGTTGGGCAGATTCGGACCGGGTCCTAATCAAGGTGCAATCAATATGAAGTGACAAGGAAGGCCTCCTGAGGCAACATTTCAAATTTCAGGTCAATCGGAGTTTATATGCTCGAGTTATAGGCAAAGGAAGAATTTATATGGATTGATTGGAAGAGATTCATAAAATAGTGTAAATCGATGAGGGTCGTATGTGTTTGGAGGTTCTTTGGCGAAATTTATGCTCGATCCATGCACGTCTTCACCTATAAATATAGCGTACTTGGCTCATTGAAAAGGGATTTTCTTTTGGATCTCCTTCATCACTTCTCTTCCTCCATTATTTTTCGAAGCTAGAAACATCTGTAACTCTAATCAAATAGTATAAATAAAAGATCATTGGAGTGGACGTAGGCCAAAATAGCCGAACCTCTATAAAACTCGTGTGTACCTTCACTTTTTTGCTATTTATTCTATGATCTGCGTGCTTATCATTCTATTTGGATATTGTTTTTGGAAATTGGTGCTTTCACATACAACTGGGTGTTTGTGACCATTTTTGGCGCAAACAACAAATGAATAGTTAAATAAAGAATTTTCAGACAAAGGAATTTGAAATGAGTATTAAAGGAGAAGTATTTTTCTTTTTAGGATTACAAATAAGACAATTGAGTAATGGTGTTTTTATAAGTTAGCAAAAATATGTTAAGGATTTAGTTAAAAAATTTGATATGCCAAATACTAGTGGTAAACCAACTCTCATGGCATCTAATGAGAAAGAAAATAAGGAAAAAACTCAAAAGACGTAGATCAAAAGCTGTATAGAGGTATGAGAGGATCCTTACTCTATATAACTGCTAGTCGACCAGATACAGCAAATAGTGTCTGTCTCTAAGCAGGATATCAATCTTAACCCAAGGAAAATTACCTAAAATCCATAAAACGAATACTAAGATATGTAAACAACACACTGGACTATGGAATCTTCTATCCAAAAGAAGATTCCTTTGATTTAACTTCATATAGTGATACTGACTATGTTGGATGCAAATTAGACCAAAAAAGTACAAGTGGAACTTGTTACTTTTTAGGACGCTCTTTTGTTTCTTGGTTTAGCAAAAAGCAAAATTTTATGCATCTCTATCTACAATAGAGACATAATATATCTCAACTGCATTAGCCTGCTTACAAGTTTTCTATATGCAACAAGCTTTAAAAGACTTTGGTTTAAATTTCACTAAGTCACCAATATACAATGATGATAGTAGTGCAATAAATATTTCTACGAACCCAACTCATCATGCTAGGAAAAAACCTACAGACATAAGACTTTATTTTCTGAGAGATAACATAAATAAAAGAGTCATTTCAATAGAATTTATAAATACTGAAAATCAAATAGCCGATATATTAACGAAACCTTTACATCAAACATCTTTTATTAAACTTAGAAGGGAATTAGGAATATGTTCATTCTTTAAAATACAAATATAATTACTTTCTAAGTCTAAATTTTAAGAAATTAAAAATGTCAAAATTTCCTCATATATGTCGATGTACTCTCTTCCTAAATTTTGACATACACTACAATTTTTTGAAAACTAATTTCCCTCTTAAATTAAAATTTTGAAATATAATTATATAACCACCAAAATTTTATTCTACCTCATTTCGATGTCTTCTTCTTTTTGAAAAACCTAAATAAAATAAAATTTAATTGATCCTTCAAGTTTCAAGATATTAAGAGAAGAGACTACCCCTTAAACTGCAATACCACATAAGGATGAACGAATGGTTGGTTCGGTTTAAAATCGGTCAAAAATGTTGAAACTATAATAAGCATTTAAGAAACATAAATTAAACTAAACAAAATTGATATTTTTTAAACCGAAACCAACCAAAGAAATAATATTTGGTTCATTTTGGTTATTTTATTTGGTTTAACTTAAAATGAATTATGTCTTCTAGCTGTTGATATTATATAAGATTAATAAATTGAGTCCATGTGATGCAAACATTTTGAAAAAAAACTCATATTTTATAAGTATTAATATAGATTGAAAGTAAAATAAGTTTTTTATGAAAATATTATAAATAATAGCCTTGACCGTAATAATTTTGTAATTTTAAAATAAATTAATTTTTATATTTGGTTTAATTGTTTTGTTCAGTTTTCAAATATTGAAAACCAAACCCGACAAACAAACTAAAGAAACATAAAAAAAAAAACCAACCAATTAACTAACAAAACCAAACCAAACTAATCAAACTTAATTGGTTTGTTCGGTTTATTCGGTTTTAAACAATGAACGCTCACCCATAATATCACCTCTCTAAGCTCTGTCCTAAACAACACCATGACCAAAGTTATCAAAATAGAGGATGATCTAATGCATGTCTTCGACATGCTTTTAGAAATAGAGGTCGTCTAAATACGCCTTTTAAAGAAACAAGAAAAGCAAGGGCGAATCCTTTGCAACCTTCAGAAACATCTATTGGATAATGAAGCCAATCCAATAGCGATTAAAGAGAAAACTCCAAATTTTGTCATTCACTATCCTATGGATGATGAGGAAGAGGAAAAAGAGGAAGATGTTGCTTAAGATAACAATAAAGTCAAGTGTGTAAGAGAGGTTTCCTTTTATCTTGATGAAATCTTGTGGAACAAAAAGGAAAGTTTTGTCTCCACTCTCCTTTTTGTCCATTCCATAAGTCTTCCACAATCAAAAAGTAGCATTAATTCATAAGTTTAAGTTTGACTTTTCTAGGTTTCGATTGTTAGTATTATTAGGTTTTGATTTGATTTGGTTTGTTTAGATTTGTATGCTTGGATTGTTAGTTTGGTTTATATAGTTTGGTTTGAATAAATAAAAATTATCTTGTCTTATTTATTTAAAGTTTCCATATATTAATTACCATTTATATCATAATTATATCATAATCTTATTTAATATTCTTATGTATGCTTTAATTATTTTGATCTAAATTTTGTAAATATTTCATTTAACGGATTTTTTCACCCATTTTTGTTAATGATAAAAGGGGAGAAACATATAAATAAACACATGCATATATTTAGGTGGATTATGTAACTCAGGAGGAGTTATATCATATTTTATATATAGGAATATATAATGGTTGTCATCATTAAAAGGGGAAGATTATTAATACCTCTGTTATTGATTTTGACGATAACAACCATATAAATTATAAATACTAATGTTTTGCTAAGTTGAATAGTACGTAGTGCAGAATATTACATAGGCATTGAATTGTAGATTGTACAGCATGAAGACTCAAGATAAAGATAGAAAGACTCATGAATTCAAAGACAAAGAAATGAAGGTCTTAAGATTTAATTTAGCATATAGAGTCATTAGTAAATATTGTTGAAGCCTTGATAGCAATTTTTAATCTCTATCTCTAATTTCTGATCTTTGATATTTCAAACAAAAATATATTACTTTAATTTAAAAAATATTTAAATACTTAGTAAAGGTTTTTCTAATTTCAAAAATATTTATAATCTATGTTCAAAATATATAATAAAGTTTAAAATTTTCAAAACATTTGAAAGAAAACAATCTTCAATAACTAGCATATGTCGACATACATATCTAGGATACATCAACATAGATGCCGCCAAATGGTTTTCAAATACTGAATGGAAGTGTCTATTCGACACAACCCTTCACGAATGCATACATCTTTTCATTAACTATATATGAGGGAGTGCAAAATGAATTTTTAACAACTTTCCACTCCTTACACTCTTCAAATTCTCTTGAAAAATATACTATATTCTCTTCAAAATAATATAGAAACAATTCATACTTCATTGTATTGATTCAATACTACTTTCTCAATGTTTCGGAAATATCTCTCTCTTATTTCTTGTGCAATTAAAACGCTAAGTGGTTTTATAGCGGTGGTGGTGCAAAATGTTATAATAGGAATAAAATGGGGATAGAGAAGAGGTGCAAAAAGCTTCATTAGATATAAAACCAAATAATTGAAGTTAATTTATTCTTATTCTCACATTATATATGTAGGAAAAAATATATTATTTAATCTTATATAAAAAACTAGAGAATGTTAAGATTTATGCAGACTATATTCAATGATTACAGTAGATTTCTAACTTATATTGAGCTCTTATGCCTCAAAATTAGGTTATTACTCTGAATTTATTGATTTGATTAAAATAAAACTAGTCAAATCAGTCTTTATATATTAAGGTGGCAAAAGTGGGTGCTAAAAAGCCTTGATTTGGCGATGTGACGGAAAATAGGGGGGATTAAAGTGAATGTACTTTTAATAGCACTAAATTGAAATAGCGTAGCGGTCGAAGAGTGATATGCACTATAGCGGGAATTTTACGGGGCTTTAGTGGGCCTTTAACTGCGCAGCTCATTTTATAGATCAAAGTATTATCCAAGAGGCTATAGAATCTACTGTATCCAAAGTACAAGAATTTATCTTTGCAAAAAATATCAACTCTGCTCATGTTTTTTTGGATGTGCTTGCTGCCCATTAAAATCAAGTGGGTGCTTTGTAGCCCGTTCAAATCTAGTGGGTGTGCTTGTATCCCGGTCAAATCAATTGAGTTTACCCTAGACTCAGAATACAAGAGGGTGAGTCTCTTAGCCTCAAAATCAAGATTGTATTTGGGTTTTCCTTTTACTTAGTTAAATATTTACATTTGAATAGAAACCCATACAAGCAATTGTATAAGATTGGTGTAGGAGAAATCTGAACCAGTATAAAATACCCGGTTTCATCTCTCTAACTCTAACTTTACTTTATTGCTTACATTTTTATCCATGATTGCATCTGTGGCTGATTGTTCGTACAATTCTATGTTTTTAATCTATGATTTAATATTAATCTTGAAAAAAATTTAAAAGTTTTGTATAAGTTACAATTTACCTCCCTTTAGTGTTAAATTAACCTTAGGATCTATAATTCCGCAACCCACACCATCATCTCCTACTGCTTAGGTATAAAGAAGCTACTATGCTTGCTATCATCATTTATACCTCTTCCTCAATTAGTGGTTGACTGGTTGACTCGGACCATACATTGCTTTTTTACTTCCACCATAAGCATACTACACTTATTCCAGCAATGTACTCTTCGATCTTTGTTGTCAAGCTGGTGGCTTCATAATATAAATTGAGTTCTCAGTGAAAACACAAAAATGTTTGTATCAAAAATGACTAAGCATACCGAACAGAGATACGCTAGTGCCAACGATTTTGAGTGTAAACCTAGTGCTAATTTTTAGCAAGTGGAATCTTTCATCAAATATGTTAAGTTCTTACTCTAATTAAGGTCACAAATCATAGATAGGTATTCTAGAAAGTAGGAAGTAAAGTGCAAAAGAAGTAAATGACATATAGAATTTTTATAGTGGTTCAAAAATCTATGATTTTTATCCACTTTATATATTTTATTATAATTTCCCATAATTGTACAATGTCTTGTTATATCTCTCTGAATTTGTTACAATAGTTGCATATTACTAGATCTGTGATTGGCAAAGCTCCGATGTATAGATCTTAAGGTTAGTCCATCAAAATTTGATATTGGTTGGTGGATTGGATGATTGAGGATGATCGATTTGGTTGAGATTGATTCAACACTGGCTAAGTATGCTTTAGAAATTTGGTTCAACTAATCTGGTTCGGTAGTTTCTAGCACTCCAAACTTATCAATCAATATTGTTCATTTATGGGGTATTTATACATATGAGGTCCCCACAAATTAGCACTTTCCATGTATGACTAAGGCGATTAGGTAGAAGTCGATTCGACCATCATATTAGATTTCAGTGAAAAAGTATTTCCATACTAAAGAAGATTTAGGAGATATTTAAGTCAAAGTGCAATTGCAACTCAAATTTATTGTTTCTTTTAATACATTAAAGAAGGTAAGAAATTTTCTAAACGAGAAAGAGTTATTTTTACAGATTGAAGAAATCAATCAACTTCCTAATCAGTTGTTTAAAAAGGACATTTTATCAAGCGCATGCATATTAAAGGAAACTGAAAAAATTAAGTTGTTAAACGTTTTTCGTATAAATAGGAGAATTGATGAGGCATTGGTTTATTACCATAAATAAATTACTTCAACCCCAAATAATTAGCTTTATGTAAAGGCAGTCATCCTATAGAGATTTTTATAAGTAGAATCATCTCAAGTTTTATTTTTTAATATTCTTTTTCATAGCCTCCATTATTAGCCTTGTAATTTTTTTCTAAAAGGTAATAAAATATCCTCTCCTCAAAGTGGATATACACTCTCTCATGATAGTGGAACCTTATAAATTTTATGTGTGATTTTCTTTTCTCTTTGTGCATTTATGACCTATAATTGCTCATTTTGAGCATTAATTTTCTATTTGTTCTACCTCACCATCAACACAGTCATATTATTTCCACCGTGTTGTTAATCCAAAATTTTCCCAACAATCTGGTATCAAAGCCATTTGGTTGTTGAAGAAAGGTGTTAGACAATATGCTATGAGATGAAGGTACTACAGCTGAAGTAAGACCCTATGTTGGATGCTCTTATGTGACGTTAAAATCTCGGTTGACGATAGAGAAGTGGAATGAAAATAATGAATTGGAGAAGTGACAATGGAGGATGAAAATGGTTCTAAAAGGGATATGGTCCATTAGGTGGTGTTTGACACTGAGAAGTTTCCAGTTGGTATTTCAGCTGTGGGATTGGAGGAGATGGAAGAATCACCTTTTTCTACTCTCTAGTTGGCTATATGAGAGAATGTTATTTTAGAGATTAGCAGTGAAACAACTACTAGAGGAATTTGGATCAACTTAGAAAATCTCTATTTGAAGAAGTCGCCCCTAAACTGTTTGAATTTGTTGAAGACAGTTTTCACCATGAAGATGGGAGAGTACTTTATTAAAGGTGCATTTTAGTTTCTTTGATGATCTTTTAGTAAAGATGAAGACTGTTGATTTGAAGGTGAATGAAGAGCAGAAGGCGATGGTTCTTTTATGCCCTTTCAGAGCATTACACAAGTTTTTATAACAGTCTGATATACGGAAGAGAAACATTAATAAGATAAGATGTGAAGTTCGGTCTTCTATCAAAAGACCTATGAGATTAGATTAAGGAGATGAGTAAAGGTAGAGGAGGTAGTAGTTGTTAGGATCTATTCGTTGAGAGAGTAAGAGAGGAGCATAAGAGTCGGAATACTAGGGGCCTTCCAAGTGTAAGAAACCCAAAAATGGTTGGAAAGGAAAGTCTAGAGAAGGGAAGTGCCACCATAATAAGAAACCAGACCATTGGAAGAGAGACATTTCATATTTGAAGAGGAAGACCAATGATGGATCTTCACAGATTATGAGGGAGAAGGCTGTATTTGACGATGTGTTGACCACAACAGCATTAGATTTATCAAACTACCAGATGCTTAATTTAGAGGCGTTATTTCGCATAACTTCAAATAGGGATTACTTTGCTCTTTTGTTGGAAAATGGGAGGTGTAATTCTTATGAGTAATGATGCTTGTTGTAGAGCCATAGGAAAGGGTATAGTATTGATTCAAAAGTTTGACGAAGTAATTTGCACTTTAATTAGTGTACGCTATGTTTCTGGTACGGAAGTCATTGATCTCGTTGGGGAAGTTGGCTTCCATAGGTTGTAAGGTGACTATAGAGAATGATGGTTCGAAGATTTCTAAGGGTGTGCTAGTTTTGATGATGGGTGATGTGGTCCGAAATCTATATCTACTGAAAGGAACCACTGTGCTAGGAGTGTCCTGTTTTGAAGTAGATAGTTCTCGTGCTGGATCCTACTAGACTTTGGCATCTTAGACTGGATTATATTTCAGAGAAAGGCTTGGAGTTGCTTTGCAGATGGAAGATGATCAAAGGAGAAAGTGTTGACAAGTTATATTTCTGCCAGGTGTGTGTGTTGGGAAAGCCGACAAAGGTATCTTTAAGTTGGACTTCATAGATCAGAGAGAGTACTTGCTTATGTACATAAAGATGTCTAGGGAGCGATGGCTACGACTTCCATTGTTGGAGAAAAGTATTTGGTCTCCTTCATTGATGACTTTTCTTAAATTGTTTGGGTATATGTGATGAAGGCCAAATCAGAAAGTTTTGAAAAATTTAAAGCTTGGAAGGCACTAGTTGAAAACCAATCTGATTGCAAGTTGAAGGTGCATAGGTCTGATAATGGTGGCGAATTTATCTCTTGGGAGTTCTTCAATTTTCGTAAGCCGCATGGTATTCAGAGACATTTCATTATACCTAGTGATCTGCAATCCAATGGAGTTGCTGAGAGGATGAATTAGACTCTATTTGAGAAGGCTCGTTGCTTGAGATTGACTGCAGGCTTATCTAGAGGATTTTGGGTTGAAGATTTGTTGATTACATCGAATATTAAATAGAATTCCATGCTCAACCATAGATGATAAGATTCCAAAAGAAAAGTAGAGAGGTAAAGTAGTGTATTTTTATTACTTTCCTATTTGTAGCAGTCCTGTGTACATGCACCGTTCAGTTGATGATAAATTAGAGGCTAGAGCATATAAAGACATATATGGGATACACAGATGGAGTCAAAGTGTGTCGCATTTGAAACCCTATTGATAGGAAGAATGTACATTCCAGACATGTTCATTTGATGAGTCTGCAATGTTCAAGCTTAAGGAAAAATTACGTACTGCATTAGTTTGATTCTGTTAAGCCTAAAGAGATGGAAGTTGTTCCTACATTTCAGCCTCATAGTAGAGTCGTAGCTATTGTTGATAGAAGTGAAGACGCAATTGATGAGACATTATAAAGTAGTTTATAGGTGCCTTCTAGTAGTGTTGATGATGTGCATGAAGCTAGAGGAAGTTCAGCTCAAGATGGAGCTTAAAGGAGTTTAGGAAATGTTGTACCTACTCGAGCTAGTTATAGGACTATTAGGTTGCCTGAGAGGTATAAAAAGTGGCAATATGCAAATCTCATCCTTGACGATTAGTTTGACTATGCCATATACGTGTTTTATGATGAGTTATTTGACCTTGAAGAAACCATAAAGTCAGATGATAGCTCGATGTGGATTTGCACTATGAAAGAGGAGTTTGAGTCATTGGAGAAAAAGAAAACTTTTAATTTGGTACCACCTCCTTAAAGAAGCCGAGCCATAGGTTTCAATTGGATGTCCAAGATAAAGGACGATGAGAGATATGAGGCTAGACTTGTGGCATAGAGATTTCACAAAGGAAGGGAATGTGGTATGATGAGGCGTTTGCCCTATAGCAAGACATACCTCCATCCGGATTTGTTTTCCAAAGTTGCTACTCATGATCTGAAGTTGGAGCAACTTGACGTGAAGACTATTTTCTTGCAGGAAGACTTAGAAAGGACCATCTACATGAAGTAGACAAAAGGATTGTGGAGGATGGGAAGAAAGAATGAGTTTGCAAGCTGAAAAAGTCTCTATATGGTTTGAAGCAGTCGTTTAAGTAATGGTACAAGAGGTTTGACTCTTTTATGCACACTCTTGGTTTTGATAAAAGTGTTAAAAGCGCTTGTATTTATTTTAAGCATACGGATAATGGTAACTGGATATATTTACTCTTGCATGTGGACGATATGCTTATTGCTTCAAAGGACAAAGATGAAATTGGTAGGTTAAAATTGAAGCTAAAGGCGGAATTCGATATGAAATACTATGGAGAAGCAAAGAACATTTTAGTGATGGAATCCAGAGAGAAAGCTGAAGGTGTTGAGATTGACACAGAAAGAATATATCCAGAAAGTGCTTGCTCGGTTTAGCATGGAAAAGGCAAACACTACCAGCACTCCTATGTCTTTGCACGTTCAGCTTTTAAAGAATGTCTCTTCAATCTCAAACGAAGACAAAGCTTATAAGGAGAAGGTAACATATGCTAGTGTGATAAGAAGCTCGATGTATGTTATGATTTACACGAGACCCGATATTGCACATGTGGTTGGTTTGGTTAGTCATTGTATAGCTAATCCGGGGAAACCATATTAGAAAGCAATAAAGTACATTTTGAGGTATATTAGAGGACAACAGATTATGGGCTTGTTTTTGGCCGCAGAGATAGTTATCTCAACTTCGTTGGATTTTGTGATTCTGACTATGTTGAAGATAGAGATTGAAGGAAGTCAACCTTGGGTTATGTGTTCACTCATTGAAGGACGGCTATTAGTTGGAGAGCAAGGTTGTAGACGATAGTTGTTTTGTTTACTACATAGGAGTACCTAATAGCTGACGTCGTACTCTACTTAAGATGGCTAATGTGTAATTTGAGCTTCATATATGATGGAGTTATGGTGAGTTATAATAGTCAAAAAACAATTCACTTATCTGAAAATCTGGCTTTCAGCTTGAGGACGAACCATATAGAGGTGAAAGGATCCTTTTTTGTCTCAACGAATGAAGAGAAGCTAATTTGTGTTTAGATTGCTCACATGGAGGAGAATGTAGATTACCAAGTCTTTATCATTGTAAAATTCCAGCATTATTAAAAATTGATCCGCTTATTGTGATGCTAGATGCCACATGGGGAGAGTGAGTTAGTAGATGAATACGTTTGTTTTCGTTGTGGAGATTGATAGATCCTACATTGAGATGGTACTTTCAACACTTTGTTGGCATACAATGGCCTTGCCCGAGTTTGTCGACAAAGTGCAACGGGTAGTAACCATCCCAAAGCTCATTAAAAGACAACCATGGTATCTTGTCCGAGAGTTGCGTGGAATATAAGAATGTATGTGGAGTTGGTAGGCTTGTATGGAAAAATAGTATTAAAGTGGAGAATGTTAAATTTCGGTGATGTAATATTTCCATATTAAAGAAGGTTTGGGAGATATTTAAGTCGAGGTTGAATTGTAACTCAAATAAGTTATCGCTTTTAATACATGAAAAAAGCAAGAAATTATTTAAATGAGGAGTTGTTTTGAGAGATTAAAGTAAACAATCTCGGTTTATTAAAAAAGCATTTTATCATGTGCATATATATATGAGAAAACTGAAATAAAAAAATAAGTAGATAAATGTTTCCCATATGAATATGAGAATTAATGAGGCATTAATTTATTAGCATAAATCAATTACTTCAATCCCAAGTAATGATCATTATATAAAGGAGTCATCCTATAAATGAGTAGAATCCTCTCAAGTTATATTTTTTTTTTATGTTTTTCATCTTAGCGTCCATTGTCAATCTTTTGATATTCTTTTTTAAAAGGTAGTAAAATCTTCTCTTTCCAAAATGGATCGATCATCTTTTTGTCATAATTTCTTCGTTTTAAGTCGGAAATAAGCTAAACTTAGACCAATAATATTGTATTGTATAGCACAACATTCTGCTGCCTTCAGATGTTCAATTTAAGTGCCATACTTAGTGGCTCACTAGGCTGTGATATAAATCGATTAGGTTGAAGACTGATTTTAAGACGATTATATCTTTAAATTAGTAGTTTGGATTGAGACGTGGTTTTGATCAAGGCGCATTTTCTAAACTCAATCATATTTTCCAACTGATTTGAATCTGTTTCGAGACTTTGTCAAATTTGCTTCTAACAATATTGTAGGAAGACATGTCAACGTTGCAAAAAAAAGAGATAACTAAGAAAATGCTTGATATCAAAATTTGAATAGAGGTTGATCAATTCATATTCATGGATACCTGAGATTTTGATAAAGAGCAGCTAGGATTATTGCGTTCGAGCGGAAAGACACAAGTCATGAAAGATGGTATGGATGAAGAATGTTTCTATTTTAATTACGCGTTGAAAGTATTTTACATTTGTTTTAAATCGAGTATTGTCGTTTGACTCAAGTAATATTATCTTATTGGTACAGCGTACACACCTTATTTTGGAGTTGAATTCAAGACAGAAATAAAAATATAAGTAAAAAAATTAAAAAACGACTGAACTAGAATAATAAAATTTTATTAAAAATAGTAAAACAAACATGCTATACGTTAGGTGCATGTTTTACATAAGATTTCCTGTTTAACAAACACATGACTACATTTTTTCCGGTGGTGAGCTTTGCCAATTACGTGTTACAACATTATGTATATGTGATATACAATTTGAACTTTGAACTTTGCTGGAGATGCTAAAATATTTTTAAAATTCAAAATTTGTTATGAGATCAGTATTTTGAAGGAATCCTGTTAGCTAATATAGTATACGTCGACACGTGGGGGACGCAGGAACCTTATTCCATCAGAAAGGAGTCCTTGCTTTTTTGTAGCGAGAAGATCCTTACTTCTATGTCACCTTACAATTAAAGTTCGCTTGTGAATTGTTTTGTCGGTCGTCGGATTCTCTATTTTGTAGCTGTAACCTTCCAATTATAATACGAACATACCAGTACACATCATGAACTCAACAAATGGAAACAGACAATGCCTTCTTATCCAAATGTAAAGCCTTCTTTTTCCACGTAAACCACGTACCATTGTTTATATTTTTATCACAGCTACCGCAGTACTATTTAATCTTTGATTTGATATGCATGCATGTATACTATATTGGCTAATCTAACCAGGACGTTATTAAAATAAGTTGTGCACCTATAACTATATTTTTATTTACACATTACAGCTTCCAATACTTCTTGATGTGGAAATTCAATCGCTAAGATACAAGATGTCCACATTATATGTCTCTATACAATTCCATAGTTTTTTCTTTTATACTTGCATTGTGTGCTGCCAACATATCCAAGTACATTAATATTAAAAAGGAAGGCTAAGTTTGATAACATGAAACTAGAATTCTTTATATAGTTGGATGAATAAAATTATAAAATGGTTCATCATTGCTTGATGAACAAAATACATCCTTGTGCCTACTGTAAAGAGGTAATATCTGTATGCCAGTAGAGCTGTATGTTCGTCAACTTATTATCATATATGTACAGTTGGATTGTCAAAGTAAATTTTAAAGCAAGTACATTTGTTATAATTGTGCTATCAAATGGTGAAAGGACATTTTGATTCCTTTTATGTTGGTGTTCCAGATCATTCCAGACAATCAGACTTCTCTTTTGCCCGACAAGCCCCTCTACTTTTTCACATTTAAAATGATTTCTTCTTCCACTTCTTATGGTATGGAGTATGGACTTGTCAACATGTGTATGCATTTACCTAAAATATACTCCTCCAACAAGGATATGTGTGCACAAATGTATCATTTAACTCAGTGTACAAATGTATTATTTAACCCAGCGTTTAATATTATTCGCCCTACGCGTGAGTTTACATATAGCATTGTAAAGGGATGCCCATGAGATTGGTGGACTAGATGGTTTTCCTCACGTGCAGGAAGCAACGATTTGTATGCTAATTGAGCTCGATGGTTCCATGTGAATGTTGTCATGGAATGCGAATTAAGTCTAAGAATAGAGAACATAAGTTAGTGTGAGACTCCTTTCAGGTGATTACTGTACAAAGGAATATAAGTTTTCCATGTGTTTTAGGTTGGTCTATTGCATAGCAATCTCGAAGACGGATCGGGTCATTTACTTTATGGGATGGATTGTACAAGTCCTCCTAAAGACATGCTATTAATGAAAGTTTATCGTATGAAAACACAAGAACGGAGTGTCAAACTTTGTAACTAAACAACCTATACAATCATTTAGGCTAACATTAACATGCTCACTGGCTGAACGTATAGCCGATATCAGCATAAAGCATTAAAACATGAAAGCAAACATAAGGAAATGGAGAAAAAACAGAGGACAATATCTATCAACCTAGTTCGCATCATCACAGCGGAAAATATAATACATCAACATGTTTAATACCGATGTAAAATTAATATATGCTTTTTAAGACTATTAAAAAATGGAAATTTTACCATATTAACCTAGTTTGGAAAAGATATAACAAATATAGACCAGTTCTAAAAGTATTTACAAATATAGACCAGTTTTTGTTTTGCTGGTCTATAGCGTTGGCGATTTTTCGAAAATCGCCAACATGCGATTTTTCAAAAATCGCTCAGATGGAAATAACCACAAACAGCCATCCCTTTCTCTCTCATTTCCACCATTTTCACAAAACTAAAACAAACTTCTTTAATGGCAGATCAGTTCTGAAATCATTCTTCATACTCTTTAAAACCTTGGTTCGGCGATAAATCTATAGATCGAGTTCACGTTGCTTAACAAATTTCAGCTAGTTGAAGGTAAATTCACTAAACCCTAGTTTTTTTTGTCTAATTTCTGTATTTTGGTGAATTTAGTAATTGGTTATGTTAAGTTAAAAAATTGGTATAATGTGTACATACTGAACGATTTGTATATTGATCTGTAGAATGACGAGAAATATGATTCCTACGCTTTGCTACTACGACGGCGAACTACTTGTTGATGATTAAAGGAATGGTAAATATGTTGGCGGTATTTGTAAATCAGGAAGAGTGTGAAAAGGTTGCAAATTGACGGAATTAAAAGATGCTGTGTACAGAACGACGAAGATTAATAAAGAAGAATTTGAACTTGAGCTAGTGGTTAACTGGCCTATGGACTCGGGTTCTAAAGTAATAGCATTGGCTGACGATGACGATGTAGAAGTAATGTTTTCTGCTGTTGCAAAATCTATTGAGTTATACGTAGGGAAAGTAGCAAAGCAACAACAAGAACATCAGGTGGCATCTCCCGTTGTGAGTACTGCAATTGAATACTATACACAGATGTTGGAGACTGTGGATCCATCTACTGACTACGTATCTCCTAGCTATAGCAATCCTTTTCCAAACGATGGAATAAGTCGTCCTCCATCTATGCAGTACGGATTTATGCCGTACGAAGACGCGCAGCCATTTACGCAACAAAGAAACATTTATTGCAACCCGTCTAGGGATGCAAATACGAGTGCAAGGTAAAAAAAATTTGATGAATTGGTAGATGTACTATTATGTGGTTAATTTTTCTTATGTTATGCCATAATTTAAACAGCTTCCAACAACAAGACATTCAGCATGACGAAAGCGATGGACATGTTAATGCAAATATGTCGCAGTCAATGTATCCTAATCCATGCGAACTATATGATACGAGTCAAAGGTATGTTGTAACGACCCGAAATTTTCGAACCCGAAAATTCCAGATAGTTATGAAAAAGAAGAAAGAGGAAGAAGAAGAACATAAATATCAACAACTCACATTCGCAGCGGATAAAATATAATAATAAATAATAACAGTTTACAAAAGAATACTATATCTATCGATTATATTTAATATACATCAGAGTTTCACATATATACAGTCATCGAATATATACAATTTTCATATCTCAGATTAATAATAATATAAATACAGCGGAAGTACTCTATACGTTCCCGCCATCCGGCTCGCCTCCTGAGCTCCAGAACGTACCTACCTGAAAATCAGTAATACTCGGTCTGACCCGAGCATTACACCAAAGTAACACCCGGGTCAGGCTGGAAACCAGTGTGAGTAAACCCAACTAACATGGAATATCCAAGCAAACAACTTATATAAAACCCGGGGTAATCCATTTCAATTCACAAAACCATAATTTATTATGGACATCACTTATTCCACACATCCATTTTCTAAGTACCATGGTTTAGATTTAAATAGTCCAATTCCTTTAAATTACTTCATTTCAACCTATAGATTTCACATATCAATCTATAAAAATTCAAAGTGGTTTCGGGTATTTCAAAGGTATGTTTACAGATTGGGCTATATTTTTCGTCTCATTAGGTCTCTATTGTCGGTTAGTTGACTTCTATATATGAATTAGGTATATGACAGTTGATTCTGGTGCGCAATGGAGTGTTGGACCATCCACTCATTCTCCGTATGCAAATTTTGATAATGATATGGATGTTGGTGGGAATGCAGCCGTGGATGAAGAACGTCATGTAGATAGCATGGTCGTTGCTTCTATGAATGTTAACGAAGACTCTTGGATACAAAGAATGCAAGTTAACACTGAGCTGTTGAACTATGACTTCCCTGCAGCAAATGACAATGATGTAGATAGTGATGAAGCAGAGATGGAAGTGCCTTTGGATGATGATCTTTGCACCGCTCAAATGTTGGCAAGATCGGTTGTTGGTAATCTTCAGTTTTTCGGTGAACGATTTTCGACCTCTTGCGTTCAAGCTGGTTTCAGTGTTGGAATGGTTTTTGAGACAAAAGAGAAGTTTCTTCAACAATTAATGAAATGGTCAATTCTGCATGCTGTTTCATACAAACCAATAAAGTCGAACAAAACACAATATACCGCTATATGCACCATTGAAGGTAATTGTCCGTGGAGAATACATGCCATAGTTTCGAAAAAATCCGAGTCGGGATGGTGGGAAATTCGAAAGTATCCAAGCGAACACACTTGTGTCAACCCAATAGTTAATTCCAACCATAAGCAAACAACTTTGAAATTTCTTGTGACAAAAATAATGTCTTTTGTCAAAGCCGATTTGAATATTTTAGCTGGTACAGTCCAAGTGCTTGTGCACGATCAGTTGTTCATCAACATAAGTTACATGAAAGCATGGCGAGCATTAAGCAAAGCAATAGAGAGAATTTATGGTGATTGGGCAGAATCGTACTCGACTTTACCACAGTTCTTTGACGAGATAAAAAGAACGAACCCTGGCCCTATAGGTCACGTGACACATGATAAAGTGGGAGTGTTCGATCGAGCTTTTTGGGCATTTGGGCCTTGCATTACAGGTTTTGCGCATTGTCGGCCGTTGTTATGTATTGACGGTACACACTTATACGGTAAATACAAAGGCACATTGCTTGTTGCAACCGCGATAGATGCAGATGATTGACTTTATCCTTTGGCATACGCGGTAGTTGAATTGGAGTCATGTGATTCTTGGGGTTGGTTTTTTCCTGCATGCTAGAATTCATACATAGTGTTCGCGGTCGTTGTATTACTTTCATATCCGATAGGATGAAAGGAATTCCAAAATCTTTACACGGAAAGTGGCGACAACCGCACAAACATCGTTATTGTGCAAGACATATAAAAGCCAACTTTCAAGCGGCAGGATTGAAAGATAAGCGTTTGACAGGGTTATTTTATTCGACAGCGTTCGTGTCTGGGGTAGTCGAGTATATGAAAATTAGAGAAGAGATAAAAGCAACAAGTAGGCGTGCGCATGAGTGGATTGAGCGTAGTCTGGGAAATTTTGAAGAAAACTGGGCTTTGTGCAAAGACGACGGAGGACACTTTCATGTAATGACAACTAATACTTCTGAAAGTTTTAACGGTGTATTGAAAGGAGCTAGATCGCTACCTATGAAGGCCTTGGTTGCACGAACATTCTATCGCTCAGTTGAATATTTCTGTAAGCGTCGCCAAATTGCATATGAACTAGCGACATGCTTGACTCCAAAGTGGGAAGCCAAAATAGCAAAAAGAGCCAGTGAAGCACGTCGCTGCAAACTAGTACGATTTAGTCAAACCGAATGGCAGGTAATTCACTACTTTGGTGATGAATACAAAGTTATAATCGACGGCACCAACTGCTCGTGCACATGCAACATTCCGATACTACAGAAGATACCATGCTCTCATGTAATGGCAGCTTGTTCGGCGCAAACAGGCAGGGCTAATAGAGCACACCATGAATTAGCGTCAAGCTGGTACTCCATTGACAGCTACAAAGCCGCTTATAAGCTGGAGTTTCATCCTGTGCGTAATCGAAGATTTTGGGGCGCATATAATGGTCCTCACATATTGCTTCTGACCGTGAGATAGCAACCGGGAAGGCCACGGTCTACAAGGATGAAAGGTGTGATGGATGAAGGCCAGTCGTCCAAATCAAACAGGTGTACCAAATGCAGTGTGTTAGGCCATAATCGTAAGCGATGTGTTACTGCCGTGTAGATGTGTTTGTATTATTTAACTTCTATGTAATTGAACTCTACTGTCTACTTAATATGTCATGTTGTTTGCTGCTGTAAGAAAATTTGTCAAATGCTATATATTGTAGGTCCTTGCTTTGTTTGTTATATATGAAACAACCTGCTACTATCCGGTAGTTGCAGCAGGAAAATGGCCATTTTTGGAAAGTCGCCCAAGGCGATTTTTAAAAAATCGCCTTCCACAACCTCCTGCTGCTAATAAATAGCAACAAGTCCATACCAATAATAATGCAGACAAATATCATAGACTTTTCCATCCCATACAAAAACATCAGTAGTAGCCATATCCAATCAGTACACAAAAGCATGTTCATACCATACACAATTATACCATACACAACAAAGTTCAAATTACATAGCCATATCTAATATAATGCACGTATCATCTACGCAAGCGACGAAGTTCCATAGGCGTAAGGCGACGATGACGTTCCGGCCGTTGAGACATGTATTATTCTTTCTCGATCTCGGTAGTAGGATCAAATGTACATAGTGGTTGAGAAGGTCCATGGATGAAATTTTTCGGTTGTTGGGACGTCGAAGGGCCTTCTTCGTACGAAGTTCCTTCACCTCTTCTGTGACGCCGCCTGTAAGTTAGTAGGAGAGGCGGTGTCTCCCCTTGAGGTGGAGGTATGTCTGCTGGAGGTGGAGGTATAAGGGGAAGGACGTCTTGGCCTCTCTAATTTGTTTCTTCCCAAGACTGCGCGTAGAATGTTTTTGATGTTCATGCACATTCCTTTCGACTGCGCATCGTGATCTAGACGTTGTTCGAGCTTTTCGACGGTTTCCAACGTCTTGTAAATGCCATCAGCCTGTACAACGCGAAGACAATTAATTATCTTTTTTTGAAAATATGGTTAACTTAACGGGGTTCATTATACTTACAACGTTTCTCTCAAGAGGCGCACGGGGGTGTATGGATGATAGGGAACAGCCTGTACAGGCGCCTGAAGAACATACCTATGCGTGATATACCAATACCACCGCATATATGTCTCTAGAGGGGTGATCGGCTGTCTTTCAAATTGCGTAAACAAATGGCCCTAATTCCATATCTCCATAGCATTTGCAATTTCCCCGACATGGTACTCGTCGGTATAGACTGGCGCGTTTTCTGGAATATGTTGCGCCATTGCAAACTGGTGCATGACCCTATTGGGTAGGTAGTGCGCGCAACGAGTAATGCAAATGAGTGAAAGCCTGGCAGTCCACAGATATCCAATGGCCGCACATATAGATGGAAGACCCTCCAATACATCCTGCGTGTATGGATTCCAGGTCATTGCATCTGGGTCTAGAACATCTAGCTCATTGCGGTAAAAACGTACATTCCGCCGGGGGGTCTGAGATGTCTTTTTTGGACAAACCCATCTGTCAACAAGCGAAGAAACAATATTTTAGCGTAAACAAATTTCGAGTTACAAAATTAATTTTCAAAGGACATAAAGTTATACCGAGATCCAAGAGGGTGTGTGTAATCGACGACAACATTTCAGACTTGGATTCATCCGACAGGTAGACATGTCCATGACCAAATCTATAGAAAAACAATTTAGCGACTTACAACATATTTCGAATTTGGTCGAAGTAGCAAGATAAATTATACGTGTACCTGAATAAGCGTCAAACACCCGCCTATAAGCTTAGTCACCATAAGAGCGAGATTGGAGAGCTCTATATAGGTGTACGCCAAAACAACACTACCCCATGAGTACTGGGCACACTGATCGAGATCGGCTAAATATGGTAGCCATTTCAAGTCCACGCGATTTTTGGAATGATCACGCATTAAACATGATGTAATGATGTGTAGAATAATGGCTCGAGCCCGCTGCTGTATCTGAACCTCTGTAGCATCGGCGGGTATATCATCAGCTACAGCGTGTCGAAACCATTTCACTTCTACCATGTCGTTACCCCTTACTTGTTGCGGAGTAGGAGTAATACCGAGCAAATCCATGCACAACTGAATATAATTATGATGGTCCTCACCCGTCACTGGATTGCCTTCTATAGGCAAACCTAAAAGCACGGCTACATCCCCTAATGTGATCGTCATCTCTCCAACAGGAAGATGGAATGAATATGTCTCCGGTCTCCATCTATCGACAAGAGCTGTGACCAGATGATGATCTAACTGGAGGTAGCCTAACCGCAGTACTGTCGAAAAGCCCGCTCGATCAATCTCCTCTAATACTTTAGGATGATGTGAAGTGACTTTCTTGAGAGAATAGAGTGATCGATGGTGAAATCTGCTTCTTCGCTCTGTTTAACATTACATGTACAGATATTAGCATTCACATAATTTGTGAAACGAAAATCATAGGAAATTACCATCATATACGCTTCACTAGACGTGTGGTGTCTAGGCTGTAAGTACAACACGCTTGGGTCTACTGGACCGGGCTCCATCTCGATGTAATCTACAACACAAAGATTAATGCATACAGCCCTTAACTATCATAAATTTAATTATCTTCAATCTACACTAAAGTACACGCAATTGAATGAACATTCACTTGCAAATACCTCGTAATGCAATCTACAATAGTTAGCTTTCACAACAACTTGCAAAAAATTGAAATCTAGAAAACCCTAAAAATGCCCTAAATCAAGAAACTGAAGATGAGTGCATTACTAATATCCTCCACTATTTCGGATGTTGAATCCATGGTCCGAATGAGCTTCGAATTTGATTAAAAAGCAAAGAAAATATTAATTTTTGGGAGGGAGAGAGCTCAAACCCAAAATGAATTTTTTGGAGCTAGGATGAAAGTTGTAGAGTGAGTGGGAGAGGGCTTGCTGGCTGTCTGTTTTGTAATAGGCGAAACAGTGGGCGATTTTTGAAAAATCGCCAGAAATAAAATAACATGGGGCGATTTTTGAAAAATAGCCATTGGCGATTTTTCAAAAATCGCCAGAAGCAAAACAGTGGGCTGCCTGTTCTAGCTACTGTTTGTTTTCACATAAAAGATAGAAGTGATGTAGAGATTCCTCCAAACAACTCTATATGATCATATAAATTCGTCCGACGAGAAATACTTGGATATAACCATCAATTCGGAGAAAATCAAACATACATTCTACGAATAGGTGAAATTATCCCTTAATTACAGAGTATTAACAACTTATAAAACTAATAACACAAAACTAAAAATGTACGATCTACGAAAGGTGAAAATATCCATCGATTACATGAAAATAAATGAAGTACCCAACATAGAGTTCATGATATGAAATCGTTTGTCAAATGTTTCCATTGCGAACATAAGCTAAAGATGGCATTTTCTTCTCTACCAACATTTTCTATTCATTTCTTCAACTTATTTTTTCAAACGCCTAACTTCAGCTTGCATTTCGAGGGCGTATTCCACTCCTCGAGCACACAATGGAGGATCGATCCACTTCATAAATTTACAGCACCCCACTTCGCCATGATTCATCATGTGATCTTCTTAAGAAGCACAACCGTAAAATCTTCATCCAGCATTGGTTTCAGTTTTGGCTATGACAATCACGCATTCATCCCACATCGGAAAACTGGATATGCACCGGATGGCAATGTAGGACCTACAGGATTCCAAGGACTAATTACTTTACCTTCAAAAGAAATTTGCTTGCCCGGTCTTTGGTTCGCTACAACTTCACGTAAGCGAGTGTTGAGAGATGATGTTTCTGAATGGAATTTTTGACTTATTGGCCCAAATTGCGTTTCCGAAACAAATTCAACATCACTTAGATGCGCAATGTCCCTTCGAGCTTCAAAATCATCGTAACATTTCGACATCGTCTCGTCGGCTATCTTCCAATCATCCATGTTTGTTTCAGCCGCGAGTACGTCAACATTGGTTAGAATACACAACAGCTCCAAATTAGGATTTTAGTAAGCGTAAACATATTATAAATCGATATACATTACCCTGTATCGAAGATTACACTTACTTGTGCAGAACCTTTGATTGTATCTTATGAGAATCGGACTTTTTTGGGTTTTCTATGAAGTAGGGTTTGCAAACTTTCGAGAATTTGATGATGAGTTTGGTAAGTTTGGTAAAGCTGATAGTGAAGAAGAAGGTAGGTGGCTGGTTGGATTTATAGCAGGGTTTCATCTAGCAATTTTTCAAAAATCGCCCAAAGCAAAATGAATTATTCCATCTGGGCGATTTTTGAAAAATCGCACGTTGGCGATTTTCGAAAATTCGCCAACGCTATAGACCAGCAAAACAAAAACTGGTCTATATTTGTAAATACTTTTAGAACTGACCTATATTTGTTATATCTTTTCAAAACTGGTCTATATGTGTAAAATTTCCTTAAAAAATTATACATCAATTTTACATAAGAACTTATAAACAAAAAATCCACATCAATAAGAAAGACTTACCACTTGCAAAAACTACTGAAATATGTTTTCGTTATGCTCCTTCGAACCCAATAGTATCAAATAATCATTCACCCATACTTTTCTCATGTGAGTACTGGGAATTTGGTAAATAATAGGCATGTTAAACATTATTTGGTGTAAGAGAATCAATATCCAAAAATATAAATATTTTATATTCATGTGTATAAGTTGATAGAGTTAAGGATGTGCACTAGAGATAACTATGTAATATGATTATATGACTTGACTCTTATAATGAATATTGTTCGAAATAAAGTAAGCTTTTATTTTCTATTGCATATATTGTTACATTGGAGCATAATTTATATTTTAAATATATTAAATATATGCAAGTAGAAAATCCATAGAAAGTGTTGACTAATAATTTAACCAGCCTCAGAATTATGGCCGAGAGTTGATACTAGCAAAAGTTACTCACTCCTTTGGGGATCATATCCAATACTTACATAAAACTGATTCAGTTTTGAGTTTACAAAACCTATGTTCATAACATAAATTAGTAAACCATTATTGTTCTGTCCCAAACTCCTTTGGGGTGGTTCACACAAGATCCATCATGCTCAAATTTTACGTGCAGCGTCTTGACTTACACAACCTGTCAACTCCCTGATCCATGATGTGTAGGGGTTTCTTATCATTTCATATCTTATACAAACTCATAAACTATGTTGTGGATTAAAATAAGTTTAACACAACTCTTAAGTATATATCTTTGTAGAAAGAAGTTAACACAAAATCACTTATCATCAATAGTACTTTATTCAACAAATTTCGGTTATTCCTTATCGATGCATCATTATGTATCATAGGGAGGAGCGGCTTAACGTTTAATATTATTCATTTTCAAGTACTTTTGAAACTCTTTTCAATATACTCACATATTCGATCACATCGACTTATATTTTTCCTTTGCATATTATGTTTTTCTACTTCCATTCTATATTCAATGAACTTATCACAGATATGCTACTTATGTATCAAATACACATGTCATGTTTATGATAATCATCGGTGAATTTAATGAAGTAAATGGATCTGTTATGGTAACATTAGAACTTGGATGCATTCTTCTATATTTATCAATCGAAGAGTTCAATGATTCTTTATTTCATTTCCACTGATTGAGTATTTTTCTTTTATTCGATTGAGGTACAATTCATCGGTATTATTTGATACATGATCATATGATCAAAGAATTATTTTTCAAAAATATGGCCAAGTCTATAATTCAATGTAAGTATACAAAGTTTTAGATATTTATGTATTTTCAATAATTAATGCATTACTTTTGTTATAAAAACAAATGCCATAAATTTTTCTTATAATGAATATTCATAAATTTCATATCGAAATAAAGCTATATCAATTTTCAGTAAATGCTCATGAAATACGAAGCTTCATTCAACCACTTAATAGGGATATTATTTCATCAACTACAATTAGTTTATAGTCGAAAGTTTCATATTAAATATCTTGAATCAATAAAATAACTTTCATAGAATATAATTTTCTATAGTAAATTATATTTGAAATAGAAATCACATTTCTTATTCCATATTAAGTATCTACTGGTATTTTAAATAATTCTCACTTATTATTCTGTTTTTGAAGCAGATGTGCCCTTTCAATCTCTTCATTCCAACTGTGCCCAAGTTACATCTACTCTCGTACATTCGTTTTCCTTTCTAAATGGTCAAACCATTCAAAAAGAAACTCTTAACCATATCGAATTCTTTTAAAAAATGCATTCGATTATCCTTAAGATCTATGGATATCGAATATGTTGCACTTTACATAAATTGACCAAACTAACACTTTAGTAATTGAATTCTTAGGTCCATCTTCTAGCTCTTAGACTAATGTTACATCTAACATGACATGATTCTTATTATAATCATTTGTATCGAATACATGATTTCATACTATGGTTTTTTTGCTCATTTCGAATGGTCAATTTTATCAAGATTTCTTATAAAGTGACTATTCGCCAGATAGCATTTATCTATGATCGAATATGGATCAAATATCCATATTCTTGCATTACTTTAGAGTTCAAAACTCATGGAAGATAATACACATCTCGGGCAAATAAAGTGATCAAGGTATGGATATATTTAGTATAGTTGTATAATTTGGCTCTTGCGTGGGTTCGACATGACAACATGTCAAAAGATTTATTGCTAAGTATACTTTATATTTCTATATCAATCTTAACGTAATGCTTTTGTATGTTTTAACTAATAAACAATTTTATTAATTAGATCAATTACACAAATCTATCGAAGCGGATAATTTTAATTTTGTAGAGCATGTGTTCTTACAATATTAGAAAGATTGAACATAATCCATTCATTTTTTTAATTAGGCTCCCAATAATTTTTTTAATATTACTCAAAACTCTAAGAGAAATATAGAAATCATTTGATTTCTCCGGTGAGTGTTAGGATTCGCTTGCCTTGGGATTCTTGCCTTGAGTTTGCTGAAAAATTCTTAAACCCGCAAGCGAAGGATGATCCTTTACCAGGTGTATCATATATAACTTCTAACCATGATCTTTGTTCTAATTTCAATTTCGAACTTGAGTTTGCTCAACAAGTCAAAAGAGATTATTCATTCACACCCATCCTTTGATGATGACTCGAGTACAATGCACATGCCTTGAGTTTGCTCAATAAATACATTCATATATCTTGCCTTGTCTAGCAATATATTGTTGATATTACATATAATATCTCTTGCTTGAGTTTGCTCAGTATGCAAGTAGTCTATTAATATATAAATGGTAAATGACAACTCTATATTAGAGATTCAAAATCTTTAATATATTTTGAGTGATATCAACTTAAGGGATGATGCTTTTCTTAAGAAATACCCTCGAGGTTTAAGTGTCGGACGTATCTTAAATCACGGTATACGTACCTTATGCATGTATTTACTCCAAAAAAAATATTTTGGATTTCAATTCGATTTTCATTATATTTATACACATATAGCCAAATAATTTTAATTTATTTATAAACATTTATAATTTAGTTAATTTGTATATTATTTGTATGCATACTATTAATTAAAACATATTTAATTAACTTCAATCATATTAATCAAATCATATTTAGTTAATTTTAATTCTTTAATTAATTAACCAAATTTACTTTACTTTATTTAAAATTCAAAAATATCATTTTATTCTCCTTAAACTATTTAAAAAGAATCGTCAACTATAACCATTATAGTTTTATGTGTATTAAACTAATATAGTAATATATAGTAATTAACTATTTATTTATTTAACTAGTTATTTAATAAATTTCAAAATTTATCCTATTTAATTTCTCGATTTTTTTAGGAAATCAAAACAGTTATTGAACTATAGATTATAACCTATATAGTTTTATTAAAATATATATCAACACATATAATTTAATAAATTAACATTTAATTAATTATTTACCAATAGTTCTTTTATTTAATTAAACATTTTTATTAAATATTCCGATAAATTCCAATTTTTTAATTTACTTTAAACAATTTAAGATAAATTTTTAACTACAACCTTTATAGTTACATATACATATATCACTACATATATGTATATAAATGAATCAAATACCTGTAAAATTTTGAAAAATATTAAATTAATTTCTCAAAACAACTTTTGAGAAATTTTAAGTTTATTTATAACATATATAAAATTTCCTTTATATTTTAAATATAACATCAAAATTTAAAATATATTTTAATTTTTAATCATAATTTGAAAATTAGCCCAATGCCCAAAATTAGTTTGGGCCTTACGTTTAGGCCAACCTTTCTCTTTTTAAAGTTTCCAATTAAATATAGAACAAATCTCTAAAGGAAAGGCAATTATAGTGTTATCCATAACTAAGTATTAGCATTAAAATTTGAGATCTGTAGTAACACATAAATACATATAAAAAAATCACATTTAAAACATTGTCACACCAAAGATTGAAAAAGAATTTTTAATCAAAACATTCCATATACATGTGTATTATAATTAAAAATTAATTTAATTTAAATTTCAAATATATTTTATTGAACAATGAAAACATAAAAATTATTTTGTTTGAAATCAAAATCGACTTAACCAAATTATATGTTGCAAGATGTTTCACTGTTTCAACAACACAGGAACGCTTTTGTAAAATTCAGATATTTTAATATAAAATCCATTATCATAAATAAATAAAATTTATGGAATATACATTTGTATATGCATATTTTTTTACAGCCAAAACAAACATACATCGATAATATATTTCTCTTAAATATGTATAAAGAATTAGTTTCATGTTTTATAAATGGCAATTACTTCTAATCAAATCTAATAAGTAGAAATAGAATATTTAGATATACATGAATTTTAGAGCAAGATTGAACATCACGAATGAATAATTCAAGCCTGAAGTGATCTTTCCCTTTGTTTGAGGTAAAAATATTTTAGCCATGGGATAAAAAGAAGAAAAGTGGCAGCTATGGAAGAGGATGAAGAAAGAGGAAAGTTGAATGAACGAATTAGTGAGGAAGATTTGTTTTGTGGAAAGAACGAAAAGTTTTCCCATTCTCCCTTTTAAAACCTTCCTCTTTAATTCCTTAATTAAAGAAAATCGATATTTAAATCGTTTCTTTCTTTCTTATAGTCAGCCACGATCATGTCCCATGTGGTCCAAAAAATCCCTAGGCATGTTCAAGTAATTAAATATATAAGCTTGTTTATATATGTATTGATATATATATATATATATATATATAACTTTTATATGCACACCAAATAATTACTAACAATACCGAAAACATCAAATAAATTAATAATTCCTAAATATTAGTTAATTTATAACACTTTGTAAACTAGATAAATTGTGTGGCTTTTTGAAGAATTTACAATGCAGTTGTGTGACTCAGAGATGTGACTTCAGCCAATGATTAATAATTAATACTAAACAACTCAAACATTAAAGTTTATATGTCACCTTAGCTATTATTGTGACATTCTGGCCGAATTCTTCGCTTACGGACCTTTTCAGTAAAATCATATTTTATTTTATGATAAGCGTTACCATTTAGTAACGATAATTTATATACGCTAAGTTCGACAAAACTTTATAACTTTAGATATATGGAATATGGTATTGGTCCAAATTCCAACATTATCCACATTCAACTTGGTTAGTCCAAAAACAATGTCCTTGGACTGATGATAACATTTATTATTAGCCGTAATACTCTGGCCAGAGATTTTGACTTTGAATTGATTGCAGTTGACCATGATACTAACCTCATACAACCAAGGAGACAAATTTTCTACCGAATAGTGCTTCACTTCTAATGCTTCAGTTTAGACCCAACTATAGTCACTCAATGGATTTCCATGCCATGATTTAATTATAATCAAAGTGGAGTATTCACATTGAATTTCCATAGCATTTTCAAGTCAAGAAAACTATATAAAATCGTTACATTGAGATTTCCTATTTGATATGGTTGTTATCAACCAACAAAAAACTCTCAAATGAGTCATTCCATAGTTACCTAAGAACTAAAAGTACGTAATCTCTTGGTGCCTCCAACTGCCATAAGTAATACACTTGCCAACGTTTAGAGAGTGTTACATGATCTCATCTCAACGAATGAATCGATATCCTTTTCTCGAAACAACTTGATCACGAATACTTAAAAAAATTCATTTTATTTTGTGATTAATTACATATACAACTAAAACTATTTGCAAATACATTCCTATAACATTTTATTTAAGGATTTCCTGTGTCATATACTTTGAGTTAATTACTTAATTAATTATATCACAGTATAACAAAGTATGTAAAAGGAAACAAGCACTACTACTATGAACAAGATTGACTACAAAGTTAGATATATGTAACAAATTACATAATTTTCCCTAGGGCATACAACTAACTCTTTTATATACGGCTTTAAGCATAGTTATCGGTCCGTCATCAAGGGGTGAATCTCCTATATGAGGGTCAAGCGAGTCATTTTCATTTTCTTTCGTGCATGCTTCTAGGTCACATTAATCTAGCACATATATTATATTCTCTATGGCTTCCATATTTGGGACCGACATTCACACTTGAACCTTAGGCTATAGTTCCCTTTCGCTCTTATAGATGAGTCCGACGACATTGAGGAAGATGGATTGTTGTATCTTCAGTTCCCTTTTTCCAACAGTGGTGAACTTGCTCATTTTATGTTGCATGAGCTATTTCTTCTAGTTGGGTCTGGCCAAGGAAAGATGATCCCCACCATTTTTGGTGCCCTAACCTAGCACGATCGAGAGTTGAGTGGGTTGTGCGCTATTTCAGGGGTGGTGGTAGTTGCGGTTGTTATAACCCCCGTAAAATGAACCATAACTAAATGGATTAAACTGAACTAAATATGATAAGATTGAATATGAAAATTTTATAAAGTTTGGAATTTTACCACGAAAATTATACCATTGCATTCGTGGTGAAATTCTGATATGTTTTCATATATTACACGCTGAAAACAGAGCTCAAACGAAGAAGTTATGAGTGTTTGAAGTTTTTAGAATTAAATTAATTTAGTTTGAATTCAAATTCAAATGAGAATTTAAACTTAGGGTTTAAATTTCAAAATTAGCTTGGGGCTAAGTAAAAATTTTAGTTAACATTTAACATTAAAGTTAAATAGGTCAAGAAATTGATTAAAAAGCAATGGAATAAATAGATACCCTAAATAATCAAACAGTTGACACCTTTACTATGACCGGTCAACCCCTAACAGTCGATTGATTGGGGAGGGGTGGTCTACCGGTCAAAGCCAAATTTTGGCAGTGGGACTGGGGTTTGAAGGGGTGTGCTATTTATTTGTACGCTCTAGATTTTCCCATTTTAGGCTATTTTCATTCTACGGTTCTAGTGCATTTCAACCCCTATAAATAGAACCCGATCCTCTCCACTTTTTCATATTATTTTAAGGAATTCAATGAAATTCTGCCATGTTTATCTCTCCAAATTAGATTCAGAAACTCCATAGAGATTTCAGGTAAGAATCCAGTCTATTTTCTATTTACTTCTTCCTCCTCCAACCTATTCTTATTCTATTCTCCTCCAATTATTCTAAATCTAATACACACACACACACACACACACACACACACACACACACCCCTCTTCCCTATTTTGTCTATATGTGTGTTTGTCTATCAAAACAGAGAGATTCTAAAAGAGATTATAAGGCATGCAAATCCAAGGAAGGCGAACCTAAGTCATTTTTATGAATGGAAACCTTAGTATTTTTTCTGCAATTGTTTAATGTATTTATTTTTGGATTTGAATATGTCATAGAGTTTTTGGAATTTTGAAAATATGATAGATAAAATCCACCAAAATTCCTTTTTATTTCGATATGTCAATTCTATGTTGATACTCTCAATTATTTACATTAATTAATTTTATAGTCTATTGCACTTCTCATTCTCCTTTGGTTCAAGTTATGATTCTTCGATAAAATAAGGGGTTTAGATTATGGATTCTATTTATAGTTTACACAACTTATTCTTATCTATATGTTTGTAAAAGAGGAATTGAATAGAATATGGGGTTTAGATTGCAATTCTTGTTATTTAAGATATTCCATTGAATTGGTGTAATAAGTTGAGTTTCTAATTTATTAACAAGTCCGTTATTGCAACTTTGATTATGAAAACTTATTTCCTATCTTTTTTATTAGAATCCTATAATAACTTGGGAATTTGAAGAAAAATGGCTTGTAATAATATATGGTTAGGGAATTGAATAAAATCCATGTATTTAGAACTTATTATGTGCGAATATTTATTTATCTTTATATATGTAATTAACATATAATTATTTCTTATATGACGTAGTTAATTATACATTTATTTACATTTATTTCCCCTATTAGGAAGGTAAAGATTGTCAGGCAAAAATAAGAGAAAACTCTTATATAGCGTAATTATTATTTTAAGGCGTAATAAGTAAGATTCCTTATAAGGCCTTATTTATGAAACGGTGAGAAGAGAGAGAGAGAGAGAGAGAGAGAGAGAGAGAGAGAGAGAGAGAGAGAGAGAGAGGTGTGTGTGTAGAGAGTAATTTATTTATGGCTGAGTCATAGGAATATGAGGTCAACAGAGATACATGACGGAAGTCTGCCCTTCACTTTAAGGAACCACCAGTTGTGTACACTTTTATGCATGTGAGATATCCTTATGATCAATATTTGTAATGACGCGAGGTTGGTCCCAAATTCTACAGGGGAAACCTGCTAAACTAATCTGGCTACATGTTCCTATGAATAGCGGACTAATGTGAGACATCATTATGAGTATGGGCCATAAGACGAAGGGCCTACTTTGGGATTTGTAGGTATTAAGTGGTTGGACCCGCCCCTCTTTCCCAGAGACGTATTAAATGGACAAAGGGACCCGTTAGGTGGTTTCTCTACTGGGATCCGTTTTTGGAAATAAGTCTTAAATGACACGGTCTGCCTTAATTAAGGTTTTAAATGACCAGAGTCTACCAATTTTTCATTTGGAAGTATTAAGTGGCCTATGGGATTGCATATGATGTCAGCTAGATAGTACCATTGAGGAGCATGCTTCTGGAAATAGGTCTTAAATGATAGGGTCTGCCTTAATTAAGGTCTTAAATGATCAGAGTCTGCTTATTTTCCACTTCGAAGAATTAAGTGGCTTTGGTAGCGTCTTTTACATTATTAGCTATTTATGACGTACGATTGGATATGGGATTTTAGAAACCTGCTTCTGGAATGGAAGGTATTAAGTGGTTAGACACAGCTCCTTTCCTTATAAAGAAATATTAAATGATTTTAATGGTTTTATGTTGGTATATATATTCTTATTTTGAAATATAATTTCCAAGTATTGAAAAGGGAAAACTCGAGGTTTTTATTCACCAAACACTTGTTGTTCTGACTCCCTCCTTATTACAACACAAGTTAAGGATGGAATGATGGCGATAACGATGCTAAGAGACGGAGAAGTTTGGCTTATGGAAGTATGTTTTATTATTACATGCTTTTGTATGTACCCATGTAACGGATACTATGTTATAGTTTTTATGGAATTCTATATCATGGCATTTTTATGGTTTTGAATTAAATGGGTACACTTTGCTATTATATTTTATTTTATTCGTTGGGCTCTATACTGTTCTTTTCTAGCTCTACCAACAACTTAGCTTTGAATGGATCTAAGTTTCGATGGGTCTTTTCTGGGTCAAAATTTAGGCCTGTTCCAGGGTGGGTTGTTACATTTGGTATCAGAGCCTAGGTTATCCGATCAATGGGAAAAGTATACTATGCGTATGAGTAGCTGCTACCATATTCCGAAAGGGTGGATGATGCAACTGTGAGTTGGAAAATCAATAGAGTCAAACTTTATAGGACCTAGACTTCCTTATCATTTCAGGCCCTATAAGTATTAAGGTAAGAGGGATATGAATCGTAGATGGAAAGTTTGATAGGAAATAAATAACCTTAAGGAAACGTTCGTAAGGCAGATAATTATTATGGACAATTTAACATTTATGGAGGTAACCGATGAAATTGTTACGTATTAATAAAATATGAAGGTAAGGAAAGGAGCAAACTTCTTAAGAATCAATACACTTATCACCACAAGTAGGAAATTAGATTTTTAAAGGGTCGAGTAAAAAGGCTTAAAAGAATGAAAAAAATTTAATCCTACCTTTTGGGACATAATTGGATTAAAAAATTTCTTTGAAAACCCCTTAGTAATTTTAAAAGTGCCTTTTGAAATGAAGATCTTATAAGTTAGAAATTTTTGAAAAAGTGATTTTAGATGTCTTTTACGTTATACCACCGTTTGTTTTGTAAAAAGTTTGAAAAGAGGTTGTAAATTTAAAATGGGTGGTGAAATATTTTGGTATATGATTTTAATTTACAATTTTTATGACCTGAGAAGTTGAAGAAAAAAAATAGTTTTCATTTATTAACTTCTCTATTTAAAATTTTGATTGGATTAAAAAAGCTTTCAAATTCCTAGTTTTTATGTTCATCTATTTTTCTATGTTTTATTTCCTATGCAATAAATTTTGAAGTTATACGTTCTAAAACTTCTTAGAAGCTGTATAAGTTGGAAATTTTTGGAAACATAAATATGGTTTTAGACAGCTTTGGAGATATACCACCATTAGTTTTAGAAAAGTTTGAAAAAGTAATGCAATTTTTAGAACTGATGAATTTCTTTAAAACAAAATGGTGGATGGTTTTAATTGTAAATTAATGACATAAAAAGTTTTCATTTGTTAACCTTTTTAATTTGATTAAAAAGATTTCAATTTTTGGTTCTTTGATCCTTCTATTTTTCCTTGATTATAAACCTAAAAGTTCTTTTTTTAAAACTATTTTTAGGGGTTTTTAAATAAAAATAACACCAATTTTGGGATAGAGAAATAGAAAATAGAAAGAAAAGAAAGTCTGTTAGTATAGGAAGGAGAGCATTCCCATATAAGGAGATGGAAAGGATAATGGATGGAACTTAGATACTAATAGAATTGTGAATTTTGATGGATGAGATATCAAAAGAAGTAACAGATTAAGATAGAAGTTGTCTTTGTTTAATCTATCTATTTTTCTAACATATAAAGTTATAAAAGGTATCTCTGACCATGGATTGGATTTAAATGATGATTCGTAAATAAATTAGATGTTTTTGTATAAGGAGAAGCGTTTATATAAAGATGAGAATTTTATATGTTTTGTCCTAATTTGAATACAAAAGTTATTTGAATAATAATAATATTGGATTTGAAAAAGAAAAGTGTTTCATGAGATTTTAAGAGTTTCGAGCAAGGTTACGAGATATATTTGATCAAATAACAGTATTAGGTAATAAATATTATTGTACGCTTTAGAAGGAAATAACTGTTATTTTGAAATGATGATTGTGAAAAATTATATTTTTGTAAACTATAACTCTTATAGCTAGAAAACTCTTTGAAATAAAAATGGTCTAACATATTATTTTAGATGGATAATTAAGTCTTGAATCTTTTGTGTTAAAATTTCTATTTCAAAAAGGAGTAAATCCTTATCTTAATACACTATTGAAAAAGAAAGTTTTTATTAAGTTCCTTTTTGAAAAACCAAGAAAATTTTGAATGCCGTAAATTAGAAAGTCTAATTTTTAAGAAACTTTTTGAAAAGGAAAGTTTTAAAAAGGGAGATTATTTTATTCCTATTTAGGAATAAAGGACTTTTTAATCTTTAATAAAGGTTTTTATTAAAGTTTAAATTTTCAAAAGATGGAGATATTGAATTTGATACTTCATGTTTTAAGTATTGCAAGAAATGAAGTAATAAATGCTTATTTTTAAATAAGTTTATTTGTATGAAGATATTTTTTGTGTGCAAAATTTATGATATTATAAAATTTTATGGAGTAGATAAGAATCATGACCTAGGTAGGATAGACTAGGATATGAGTTGAAGTAGAATGTGCAACCTGATCTAGAAATTTGAAGTCAGTCCTAAACCTCTATTTGGAGAAGTTGGAAAGGTATAAAGATATTTCAAATCCATAATTAGATTGTTTATTAGGTTGCATATATAATATGAATTTCTATGTTTTAATTTTGGAGCAATTTCCATTTAATTTCCATAAATCATCCAATTCCCAAAATTTTGTATAAAAATGCGTTGTTTGAAGTAACAAGGACTAGAAAGAAAAGAGATGTTAAGAGATGGATATTCTTTTCCATAGTTTATACCGCTTCATTAAAAAGGAAAAATAATAATTCCTTGCAATTTCAAACAAAGAAAAACCTTCATTTGCGGTAAATTTATGAGAAATTATGATGGTAGTTTACTTGGAAGCAAAGCTTCGATAAATTAAAATATAAAAATCAGTATTGTAATTATAGAATTAGTAGTTAGATATAGATGTCGTATAGCTCCGCTAAACTACTAGAATATATATAGGTTGTACAGATTACAAATATACGTGTATTAGTTAGTAATTGATGGATTGAAATTTATGGACGTTAATTACAAATTTAACGGGCAATAAGTTTGTAATTAATGAGAGGAAAAGTAATTTAGTGGGGACTAATTAAGAAAAATTGGCAATTCATTTAAGGAAGAAAGAAATTTGGGTAATGAATGAATTTTGAAAACCTAAAGAAGGTTAAAAGATTGAAGAAGGATTAATTGGAAAGGGTCTTATTTTGACAGTAAGGTCAGCTGCTACAGATATTAATTGAAGCAATAAATGGACCACGTTTATTAAATACCCTAAAAAAGAGGAAATTAAGAAAATGTGTAGCAATGGAGTGAAATATTAAAGATAACTCATATTAATTTAGAAAGGAGTGGTAGGACCTCAACACTATTTACATTGAATGATAATAGATGGCAATTTCCAGCAAAATTTTCTTTTGGAGTTCTTGGATTATAGTTGCTAGTTGTCTTCCTTAGTTGTTGGAAAAGTAGATGATGTGGTATAAGATATATTCCCATTTTATTCCTATGTAGACTTCATGAATAGGATTTAAAACACTTGATATATGTTGGAAAGCAGAGTAAATAAGAAAATTTTATGGAAACACTTAACTAGTGATAGACCATTGGTAAAACTGGAAGTTAATGAGGAAATTAGGTTAGGAGCCTAAAGTGAGTAAATGTTTCAATCTCAAAACTTAGATTTTGGGAAGCATAAGGGATTTATCTCACAAAATGCCACCGTGGAAAGAAAAGAGGAAATGTATAGGAGTGATAATGGTATTTCCTATTGATCAAGGATTATAAAGCAGGTGGTAGATATTTTTCCATTAGAAGTAATGGAACTCCAGCACTCCAACACAGCTTTATGGACTTGCACTTTGCATCATTAGTGATAGGGACTCTTAATTTACCAGAAATTTGGAGGGGTTTGATAGTAGCTTTCGGAACTAGCTTTAGGAACTTCGTTGAATCGGAGCATCGCTTACCGACTAAAGACTGACGGACAAACTGAAGGAGTGGACGGGAAACATGGAGGATTTGTTGATAGCTAGCATCTTGGACTTTGGAGGACCTTGGAGTGGCGCTAACCCTTAGTAGATTTCGTGTAGAATTGTAGTCATCAATGGACGATTAGTATGACACCTTTGAACATTTTTTGGGAGGCCATTTGTATCGTTAAACTGTGGGTGGAAAACCACCAAGAAATTCTACTCGAACCAAGTTTGTATTGCGAGATTTTGGAAAGTCGGTATTGATTGGGCAGCATACCATTTGAAGAGTTGGAAAGTAGGCACCATATTTATTGAGCATTTTCCTTATACGGGAAAAAACTAGAAAACTTTTATGTTGGTAGTATTCCATGATGTTTTTGCATTTGAGAAAATACCTTCGTATTATAACAATTGTTGTAGAGTCTAATCGGTAGGAGGATTTTAAGATGAAGCCATTAGCGTCCCGTGCCATTGCATGCATCGTAGAGCATGGAAGAAGCTCCACAATAAAGAATTAGATTGATCAGAGTGCAATAGTGGGAAATCTAATGGGAGACATGAGGACTCTTCGTCCTAAACCTTTCTCTGGAGAATTTTCTCTCCAGAATTACGATTTTGGTTACATCATAGTTGCTAGATTGGATGGTAGCAGATGGTTACTACACTTTTCACAATTACTTTACACTCATGTAATAATTTTAATGCATGTTTAGTGTATTTGTATACATACTTTAATGACACGATTACACACTCACGTTAGGATTGACTAGGGTTGTGATCATTTAGTATGTTGTAGTACATAATCACATTGCACTATTGGTTGAGTAGATGATTGTGTAGATAACTTGGTTTTATAACATGGATATTCTTCTGCGTTACAATGCTTTCCCTTTGAAATAATTCGGGACGAAATCCTTTATAAAGGGGGAGAATGTAACACCCTAAAAAATGAAGCATAATTAAATGGATTAAATTAAGATAAATATGATGAGGTTGAATATGGAATTTTATGAAGATTTGAATTTGACCGTGAAAGTTCTTCCGTTGCGTTCATGGAGAAATTTTGATCTGTTTTCATATATTATATGCTAAAAATAGAGCTCGAACAAAGAATTTATAAGCGTTTGAAGTTTTCAAGATTAAATTAATTTAGTTTGAATTCAAATTCAAATGATAGTTTAAATTTAGAGTTTAAATTTCAAAATTAGCTTGAGGGCTAAGTAAATGCTTTAATTAACGTTTAACATTAAAGTTAAATAATATAACAAATTAATTAAAAAGCAATGAAATAAATAAATACATAAAATAATCAACTGGTTGACACCTTTACTGTAACCGATTGAGGAGGGGCCGTCGGCCGGCCAATGCCAAATTTTGGCAATGTTGGCTAGAGTTTGAAAGGGTGTGCTATTTATCAGTACGCTCCAGATTTCTCCATTTTAAACTATTTTCATCCTTTGGTTTTGGTGCGTTTCAACCCCTATAAGTAGAACGCTATTCTCTTCACTTTTTTTCATAACTCAATGAAACTCTGCCATTATCATCTCTCCAAATTAGATTCAGAAACTCCATAGAGAATTCATATAAGAATCCGATCTATTTTCTATTTATTTCTTCATCCTCCAACCTATTCTTATTCCATTCTCTTCCAACTATTTTGAATCTAATAAATATATATACCTCTTCCCAATTATCTATGTGTATATCAAAAGATATAGATTCTAGAAGAGATTGTAAGGCATGCAAATCCAAGAAAGGTGAAGCTAAGGCTCTTCTGTGAGTGAAAATCTTAGTATTTTTTTAGCAATTTTTTAGTACATATCTTCTTGGATTTGAGTATGCCATAGGGTTTTTGGAATTTTGAAAATATGATAGATAAAATCCCCAAAAATTCCTTTTTATTTTGATATGTCAATTCTATGTTGAGACTCCCAATTATTTCCATTAATTAATTTCATAGTCTATTCCACTTATCCTTCTCCTTTAGTTCAAATTATGATTCTTCAATAAAATAAAGAGTTTAGATTACTTAATCTATTTATAGTTTACACCACTTATTCTTATCTATTTCTTTGTAAAAGAGGAGTTAAATAGAATATGGGGTTTAGATTGCAATTCTTATTATTTAAGATATTCCATTGATTGGTATAATAAATTAAGTTTCTATTTTATTTACAAGTCTGCTATTGCAGTTTTGGCTATGAATATCAATTTGCTGTTTTGTACATTAGAATCCCATGAAAGCTTGGGAATTTGAAGAAAAAAGGCTTGCAATAATATTTGGTTAGGGAATTGACATTTAACGCTAGTTTAGAACGTAAAATCCATGTGTTTAGAACTTATTATGTGTGAATATTTATTTAGCCCTATTTACGTAATTAATATATAATTACTGCATATATGGCGTAGTTAATTAGACATTTATTTACATTTATTTCCCCCATTAGGAAGGTTATCGATCGTCAGGCAAAAATAAGAGAAAACTCTTATATAGCCTAATTATTATTTTAAGGCGTAATAAGGAAAATTCTTTATAAGGCCTTATTTATGAAACAGTGAGATAAGTGTCCATGTGCATCTGCGTGTGTGTGTGCATGTATATATATAAATATGGAGAGTAATTGATTTATGGCTAAGTCATAAGGATATGAAATCAATATGGTTCCGCCCTTCACTTTGGGGCTAGTAGCAATTATGTACACTTTTATTGATGTGAGATATCCTAATATTTAATATTTGTAATGATGCGAGGTCGGTCCCAAATTCCGTAGGGAAATCTGCCTAGATAATCTAACTTTTAGTTCCTTGGAATAACGGACTAATGTAAGATGCCATATGGTCATAAGACGGACGGCCTGCTTCGAGGTTTGAAGGTATTAAGTGGTTGAACCCGCCACTCTTTCCCATATGAAGTATTAAATGGCCAAAGGGACATGCTAGGTGGTATTTAAACAAGGGTTTGCTTTTGGAAATAGGTCTTAAATGACGTGGTCTGCTTAATTTAGGTCATAAATGACCAGAGTTAGCCTATTTCTCACTTGGAATTATTAAGTGGCATATGGGATTCCGTATTATGTCAGCTAAATAGTACCATTGAGGAGCATGCTTCTAGAAATAGGTCTTAAATGACGAGGTCTGCCTTAATTGAGGTCTTAAAAGACTAGAGTCTGCCTATTTTCCACATGAAAGTATTAAGTGGCTTGGGTACCATCTCTCACATTGTTAGCTATTTATGAGTATGATTACGGTATGGGATTTTAGAAGCCTGCTTCTAGAATGAAAGGTATTAAATGGTTGGACCCACCTCCTTTCCTTATAAAGAAGTATAAAATGATTTTATCGTTTTATGTTCATAGACATATTCTTATTTTGAAATATACTACCAAAGTGTTGAAAATGTAAGACTTGAGGTTTTTATTCACTCTACACTTGTTGTTTTGACTATCTCGTCATTAGAATACAGGTTAAGGACGGAGTGATGGCGATGACAATGCTTAGAGATGGGGAAGCTTGGCTTGTGGTAGTATTTATAATTATTACTTGCTTTTATATGTACCCATGTAACGGATATTATATAACGGTTTTTATGGCATTTTGTATTTTGACATTTTTATGGTTTTGAAATAAATGGGTACACTTTGCTAATATATTTTTTTCCATCTGCTGTAAGTAGTGAAAGATTAGTTATGGCTCTATACTATTATTTTCTTAGTTCTATCAACAGTTTACCTTAGAAGGAATCTAATTTTCGATGGGCCTTTTCTGGATCGCAATTTATGCCTATTTCGAGGTGGCTTGTTACAGTTGCTTTGAGTTTAAGGCTACATGTGGTCCCGATACAAGCATGAGTATTGGATGGTTTTGGCGTTATTTCTGGTGTACGACCATTGCGCGTAGCCAACACTTTTTGAAACATGGGAACTCTCTTTTTTCCTATCGAAGTTATAAGATGTAGCAATCTTTGGCAACATATTAATTGCTTCGGATGCATCCTATCCCTCCTTTGGTTGGGGACTTCATTGTGAGCTGTTGGTGAGGTATGATTGCATTAGGGTCTACTAGTGCTGCCTTAAGTATTAAGATATTATAAGTGGATCGGGAGTCCACTACAATAAAGTTTACCTAAACCTTGATCGTGAGAAGTTCTTGGTCGAAAGTGACTTATGTATGGCTATCCCTAGAGGTTCTATGCTGAAACACTTGGATCCATTGATGGGTAGTGCTCAAGGAGTGAAGTTGGAGGCGAGCTTTAGTTTGTTAAAATCCTTGAACATTACATTGACGGAGCTGCCCCTACAAATAAAGACTCAATGCACCTTTGTACAAGCAACATTGAAAAAATGACCGTGGGTCATGATGTGGGAAACCAACTCCTCCTTTTCCTTCTATAGTGAAAGCGGTGTCTACTTCTTTAATTTCAACCCAAATGGCCTTTGGTGCTTGGAGCTTAACCGAGTATATCTGATGGTTTAGCCCGAGCTCTCTCATGTAATGGGCTTGAGTGCCCTTGCTGCTCTCAGCCACATGCGACCTCCATGAATAGACAATATCTCTATATTAATGGTAGCTATATTGTTGTCATTTGCCCACTGTGGTGGGATAGGCAGATTAGTTCTGGTGCCCTTTCTCAACTAATTAACTCACATAGTACATTAGGACACACTGGTGGATCTCTCGCTCTATTTCATCCTTAAGATCTCGACACTCATTGGTGGAGTGGTTGTTGGACTGACGGAATTAACAATACTGTCCATTACCCCCAAGGCTTCTCCTTCTGCCCAAATTGGGAGAGAGATGGTCATTGAAAGTGCATGCTATCTTATGTGGCAAGATAGTTGGACTTTAAGTTATGATTAAAAGTTGCATAGTTTATGTACCTGAGTTTGAAATGCGAGCCCTCTTCAAAGTGATTTTTTTATTTTCATATTAACTATTCTTTCGGATGTCGTCTTCCTTTGGGCCAGCTTTGTTACTTTCTGCTCTCTCCACCGCTCGGAGGGATCGACCTCTTCTACCCTCATAATGTTATTTTCCTTATCGAGGAATTCTATTATGGATGATATGGGTTTTTTCTATAGCTCTTTCCACATTCTGGAATTGTATCTCACCTTTTAACAAAAGGAGACTTGTAAATTATTTTTGTCCCTGCCTCTTTCTCTTGTTGACTCCTTATTGAAGCAGTTTGCCTATGAGCACAATGATTTATTCGACCCTGCCTAATGTTGCCTAGGTTGCTCTCCATTATGATCCTTGTTTCCGATGCGAAGGAGCAAGCTTTGAAGTGGGCACATAACCGGGCCCATGAGTGTATGCCTCTAGTCTGAAGGTGAAGGAACCAACGAGTGGCTGACTTGGTTAGGGTCTAGGCAAACAAGAGGCGCTTGGTATGGTCGGAAAGCTGGCCTGCATGGATTATAAGTTAAATGCTATAATATGGTCAGATGGACCAATGTTCACATCATACTAATCCTTGGGTGGAAAACGGACCTCCAGTGGATGTAAGTGTTCAAAATTTATTCAAAGAAGGGTTATTTGTTTTTGCCATCCGACAAACCCTCGCCAATGTTTCTGGCTTGGATCATGTGCATTTGCTGGCATAAGGCTATCTTCTTTTCTCAAAGACCAGTCACTACATGACTGAGTGGAGCTAACCCCTATCTAGGGATGAGGGATCTTTAACGATGGTAAGGAGAGAAGGAACGATGATGGTGGACTAGTGTAAGGGATTTTTGTCTGTTGATTGAGGGCAATCTAGACTGATGGACCTCCTCTCTTTAGACCTAGGCCGAGTTATCCCCGTATAGAATCATTAATAGACCAGTGGCTCCTTTGGTTTAGGATCCCCAACTCAACAACAACCATTAAGGTGATCAAAATGCAGGTCATGCCCCCATTTACCGCTTGAAGGCAATTAAACGCAGATAGTCTTTCTACCTAGTGGGGCAGTGATCTGCCTGGACTTCTTGGTGCAATGTTGGTTCAGGTACTAGAACATCATGGTCATACTTCTGCTCATGGGTGAAGGAATTGGGCTGGGTTGCGATGGGTAAATAGGACAGATTTAAAAAAATAAATCATGTTTCTAGATTATTGGACCTACAAAATCTAAAGGATGAGCTAGATCCAATCTTGATTGATTAAATAAAATCTAATTTTATCAAATTTTCTAATTTGATTAATTAATGAATTAATAATTAATGTAACTAATGAGTATACCATTGTACATTGATATGTATATAATGTGCAAGTGCAACATATAATGTATACATGGTTAATGTCTACGTGTATAAATGTTGAGATTTGCATTTGTAACTTATACGTTCACCATTTATATACATGTGATGATTAGTATTTAATAAATTTATAATATATAAATTTGATTGTAAAATTCAACTTTATATATGATAAACTATAAAATATCTTGTCTACTTTTACTAATTCAAATTATTTTAAATTCAAATTTTGTATTTAAAATATCTAATTAAGAATTAGTAAAACATTTTAAAACTCAAAAATATATCTTAAAATTATCTAAAATATCTTTAAATAAATTTAAATATGTATATTTATGTAAAATAATTATTAAAATAAAAATTAATTATATATATGTGTGTGTGTGTATTATTTATCATTTATTTAAAAATACACAACATTGTTTAATTTGTATAAAAAATTATATATAATTTTATTATAAAATAAATATTTAAAATGATATGTGTGTGTGTGTTTATACAAACACATATATTATTATTTGTTTAAAATACATGATGTTATATTACTATGTATTAGCATTTATATATATATCTTTGTCATAAAATAAATATATAAAAGTTATATGCATGTAATTGAATCTATCTGGTCAGTAAAAATTTTTTTATAAAGAAAACTAGTTTTGTTATATTTAGGAATGTCTCTTAGATGTGTATAAAGAAAATTAAGAGCAAATTCATTTTGTTATGAAATAATGGTCATATGCATAGATGGTACCCAATACAAATAAATATGCAAACTAGCCTATTTTTTATTATGAAATGGTATGAACAAAGAAGCATAAAACTCGATGTTATGTTTTTTGCGATTAGCTTGGTTTTGTATGAATTTTAGGTGAGAAAATATGAAGAAGAAAAACTTATAATTTATATTTTTCCATACAAATATTCATAAACCAGATATACATCTCATAATCTTTCAGGTCACAATCAATCTTATGCAATCATGTGCAATAACATTTCACCTTTCAATACAACATATTGATCTGGATATCATATATTGATACAATTATGAGACAATTTCGGTAAAACTACTCTTTAGGTATGTACATACATCTTATGACATGGGAGTTGAGACCAATTATGAAAGTCATAACTCCACTAAATTACACATGTTAGTCAGCATAGAAGAAAAATAAGTGATAATGTATATGCTATCTAGTAAACTTGCATGGTCATTATTTAACAAAACTATACTCATTATCCATTCACCTTAACCATTATGCTTTGAACAACTTTCAGTATTTTATTATTTTGTATTTTTTTTATAGAAGTTACAAATCAAAAACAACATCTGACCTTGGTTTCATTCTTTAGGTTGCATCATATGTGGAAATTCTTTCATGTTATTTTCCATTTATACTCAAATCTCTTTTGGTTTTACTTCAAGATTAAAGTAAAAAATAAAAGTGACTGGTTCCAGTGTTTTGTATACTTTTTATTTTTGGTCGGATCCATTCTACAATTATTTTGCATTCATTGGAAGATGTAGATTTCTTCTTTGCATTTCTTTTAGGCTGGCTTTTCCATTTACGTATTCTTTGCAACCACATCTCATTCCCTTGCTCCTGAGCATTCGTTTCATTAAAATATAAAAAATAATTGCTTGTTGAGACAACAATTCTATTTAATCACAACTCTTGGAGCTGAATCTGCATGTGGATGAGAAATCGCAATCTTGACTCAAGCCAACATTTTATATTATTTGAACTAACAATTGTTTAACATACCATGATATTGAGAAGTATATTTTGTGTTTTCGTTAATTAAAATATTCGATTTAGTAATGTATTCACCAAATTTGTATCGTTAAACGGTAAAATAAAGTAGATAGAGAAAAATGAATGCTAAGTGATGGAGGAAGTTGCATTAAAGACAATAATAGTGTTTTAGTGGAAAAACATGGCTATAAGGATTGAAAAAAATACCTTTAGCATACACTGAAATATTTTGAGGACGTTTAAATACATTTCAAAAGCTTTAAAATGAGGTTTCCTATTATAAATAGACAATAATATGAAAAGTAAACATTGTATGAAATAATAACTAATATACATACTATAATTTTTTATAAATTATGCGTTTGACTAGAGAATTTTTTTAATTATCGCCAGACATATTTTTAATAATTTAATGTTATATATATTTCTAAAAAACTATACTAAATTATTTTACAATTTAGAAATAGGAAATATTCATTTAAAACTAATAAAAAAATATCTTAATATTTAACAATTATTATATGCATATGCAAATTATGGCCAAAAAAATATTTACTTAATTTATTTTATCATTCTTCATTTTAAAAATTTATTTTAAAACAATAGGTTTATGTAGGTCATTTGTTTGAAATTATTGAATGCATTAATTTTTGAAAGGGATAGTTATCACAAATATAAAATGTTTATTATAGAGTTAACTCTATATAAATATGTAAAAAGACTATTACCTTCCTATAGTTTGCCTTAGAACCACACCTTGATATATCAGTCTTCTAAATTCTGAATCAGCACCACTGTTGCTAGCAATCGATGCTTCAACAGTGGATCTAGTTGTATTTTTGATGGATGTGAATTAGAGATGAAAAATAGAGTTATGGGATAAGAAAGTGGAATCCATGAATGGGAAGAGAGAAGCCAATTTATTTAAAGAAAGTGGCAGCTATAGATTTGAATTTAGTAAGATCTGGAAAAAATATCTTGGACCAATATCACTCCAATTCAAAAAAATAGCCCTTTTTGCCCCCACTTTCTTACTGCATGGATTATTGTCAATAATGAACTAGATACCCCCACTTATCCTATTAGTAGTTTATTCAATTTAAATCTAATTTAAATTAATATCGATATCGTATATCGATATACATGTACACAACTTTTATATGCATATCCAATAAATTACTAATGGCACCCCGAATGTTTCCATCAGCAATTTCATTTTACTAAACACATCTCGTATAATAAATAAAATATTAATTCATATTTCATAAATATTAATTAATTTATAACTATTATAAATGAATTAAGCCAAGTGTTATTTCGAAGATTAACCAGATTTAGTTGTGCGACTCATGGCTTTGAATTTAGCCAATGATTAATATTTACACAATTTATATACTAATGTCCACACATCACCTTAGCTAGTGGTCTGATAATTTGGCTTAATTCATCACCTACAAAATTCATCGATAAAATCTAATTATACAAATTCAAGAGGTACCTTTTAGTAATGATTATTTCACACCAATTCTCTTTGATGACACTCTATCACATTAGGACTTATGGAATTTGGTTATGGCCTAAAATTCCAATACCGCCCATATTAAACTTAGTTAAACCATAAACCAAATCCTTTGTTAACATTTATCATTAATCATTCTACTCTGGCCAGAGATTTCAACTTTCAGTTGATTAGAGTTGACTGTGATTTTAATCTTATACAAATAAGGAGACAAATTCTCTATGGAATGGTGTTTCACTTTCAATTCTTTAACTTAGGCTCAACAATATGTATTCAGTGGACGCTATGCCATGATTTAACTATAATCATAGTGGAGTTTTCACATTGAAGTTAAACAGTATCCTTAAGTCAAGAGAACTATGTAATATCATCACTCAAAATTCCAATTTGACCTAAAATGACACCCTTGGATGAGTAATTCTATATTTATTGAACAACTATTAGTATATAACCCCTTGAATCCCTCAACAGCCATGAGTAATATACTTTCCAACATTTGGAGAGTGAATGAATTTGTTGATATCCTTTTCCGAAACATCTTGACTAGGAATATTTAAAATAATATGCTATTATATAATTTGATAAATTTCTCATGATTACAACATTCTACAACTACTATCAAATAACTTATTATTTAAGGATTTTCTAATCAGTATACCTTAAATTAATTAATTAAGTATATCACTATAAAACAAAATATGTATATTCGAAATGAAACACCTTAAATATAAATAAGATTGTTTATCGAGTTAGATATATGTAATAAATTACCATTTACCTCTAGGGCATACACCTAACTTCAACAACAGGCGGTACATGCATCTGTGCTATGGGTGATAGCACCTTCGATGGGAGTCTCCAACACAAACGCGGGTGTCATGTTTTATGCTGTATGCCCTGGACATAGCAGGTTAGATGGTGATTCGATCAGTCGTTAGTAGGACTACTGTGCTTAAGTTCACATTTTGAGTGTCTATCCTAGTCCAAGGTCATTCAAGTCATGAGCAATGTAACAACCATGCTTTCTGCACCGTAAAAATAATAAATTTAATTAAAGTGGAAATATTGGAATACGATTTTTAATAATTATTATTTTGAAAATAAATTCTTGCTTATTTGAAATCTAGTTAATAAAAGAATTTTTTTTAGTAAATTAAATTAATAAATTCCTTCTAGGTAATATATTGAAGCTGAATAAAATGTTTTAACCGATACAAAATATTTCGAAGTATAAATAATTTTTGTGTGGTTGAAATAGCTGAAAAATTAAATTTACTTTACGTTGGAGCAACGAATAATTAAATAAAATTAAAAAGTATTGGAAGGCAATTATCGAATTATAGTTTGTAAAATGATGTATGAATCAATTTAAATTAGGATGGAATTTATTTACAAATAACTACTAGAATTATTTAAAAGAAAACGAGAAACGAGTTAGTTTAAACTAAAGCCCAAATTAAAGCCCAAGCCCATACTTTTATTTATAAATTCAAACCCCTCCTTTTCTTTCTAAATTTTTTATCTCTAGACCTAAATCAAAGAATGTATCCTTATTCTCTAATATTCCTTAATTCATAAAATTTGACATAACTAAAAATGAAAAAAAAACATGAGCACCATGACCTAGGTGAGGGCATGAAGCTGGGCTGCGATGTGTGGCTATGGTCACAACGAGGTGCTGGCGATGGGATGGTGACAGCGACATGGTGGAAGCTAGGGTGATGTGGCCAAATTTTGGTGATGACCAACAACCAATTGTGTTAGGGTTTTAAGCAGCGACTATTTGGTGATTGTTGGTCGTGACCTAGGGCATCGCCATGGTGGATGACACTCGGTAACGGCGAAAGGGAGCGATGTAGTCGATGGCATTCTTGCTTGGAATTTTATGAGTTTTTAAGCTCATGTGTTTATCTATATCTTAATTTATGCTATATATTTATCCCAATTATTGATTGAATTGCTTAATTTAAATGTTTGTCTAAGACATTGGATTGATTACTTTGGTATTGGATTTTATGGTCAAATTTTATGCACGTTGGATCATCAATGTGCAAAGGAGACGCTGTTCAAATGCTTTTTGATTTGGGAAGTTTACTTATATGTTGTGTGTGAATTGCATGGATGGTCGAAATTCGATGTAATTCGACTTGGGCCTTAGGATAAAATTTGTATTGATGATTAGTTGGTAATTTTAGATAATTTTGTTTCACGATTTATATATTGGATGTCCTATTGATTTTTTTAAAGATTTTAGAAAGCTTTGGAAAATTATAAATGGGGGGTTAAAATTAGACTGAAGTGTATTTATAGATATATAAAAGTGGCTGGAAAAGATAATGATTTATTGAAATTGTTCTCGATATAAAAAGTTCTTTTAAAAATGAAATAGAGATTTTCAAGACCATTTCAATGTATGGAATTTTTATAAGTATAAATGAAGAGTTTTAATAATATTTTCGTAAATAAATTTCTTTTGTAAAGCATATTCGTATCTAATAGAAAGGATTCAAGAGTATTTTCGAAAAGGGGATATTGGTTATAAAAACCTATTTTAATAATAAGCTAAAATGGGAAATATTAGAATGGGCTTTAAGAGTATAAAATTGCAAACCCTCTTTTATTAACATAGTTGGATTTGAAAATGATTTATATATAAATTTATGTGAAATTCTATATGATGAGAATTTTGAGTAAATGGTCTAGCAATGCAGTGGCATGAGACGTTTGGTAATACTTTTCCGATTATCTACTGACTCCTCATATGGAATATTTAATTTTTATTATATTTTAGTTCTATATAATGAGAATGTTAAATAAATGGATTAGTTGTACAAGATGATATGGGATGCTTGGTAATATTATTTTGGCTATTCTGTTGACTCATACTATTGAATATTAGTAAACATTCAACTAATACTAAGCGGTATGGGTTGCTCAAGTTATACTTATTCGCTTACTATTGATGACTAGACGCCAGTTATATTTTGGAGATGGGTTGATAATTTGTGATATCATCTAGAGGTGACTCTTTTATAAAGAATAGTAGTTGAGAGTTTATTACTCTCCAAGGGTTATAAGTTGGACTTGTTTTGGGATTTATAGTTTCAGCTTTTAAGGACTAACTAGTTGAGTATCATTCTATACTCTTAGAGCTAGTAGTCAAGGATTATCATGTTAAGACACTCTTATCGGGACTCATGTAATTGAGAGTATAAGTTGCACCTTCTAAGGACTAACTAGTCGAGTATCATTATCTAACCCTAGGGATAGTAGTCAAGGATTTATTATGTTGAGGTGCTCTCATCAGGAACCACATAGTCAAGAACAATTGTTGTCACTCTAATTAGGATTCTGAGAGTCAAGAGTACCAGTTATTACTCTGATTAGGACTTATCGTGTCAAGAGTATCAATGGGTGTAATGACTTTCCTTTTTGACCATTGAAATTTGGCACCAAATACTACTACTATGTTCAAACGTCGAGCTTCCAATCGACAAAGGGGCGGATTGTTAGGGCAAAAAGAAAGAAAAGACAGATAATAGACAAAATAAGAATCTCACAGTGGAATTGATAACATATAACATAATAAGGACAGTAAAAACCGCCTTTCCAAAAATATAGAATATATCATAGTTAAAACAAAGCTTACCAGCTGGATGGTTATAAAATCCTAACCATACAAATGCTGATATGGATACCATATAATACAGCGGAAAATAAAACATTACGATATCGTAATTTAACGGCTCCCATCCAAGATCTCCATAACACCAAAGACAACCTGGGAAAATACTCTGTCTGACGCAAACATTATAATAAAATAACACCGGATCAATCTGGAAATACTAGTATGAGAAAACTCAAATAATGAAGAACATATAAAAGTACTGTGAGACCGCTCCATTAGCGTGGAATGGGTTTTTACCTCACAAGAATAACATCCATATAGGAAAGAGTTGAGAAAACAATAGGAAACAAATCCAAATAAGAGTGAGCATAAATAGTATCAAAAGCCAAACTTGAAAGAAAGAAAATAATCCGAGCGAAATCCAAACTATACAAAACGAATAAAAAAGATAACTGTCTAAACTTGATAGGATGGACAAAACCTATAATTAAACACCATGAAGAGTGGTTGACTCTTCCCGTTGCAATTACAAGAAAAAAATTCGAAGGTTCGAATTAAATAAGGAAAGGAAAGTTTCCAACAAATGGCTAGGAAGTTGCACCACCCTTTATGTATACCTCTAGCAATATATTTATGAGAAGCTCATATACTCCGTGACACTTCTTGTAAATATACCAACCAAACCTCGCCAAACCTCACCGAGAATATGAATATTTTACATATAAATCCTAACAATTTTAAGGAGACGATACACCAAAATCTAGATGAGATGTGAAAAATACCCTAATGGGAGCAACCCCACATAACTGGACGTCCTTTTGTGCTTTGGGTCTACCAACAAAGGATAAAAAAGCTTAAAAGAGAAGCTAATCCTTTTTAAGGTGATGATACACCATGAAGAAAACTAAATCTGATAATTAATAAATCAACTATCAGAGATAATTAAATGATCATATATGGAAATTAAATATCATATATCTAACACTACTCGTTGATTCCAAACAAGTGCAATTTCTCATTTGAAAATGAAGCTAGGCAAGTTAAGGTAGTGTTACCTCTAGGCGTCGCTTTGACAACATTTTTAATCTTCAAGGAAGAAATGAGTCCAAGCCTCAAAGTTTAGCATTAAAAGTATGACGAAATCCTTTCCGTATATGCAATACCAACAACGGAACTAAAAACCGAAATAGAACTGTACTTTTAAAAAATGAACTTATGCTTGATTTCCATATTGTAATATCCAAATAACCACTTGGGAATACTCTTTTAAAATAGTCTTTTATATGACAAAATTTATATTACTAAGTGTATTCAAACATGGGTCAAAAACAAATGTCATTAAAACATTGCTTACTATAAACCCTAAACAATTTACACTTAGCTTTATTTATAAATAATTCATTTTTTTATAATATATTTATAATATGGGTGAATATGATAAATGGTTAAGGACAGTATTGTAATTTTCTTTAGATTTGGAGTCTATGAATATAGAGGTCATTTGTATTGTAAAGTGACCCGAGGTGAATAATAAAATATCTTCTCCCTTTATTGTTTCTATTCTCCTTATTCTATAACACATTATCAGCACGATTTTCTATGTTAATATTTGGATAAGTTTTATATATATATATATATATATATAGAATGTTTGATGCGTCATCTAATACTTACATCAGAGGTTCATCTCATTTTTTTGGGAAGAATTTGAACAGTATTTGTTTGAACAAGTATTTTTTTTCCTTCTTTAATGTGATATTACCGCCCACTTTTACTCATTCTATATCAAATAGCCTAAAAGTTCTTACACTATAAATACCATTTCCTATGAGTCTAATCTCACATTCTAAAAAAAATTTTTGTACATCTTTATTAAAGTTTTTCCTGTACATCAAGGTACAACTTAGTTTTATATTATACCCATGTTGACACAGTGAGTACTGTGTGCACTGTTATGTTTGTAACGAAATTCTCTATTGTTACTTCAATATCTCTTTAGTGTTGTTGTGGTGTAATCTGTGGTTTAATCAATAATCTTGAAGTTTGATATTTGATTAATTCAGCACTCCATTTTTCTTTTCTAATGAAGTTTGAAAAGATTAGGTAGTAATTTGTTAAGATTAGATAATGGATCTTATAAACTGGTTGCATTTATTTCTCCAAATTTAGTAGTATAACTCTGTATTTGAATCCAGACATTCCTTTTTGGTATTTTCAGTTTAACAACTCTAACGTTTATGCAATAACATGTGATAAATCTGTATATGTTCAATATTTAGCCATCAAAACTTTGCCTTTGTCTGCAGTCTCATATTTACCGGATTTGACGATGTACAACAAACTATATACTACCTTAACTTTTATATTTTAATTATTATATCATATCTTTATAGAATCATTTCCAGTTACAGAGTGTATTTACTGCATGACAAATATAGGCCTTATCTTATTATCTTTGTACATACTTTTATTGTTTTATTATTATTGTTATCCTTTGCTTTATGGTACATACTTTTCACATACTTTACATGGTTGAATAACAAATTATTTACCAAAAGATGTCTATGCTTACAAATATTCAACTGAAGATCTAATGAGTTTGTCCTATTGCCATGCATTTAGTCACGCACCCATGCATATATTTGCACGTCTATGTTGTAGCCATTTTTATTTTTTAATTTTTTTTTGAGTTGTTACGTCCCCGCCTATTGAATTTCTTTTTTCCTTTTCCTTTGAGTTAGCTTTCCCAGTCAGCCTTCTTTTCTTTCCAAGTTAGCCTTTTCCTTTGGCTTTGATATGTCTTTGCCTATGGGTTTCATTTATTAGTTGCTTTTCTGATAGATGCTTGCATGCCTTTATTTTTATTTTATTTCTTCAATTGTTGCATATGTTGATTGTTGATGAATTACCTTTCATTTGTAATTTTTGGCCTAGCCCACTATGTTGGTATATGAAATTCTGAGTGATGTTTATTTTATTTTGGTAACCCTGTCAAGTCTTAATTATATACACACACACACACACACACACACACACACACATATATATATCGCTAAGCTTGAATTCAAAGCGTTGGACATATCTGGAGATAACTGTTTGTCATGGATGCTGGATGCTGAAATCCACTTGCAATCTCAGTGCTTAGAAAATGCAATTAAAAATGGCAATACTATGTCCCGGCAGGACAATGCAAAGGATCTAATATTTCTAAGACGTCATATCCACGATGATCTAAAAACAGAATATTTAACGGAAAAGGATCCTCTCCACTTGTGGAACTCCCTGAAGGAGCGTTATGACCTGCAGAAGACGGTCATACTTCCAAATACTAGGCAAGAATGGCTGAACCTGAGGTTTCAAGATTTCAACTCCATAAGAGAATATAATTCTGCTACGTTTTGAATTACCTCTAAATTGAAATTATATAGAGAAAAGGTGGATGACGCACAAATGCTTGAAAAAACTTTATCAACATTTCATGTCTCGAATATACTCCTTCAACAGCAATATCGAGAGCGTCATTTTACAAAATATTCTGAACTCATAGAATGCTTCTAATTGCTGAACAAAATAATGAATTGCTTATAAAAAATCACTCCTCAAGACCAACTGGTTCAAATGCATTACCTGAAGTTAATGCTAATTTTGCCCACTCTGAAAGAGGTAGGGATCGAGGTCGAGGTAGAGGACGTGGATATAACTCCAGCAGAGGCGATTATAGTGGTTTTAAAGGTAACAAAACCACCAACTTCAAAAAGCAACAAAAGAAACTTGAGCATGTAAAGAACAATGATTCAGCTTCAGAAAATAAAAAGCATTACGAGCAAGTTTGTTATAGATGTGGACGATCTGGTCACTAGTCACGTACATGTAGATCATTAAAGAAAACAGTTGAAGAATATCATCGCTCGAAGAATATTGAGGCAAATAATGCCGAAGAGTTACATGAAAACACTAACCTAAAGTTAGATGATTTCTTCGAAGATGACAATGGAAATTTCATTAATGATGAAAATCTAAGTGTAATGATCAATGATATGACCGAGTTAATCAATTAGAAATGACTTGATATTTGTTATGTGGTTTTTCGTTTTATTTCATTAGCTTGCATTAATAAATTAGTTTGAAGCTTGTGTTCGTTAGTTTGTATTTCCCTTTGCAGAACTAGTTAAAAATAATGTGTAATGTGGATGTTGTTTTTAATCAGTAACCTATTTTAATCATATTACTTTTTTGTTTACATTACATTTATTTATGCATACAGTTTTTTATAATTGACTAATTACTGTCTTTAATTCTTAAGGTATGGAACGCCATTTGGGTGATGATATCTGTTTACTAGATAGTGCAACTACTCATACAATTTTGAAAAACTAGAATTTTTTCTTCGAACTATCTGAAAATTTATCAGCTAAAGTCTCCACTATAGCTGGATCTGCTAATATAATTGACGGGTCTGGAAGAGCCTATATAATATTACCAAATGGCACACATATCTTTATTTAGAATGCATTATACTCAAGCAACTCTAAAAGAAATTTGCTGAGTTTCAAAGATATAAGAATGAATGGATACCATATTGAAACTATAAATGAAAACAACAAAGAATATCTTTGAATTATTTCTATAATTGAAAGCCACAAGCTTATCCTAGAAAAATTTGGTACAATTTCAACTGGTTTACATTTTACAAAAATTGGCATAGTTGAATCTCACTCTATAAACATGAGCCAGAAGCTCACAAATACAAAGATATCGATTCTTTGACATGATTGCTTGGGTCATCCTGGATCAACCATGACGTGTAAAATCGCTAAAAATTCAAATGGTAATGATTTATCAAACTAATTGAATTTACCAAGTAATTACTTATGTGCCACATGTGCACAAGGAAAATTAATCACTCGACCTTCATATAGTAAAATCACTTCGGAATCTCCAACATTTCTACAAAGAATTCAAGGTGATATATGTGGCCCAATCCACCCTGAATGTGGACCATTTAAATATTTTATGGTATTGATTGATCCATCAACTCGTTGGTCACATGTATGTTTACTTTCTACAAGAAATTTGGCATTCGCCAAGCTGCTTGCTCAAATAATAAAATTGAGAGCACACTTCCCTGATCATCAAATTAAATCAATTCGACTAGATAATGCTGGAGAATTTACTTCTCAAGTATTTGATGATTATTGTCTATCATTGGGAATTGAAATTGAACATCCAGTAGCTCACGTTCATTCTCAAAACGGTCTGGCAGAATCATTAATTAAGCGTTTGTAACTTACTGCAAGACCGTTGCTGATGCAATCAAAGCTACCTGTTTCGGCTTGGGGACATTCAATTCTACATGCATCAAATTGACTAAAATTACACCAACAGCTTATCATCAGCTTTCACCATCACAACTCTTAACTGGATCTCAACCAAATATTTTACATTTATGAAAATTTGGTTGTGCTGTGCATATACCTATTAATCCCCCACTTTGTACTAAAATGGGTCCTCAACGACGGTTGGGAATTTATGTGGGATTTGATTCCCCATCGATAATTCATTACCTTGAATCTCTTACAGGTGATGTCTTCACTGCAAGATTTACAGACTGTAAATTTGATGAAACAATCTTCCCGCCATTAGGGGGAGGAAAGACCGTTCCAGTAGAACGGCGTGAATGTCTTATTTGGATCTACGTACCAAACAATGCCAATATGAGGTACAAAGAATTTTGCATATTCAAAATATTGCAAATCAACTACCAGATGCATTTAGTGACACTGCAAAAATAACTAAATCTCACATTCCAGCAGCAAATGCACCAGCAAAAATTGATGTCCCTGAAGGATCAAAAGTAAATATAGCAGCAAATGAATCTAAAGCGAGACAAAAACGTGGAAGGCCAATTGGTTCAAAAGACTTGGCGCCTAGAAAAAGAAAATCTAATGAAAAATCATCAATTATGGATCCCGAAGAGGTTATAAATGATCAAAAGGATCACTTAAATGAAAATCCCAATTCTTCTAGAAGTGCGGAAGGAACTATTATCCCAGAAGAGATAAAAGAAGCTTCCAACGATAAAATGGTACCTAATAATAATGAGATCTTAATATTTTATACAAACTATGGAGAAATATGGGATCAAAATAAAATAATAATTGATGATGTATTCTCATTCGCAGTAGCTACTGAAATAATTGAAAGTCATGACTATAATGAGAATGACGATAATGAACCAAATATCATAAATGAATGTCGAAAAAGACACAATTGGCCAAAATGGAAAGATGCTATCCAAGTGGAATTAGATTCACTTCAAAAACATGGTGTATTTGGACCAATAGAGAAAACACCAAAAAATGTTAAACCAGTAGGTTATAAATGGGTATTCGTTAGAAAACGAAATGATAAAAATGAAGTCGTAAGGTACAAGGCACGACTTGTCGCACAAGGTTTCCTGTAGAGACCAGGTTTTGACTTTAAGGAAACTTACTCCCCTGTTATGGATGTCATAATATTTCGATATTTAATAAGCCTTGTAGTTTCTGAAAAACTCGATATAAGATTAACTGATGTTGTGACAGCTTATCTTTATGGTGAATTAGATACCAATATTTACATGAAAATTCCAGATGGATATAAATTTCCTGAAGCAAAATCAAAGTCCATGTACTCGTTAAAACTAAGACGATCACTATATGGCTTGAAACAATCTGGAAGGATGTGGTATAACCGTCTTAGTAAATATTTGGTAAAAGAAGGATACGAAAACAATCTCATTTGTCCATGTATCTTTATAAAGAAATCGGTAAAGGGATTTGCTATCTTAGCAGTTTATGTTGATGATATAAATTTGATTGGAACTCCAGAAGGGACTGATGAAACAATAAATTGCTTAAAGAAAGAATTTGAAATGAAAGATCTTGGCAAAACTAAATACTGCCTCGGTCTACAAATCGAGCATAATACCAATTGCATATTGATTCATCAGTCAAACTATATTGAGAAAATTCTGAAACGTTTTCAAACGGATAAAGCATATCCACTTTGTACGCCTATGTTTGTCAGATCTTTGGATATTAAAAAGGACCCTTGCCGTCCAAAAGAAGATGATGAAAATGTGCTTGGTACAGAAGTACCATATCTTAGTGTCATTGGTGCATTATTATATTTGGCCCAATGCACAAGACCAGATATTGCATTTTTAGTAAATCTTCTAGCAAGATACAGTTCAGAACCAACAAAAAGACACTGGAATGATATAAAACATATCATGAGATATCTTCGTGGAACGACAAATTTGGGTTTGTTTTATTCTAACACAGGCAATAATCCAAATCTAGTTGGCTATGCTGATGAAGGTTATCTTTCTGACCCACATAAAGCAAGATCACAAACTGGATATGTGTTTAATAACAGCAATGCAGCAATTTCATGGCAATCTACAAACAAACATTAGTAGCAACATCATCCAATCACTCTGAAATACTAACACTACATGAAGCAAGTAAAGAATGTATTTGGCTGAGATCACTAATTGAGCATATTCGAAAAAGCTGTCAACTCCTATCAGTAACAGAAGGGTCAACCATTATTTACGAAGACAATGCAGCTTGTGTAACTCAAATTCAAGCAGGTTACATTAAGGGTGATAGGACGAAACACATTTCTCCCAAATTTTTCTTCACACACGAACTACAGAAGGACAATAAAATAGAGGTGAAACAAATCCAGTCTCAAGAAAATCCGGCTGATCTATTCACAAAAGAAATTCCAAAATCAACGTTTCAGAAGATGATGTATAAAATTGGTATAGGTCGGATGCATTCACAAACGAACTGAATAATGCGTTATAAATCAGGGGAAGCATTCAAATATATGCTATAATGTACTCTTTTTCCTTCACTAATATTTTTTTCTCACTGCGTTTTTGTTAGTAAGGTTTTAATGAGGCAATATATTGATCCAGAAGCATCAACCCCCATAATGCCAGAAGATTTTAATGAGCTATTATTATTATCAAACACATATTCAAGGGGGAGTGTTATAATATATTTATAATATGGGTGAATATGCTAAATGGTCAAGGACAGTATTGTAATTTTCTTTAGATTTGGAGTCTATAAATATAGAGCTCATTTGTATTGTAAAGTGACCTGAGGTGAATAATAAATTATCTTCTCCTTTTATTGTTTCTGTTCTCTTTATTCTATAACAATTTTTAATGGATTTTTCATTTAAAAACCCTTATTTAACAATTTAAAACAATGTTTAAATCCCAAAAGGCAAATAAACAATTTAAAGACCTTTATAAATTTAAAACAATATTAGTTATCCAAAAGATAATTAATCACATTTATAATCTCTTTTAAATGGACAAATCAGTTATTTTAAATAAAATAATTACTTATTTTCAAACATTTATATCATCAGTAAATTAACTTTAAAACCTTTATTAAATTAGTCTATTAACTTTAAAACACTTCCATCGGTAGTCAATTCATTTTAATCATTTTTATTACGTTAATCTACTTTAAATATCATTAATTAAAAGACTTATTAAATTCAAATATTCATTAATTAAAAGGAATAATAAATCTCAAACATCATTAATCAAAATGATAAATAAATTTTAAATACCATTAATTAAAACAATAAATTTAGTTCAAATAATCATAAATTAATTGGATTAATTAAATTCAAATATCACTACTTAAAATGATCAATTACTTTTAAAAATCTTTAATTAAAATGATTATTAATTTCAACTATCATTAACTAAAACGATGAATTAAACTCCATTATCATAAATTAAAATAAATAACTAAACTCAAATAGTCATTAGTTAAAATGATTAACTAAATCCAATCTTATTTAAAATTAAAAAGACAAACAAATCATTAATTAACATGCCTTAATTAAATTCAAATCACATTAGTCAAATAGATTAAATTTCAAACATCATTAATTAAAATGACTAATTACATTCAAATATCATAAATTTGGATGATTAATTAAAATCAAATACCATCAATTAAGATTAATTACTTTTAAATATCATTAATTAAAATTATTATTAATTTCAAATACCATTAATTAAAATATTTAATTAAACTCAAATAATCATTATTTAAAATGATTAATTAAATCTAATCTCATTTAAACCAAAAGATAAAACAATTTTAGACATCGTTATTTAAATTGGCTAACTATTTTCAAAATCATTAGTTAAAATTATTAATTATTTTAAATTATTATTAATCAAAATAATTAATGAATTTTAACATTATGTTTAGTGAAAACACAATCTCAAGTTCAAAAACATATGATGATGTTTTGGGGATGAAGGTCAATTAACGATAGTATAACGTAAATCTCTATAAAGATATGTAAACATTTTAAAAAGAATATCAAGATTTATTTCAATTAAACATCAATATGACAACATAATGATGTAAACAAATAATTATTGACGGGAAACATCTCAGGACCTCTCTATAAATTTTTCCCTATAAAACAATGGATACAAATAATATACATAATCATATGTGTTCATAACAATCAAGTTAATATGTCATCCATTTTCTAATTGGAAATTCGACCAAACAATCAATCAAACAATTTACTAACATCCAAGCAAATCAATAATAGTTCATAGCATCATGGATATGATATAGCAAAACTGAATGTGAGTAAAACTCATATTGAATTAAGTTTTCGCCTAAGCGCTCCGATTTAGACTAAACCAAACGGATGTTCGATTTTAGCACAAATTTTCACTTTCTCATAATTTGACCAAACCAACTCCATTGCGAAGATCTCAACGACACCAGTCCAAGGCAAAAAAGGCTTGCAGATTTGACTTCATACACAAAAGTTATTTAAACCATAAGTTATCGATTAAATTAAATTAATTAATAACTATCATTAACCTAATTAATTATAAAATTATACTAACAAGCTTTTTCTCCAAACACACATATCACCTGTGCATGCACGAAAATAGTGACGTCGATCCTTCATCAATTCATTCCATCCTCATTACACAATGAAATCGCTAACAAATTTCTCCGATGAATTCCTAATCAAATTCCTCTCACCTAGAACACGATGAATGGACGCTCGACATTACGGTTCCAAACGCGACCTGCCTCCTCAAGCATAGCCGTAGCATCATGTCGCGATCCCGTATAATCCATCGGACCTCACCATAACTTGCCTATGGTTTCACCTTACCACCACAAATTCAACTATGCTAACCTGAGACGTACCTCCTCCTCCATCATCAAAAAACCCGAACCCTACCGCACTTAAACGAGCAACCCAAAACCGCTGCACACACTGGTGGATAGGTATAGATCAAAGAACATGCCTCAACTAAGCTAAAGAATAAAGTTTTCAATTTTAAGTGTGAGCTCGGATTCTTATTCGCAAGCCATACTTAATGAAGAGGGGTATGGGGATAGGCGTAGGACTGAGGTGGAAGCACATGTTGTGGGGTATGGACTTGAAAAGTAGGGTATGGGCTATAAATTAGAGCATATATTTATTTTATTCTAAAATATTTCATATTTCATATTCAAAAAATCTCAAACTCCAATCGAAGTGTGCCGACTGGCGCTTTATACTGAATACCTCTATTCCGAACACAGTGGAGATATTTTTAAGACTCAATTCCAAAGTATGCGAAAGTTAGCATTTTAAATCGAATTATATTTAAAATTAATCGCTATGCGTTTCGAGTTCGAACGACTAAACGGTATGCCTGATCATTACGAAAATTGACGGCATACAATAATTTAGTATTCCTGATCTAATGGAACTGGTTTCATCAAAATCCAAGATAGTGCCACGGGATGCTATTTTCATAGTTTTTAATATCGTTTTATATTTTCGATCCAATTATCGATATATACGATTGATTTATATTTGTAAATAGGTTTACAAATTGAATTCATCATTATTATTTATTAATTAAAAAGAGTTAATAATATTATTAATCCATTTAATTTGCATTTAATTCACAATTTAAATATTTAAAAAATTTCTATATTCGGATTCAACTTATTAAATTCCAAACTCTAATTATATATTTAAAATAAATTAAACAGATAAATCAAATGACCAAAATTTTGGGTTGTTACATTCTCCCCCCTAAAAAAAGTTATGCTCGAAATTCCCGAGGAAGAAAATGTTTCTAACCCGTAAGTTTTAAAATTGTAAATTAAAATAAGTTGTTAAATTATTACTTAAATCTCAAAATTTTATGAAAAATTTCAACAGCGTCTCCTTTGCGCGGCTCGATCAGAAAAACGACAAATTGCGTCTAGGGCACTAAACCAACCAAAGAAAACAAAAACTAACCGACTTCCCAAATCCGGGGTATAAAATCAACAACCAATTTAAATTTCTAAATCTACAACATACATTTTCATTTGATTTATATTTTTGGCAGGCAATTTATTATCCTGATGTAAACGCAGGTATGCAAGAAATCGGGTGGAAAACTCTTGCTTACCTATACTTACAAAACACAAAGAGAACCAGGCTGACAAAAGCAATATGATGTATCTCTACATGCAAAAACTAGCCCGTTATATATCTACATGCAACTTTGGTATAAAATAAAGCTACATGCAACTAACAACCATATCACAATCATAGGCGACAAAATACAAAGAATATTTTGTAATAAATGCTATGCATCCAATAATTTCAAATGGTTAACTTAGATCTAAATGGCCAGGTTTTAAATTCAAAATTTTATTTTCAAATTTCTCAGATGAGAATTAAATCTAAGATCAAAAATCAAATGACAAGGAGGGAATTCCTCCTTATAAAGTATGGTGAAACTTTAGAATGAAACAACATGGAGCATCCAATGGTATTCTGGTTCCTCCAAAAGCATCAACTAAATGAATAATATTATTCCTATCCCAAAAAAATCAATTTTTTTTTTCAAAATCACCAGGATTCGGATCCTAATAACAACAATTCAAAATCCTTTGTCTATAAATTTAAACTTTATAAATGATGGTATATAAAATCACACAATCTGTCAATTAAATTCAATCAAATCAAATCAAATTTCATATGAGAATAAACCAACACTATTAGTCAATCAATCAAATTCCATAAGGGAAAAACCTAAAACTTAATATTTTTTAAAATGTTAGACGACTAACAAACAAATCTTAAAAAAAATTTGTTCAAAACTTTCTCGATTGTCGAAAAATATAGACAGTTATCTAAGCGTACTATTTTGCTCTTTGCCTTTGGTTATTGCTTAGAAGATTATCCAAATTCATTCAGACAAAATTGAAAGTTATACTCTAAAATTATTTGTTTCTTAATATGAATTTTTTTGAATCACTTAAATTTTCATTTAGTATTTTATTTAATACTAAAATTATTTATGAATAGTTTCATAAATTTCTACCTAAGTACAAAAATATTTTATAAAGTCATTTCTTTATAAACATAAAATAATAACTTATTCCACTTTATTTACTTATATAATACTCTTCTTTGGTCTCAAAGTACATACAAATTTTATTTTACTTTTCACAATTTAGGTGAAGATCTAATCAAAAATTAGTCTTTTAAAAGCTGAGTCAACCTCTCAATCCATTTAACTTAGAATGTTAAAATGGAATATATTTATGGGTTGACCCAATCTACCACTAGTTTAAAGTACTTAGATTTTCAAACAATTATATGGTTTTAATACAACAATGTTTATCAAAACCTTCCTATCCATTTTTAACTCATTTTTAAACATGTCTTAAATTATCCCATATCTTATCTAAGGGTAAAATCTCATTTATTAAAACAATCTTTTATCAAAAATATGTTTTGTTTTGGAAAAAAAATTACCTTTGAAGGGAGTTTAAAAATTAGATACCCAGTTTTAATTTCAAAAACTTATTTTTTGGAAATATATTACTTATATTTTGATATATAATAACTTCAAATGATTTATTTATTAAAACTGACTTTGGGTTCATTTGGATTTGAACTCATTTTGATCGCACAAGATAAAGATAATACTTTACTAAGTACTCTACAATGTTAGTCTAAGCAAACACCTGGTGATCACTTGGAAGACAATACAGATCACCACAAAACTGATCAAGGCGTTTTCCTCCGATTTATACCAAAGAAAATGCATTCTGTCGTAAAACATTTCGCCCTAAATTTTTTTACTTCTAAATATTTCTAAAAAAAAATAATACTATTTCAATTCTCAAAATCCTTTTGAAATTATTTTCAAAAATTATGGGATTTAGATTCAAAATTCCTTTTTAAACACATTTTATAAACTGAATTTATATTAAATTTTCTTTATATAAAAATCATTTCATATTATAATAATTCTTCTTTATTATAATAGAATTTTCTTAAATATTTATTCTCTAAATGTATCATTCTACCATTTAGATTATAGTAAACAATTTTTATTAAAGTTTAATCCTTAACTCACCATTATTAAAAGGTAATCTTTAACTTAATATATTTTACGAACACCTTGTACTTAAATTGTGAAAATTAATTCACAAAGGGTTCGTTTATAAATTCAAACAAAAATGCTTATCGATAAGCTAAGCATATATAATTAGCAACCAACAATTTGGTAGTCAATGCTCCTAATATTATCGAGCATGACTAACAAAACAACAATGATAATAATTTAATATTATCAAATTCAAATAAATAAACTTTATAACTATATAAAGTTTTGAAAATAATCCCTTTATATATAAAAAAAATATAATTCCAAGCCAAATATTTAATTCATCAAATTTTCAAAAATTCAATATCATGTTCATTGGCCTTGGTCGAGTGTTTAAAAATCCCTATTGATACCATGGCGTCCCACTCTCGACCAAAATTCATAAAAACTCAATATACCAATTAACATAATATTTTTTTATAAAATTAACAAATGTGATCTCTATTATATAATACTCTCAAACTTATTCTAGGGTGTCGCTTACCCTATCATAATGAGCCAAACCCTATAAAAGCCAAGGTTCTCGCTTAACCTTGCACCCTGATACCATACTGTAACGAACCGCCTTTTTTACCATCGAATGTCGATACCGAATACTACTTCTATGTGCAAATGTCGAGCATCCAATAGACAAAAGGGAAGATTGTTAGGGTAAAAAGAAAGAAAGGGCAAAGAACAGAGAAACCAGAATCTCACAGCAAAATCGACAACAAATAACATAATAAGTACAGTAAAAATTCTCACTCCAAAAATACAGAGTATATCAGAGTTAAAACAAACCTTATCAGCTGGACAGTTATAAACTCATAAACTTACGATTGTTGATATGGAAATTATATAATACTGCAGAAAATAAAAATTATGATAGGTGATCCTCCAGCTCCTCTCCAAGATCTCCATATCATCAAAGACAACCTGGGAAAATACTCGACTAACTCCAGCATTATAATACCCGGATCAGTCTGGAAATACTTGCGTGGGAAAATAAAAACAATGGAGAACATATAAAAGTACTATTAGACCATGCCGCTAATGTAGAATGGGTTTTTACCTCATAAGAATAACATCCATACAGGAAAGAATAAAGATAAATAACATGAAAAAAATCCAAATAAGAACGAGCATACATAGTGTGAAAAACTAAACATGAAAGAATGAAAATAATCCAATCAAAATCCAAACTGGACAAAATGGATAAAACAAGATAACTGTCTAAATTTAATAGAATCCACAAAATCTATAATTAAACATCGTGAAGAGTGGTTGACTCTTCCCATTGCAATTACGAAAAATAATTTGAAGGTTCAAATTAAATAAGGAAAGAAAAGTTTCCAACAAATGATTAGGAAGGTGAACCACACTTGAAGTATACCTCTACCAATATACTTCTGAGAAGCTCATATACTCCGTGACACTACTCAAAAATAAAATGTACCTACTGGACCTCGCCAAACATTATGGAGAATCCAAATATTTCATAACTAAATCTTCATCATTTTAAGGTGACAGTACACCAAAATCTAGATTAGGTGTGAAAATACCCTAATGGGAGCAACCCCACATAGCTGGACGTCATTCCACGCTTTGGGTTTAGTCATTACCGACAAAGGATAATAAAGCTTAAAAGAGCGGCTCGCTTTGAAAATGACGATACACCATGAAGAAAGCAGAATCCGATAGTTAATAAATCAACTATTGAAGATAATTAAAATGATTGTATATGGAAATTAAATACCATATATTTAACACTACTCGTTGATTCCAAATAAGTGCTGTTTCTTGGTTGAAAATGAAGCCAGGCAAGTTGAGGTAGTGTTACCTCTAGGTGTCGCCTTGATGACATTTTTAACCTTCAAGATAGAAACAAGTCCAAGCCTCAATATTTAGCGTTAAAAGTATGACGAAATCCTTTTCATATAAGCGTCAATTACGGAACTACTTTTCCATAACCAAAATCGAACTTTATTTTTAAAAGCTGAACTTGTGCTCGATTTCCATATTATAATATCTAAAAAAACACTTTAGGAACACTCTTTTAAAATGTTCTTTTATAAGAAAAAATTTGTAATACTAAGTGTATTTAAACAAGGGTCAAAAACAAATGTCATTAAAACATTGTTTACTATAAATCCTAAACAATCTACACTTAGCTTTATTTATAAAAAATTCCTTTTTAAAGGATTTTCTCATTTAGAAACCCTTATTTATCAATTTAAAATAATGTTTATTATCCCATAAAATAAATAAACAATTTAAAGACTATTATAAATTTAAAAAAATATCAATTATCCTGAAATATAATTAACAACATTTATAATATCTTTTAAATAGACAAATAAATTATTTTAAATAAAATAGTAACTTATTTCCAAACACTTTTATATCATCGGTAAATTAACTTTAAAACCTTTATTGAATTAGTTTATTAACTTTAAAACACTTTAATCAAATTAGTTAATTCGCTTTAATCACTTTTATTAAATTAATCTACTTTGAATATCATTAATTAAAATATTTATTAAATTCAAATATTCATTAATTAAAATGAATAATTAATCTCAAACATCATTAATTAAATGATAAGTAAATTTTAAATGCCATTAATAAAAATAATTAATTAAGTTTAAATAATCCTAAATTAATTGGATTGGTTAAATTCAAATATCATTACTTAAAATGATCAATTACTTCTAAATATCATTAGATTAAAATGATTATTAATTTCAAATTTCATTAATTAAAACGATTAAGTCAACTCATTATCATAATTTAAAATAATTAACTAAACCCAAATAATCATAAATTAAAATGATTAATCAAATCCATTCCTATTTAAATCCAAAGATAAACAAATCGTTAATTAACATGCCTTAATTAAATTCAAATCTCATTAATCAAATAGATTAATAAATTTCAAACATCATTAATTAAAATGATTAATTGCATTCAAATATTAGAAATTAGGATGATTAATTAAAATCAAATACCATTAATTAAAAAGATTAATTACTTTTAAATATCATTAATTAAAATGATTATTAATTTCAAATATCATAAATTAAAATAATTAATTAGACTCTAATAATCATTAGTTAAAATGATTAATTAAATCCAATCTCATTTAAATCAAAAGATAAACCAATTTTAGATATTATTAATTAAATTGGAAAACTATTTTCAAAATCATTAGTTAACATGATTAATTACTTTAAATTATCATTAATCAAAATGATTAATGAATTTTAGCATTATGTTTAGTGAAAACACAATCTCAAGTTCAAAAATATACGATAGGTTTCTGGGGATGAAAATCAATAAACGACGATATAGTGAAAATCGCTGTAACGACATTTAAACATTTTAAATAGAATACAATATTTATTTCAATTAAACATTAATATAACAACATAATGATATAAATAAATAATTATTGGCGATAAACCCCTCACGGCCTCTCTATAAATTTTCCCTTACAAAACAATGGTTACAGATATTATATATAATCCTATGTGTTCATAACAATCAAGTTAATATGTCATCCATTTTCCAATTGGTAATTCGACCAAATAACCATTTAAACAATTAACTAACATCCAAACAAATCAATAATAGTTCATAGCATCATAGATATGATATAGTAAAATTGAATATGAATTAAACTCATATTGATTTCAGTTTTCGCCTAAACGCTCCGATTTGGACTAAACCAGACGCACGTTCAATTTCAGCATAAATTTTCACTTGCTCCAAATATAACCAAACCAAATCCATTATGAAGATCTCGATGACATGAGTCCAATGCAAAAAAAATGTTCAACTCCGACCTCGTATGCAAGAGTTAGTCAAATTATAAGTTCACGATTAAATTAAATTAATTAATAACTATCATTAACGTAATTAATTATAAAATTATATTAACAAGCTTCTTCCCAAACACACATATCACCTATACACGCACAAAAACTGTGCACGTCGATCCTTCGTCAATTGATTCCATCCTCATTACTCGATGAAATCACTAACTAATTTCCCCAATGAACTCCTAATCAAAATCTCCTCACATAGGATACGATGAATGAATGTTTGGCATTATGTTCAATATGCGACCCGCCTCCTGACGTGCAATTGTACCATCATGTCGCGATCCCTTATAGTCCATCGGACCTCACCATAACTTGCCTATGGGTCCACCTCGCCACCATAAACCCAAATACGCTAACCCGAGACCTATCTCCTCCATCATCAAAAAACCCGAACTTTAGCTCGAACTGCCCTTAATCGTGCACCCCTAAATCCACTATGCACAATAATAGACGAGTATAGATAGAAGAACATGCCTCAACTAAGCTAAAGAATCAAGTTCTGCAAATTTTACTTGAGTGTGGAATTTGAATTTGAATTTGAATTTTGAAATTTGATTTTTAAAGAGTGAGCTTTGATTCTTGTTTGCTGGCTATACTTAAGGGAGAGGGGTATATGGATAGGTGTGGGCCTGAGGTGGAAGAACATGTTGTGGGGTATGGACTTGAAAAGTAGGGTATAGGCTCTAAATTAGAGCATAAATTTATTTTATTCTAAAATATTTTACATTTCATATTCAAAAAATCTCGAACTCCAATCAACACATGTCGACTGGCGCTCTATACTAAATACCCCTATTTTGACCAAAATGGAACTATTTTCAAGACCCAATTCTAAAGTATGTGGAAGTTAGCTTTTTGAATCAAATTATATTTAAAATTAATCGCTATGCCTTCCGAGTTCGCATGACCAAACGGTATGCCTGATCATAACAAAACTTAATGGCGTATAATAATTTAGTATTCCGGATCTAATGGTACCAGTTTCGTCAAAATTCGAGATAGAGCCTATGGATGCTATTTCCATAGATTTAAATATCATTTTATATTTTCGATCCAATTATCAATATTTATGATCTATTTATATTTGTAAATACGTTTACAAATTGAATTCATCAATATTATTTATTACAAAAGAGTTAAATAATATTATTAAATCAATTTAATTAACACTTAATTCACAAATATTTAAACATTCCCTATATTTTAATTCTACTTATTTAATTCCAAAATCTAACTGTTTAAAATATTTGAAGTAAATTAAACAGGTAAATCAAATGACCAAAATTTTATGTTGTCACAATGGGAATCTATATCATAAGGGTCATGCCATTATGGGGAACGTGTAATTTAGACCCACTAGATAAGCTAGTATCCATCCTAGCAGTCCTGATAATGGGGTCACGCATACAAATTAATATCAGCACTATCAGAGACAATATACATAGTGGAAAAGATAACACCAACAACTAAAAGCTTCAAAAAGATCCAAGGCCCAAACTGCAACTCCATCTCTAATGCTCCAAAACCAAATAGCTCATCCCAAAAGCTTCGATGACTCCAAAACTCATATCAAAAAACTCGAACCACCATCACGTTGAATTAAGCAAGGTTAGTCCAAGTGCAGCAAATGCGATTGCCAAATCCAAGGACTCCAAAGATATTGAATCTATGTCTACTAGCTGATTATCTGAAAAATCTAACTGTAGACTGCCCGTATGGAAAATTTTGGGTGCCCAGAGTTTAGGAAGGGAACAATAAACCGCAGGTCAGTCATGGGACTGGTATGACAAAACAAAAATAGTTTATCTTTAAAACAAATAACAAAGAATTTAAAAATTAAAATCCACAAAGCTTTTTGGAAAATGACACTACCATAAGGCCTCCCAGCACACACACCATGCAATCGCACACTTTGGGGAGATTTCTCCTTATGATAGTCAAACATGCTTGATATGAAAATCCTTTTGATAATATTATTATTAGTGCATACTGTAGGAAACAATTTCAAAAGTATAATATAAATCTCAGCCAGCATAGGTACCATTACATTATGCCTGCTATAACTACCATTTAAGAATGGCAAGTTATACAATTGTAATCGTAAAAGGCGCGTATTAGTGATTGGATTTCCAAAAAATGGTCAGGCTAAGGAACTTCCTATTGCCACTTGGGCATGCCTTTAGAGGGACGCCCCAGGAACCTACCCGGATCACTGCCAACACAAGGCCGGGTTACCCCTGTCCGGAAGTAACGCCTACAAGTATGTCGTCCCCGGTCGTTTGTGACCTTTATCCGAGAGCTCTCAACCACAAAGCAACCACAAGTAATAAATTTGCAGTGTCCACATGAGTTAAGTATCTGGGCTCCATACCATGGTACCACCCTTTTCAAGAAGAAATGGACATACCCTAGGGGCGCGACCCCTAATAACCTTGCTGCATCCTTCATGTTTCGACCATTTCCGGGGTGTGAGGTCCTGATGCACTCTTGTCCACAAAGTTACGCTTTTCACAAAGCCATGGTTCGATCAACAAATGATTAGTAGCACTTCGTACGCCACATTACCAAATTGGAAATGTATCATTAGTAACCATTAACTACATAACCTCTAAGCTCGTACATCTCAGAGAAGGGTGTTAAGCAAAGAGAATAAATCTCCGCCACCAAGCAGAAATGTATTTGATAGAAACCAATTTTACATCTCAAAGTGTAATGTCATACATACATCCATACAAGTCTGTTTCGGGTTCGAACAGAACCGAAGGCACTTCCAAAGAAGCCCTTGCAATCCGGGTATCCCCAATCCCGATCGGACTCTCCATCACATATGGAGATATCCATACCGGCGCAACTTAGTGCAGAGACATTCGATGGGTTATCCTTTTGTTCTCGAAAATACCTAGTCTTCACCACCGGTCTTCAAATGTTATCCATATCGTCGTATCATAGTTCGGAATGGGTTGTATGACACAAGGTCCATTCCCGGCTAAACCGAATAATGAGCGCAATATTTAAAAAACATATGGATAATGGGAACTTAATTAAGTCACAACTTAAAGCCCAAAACCTTTCTTTAAATGGTTTAAAAAAATTACCATTATAATCTTTTAGACAAAAAGATTCACTCCACAAAGTTCACCAATCTTTCACCAAGATTCATTAACAATATATAAACAAAAGATCTAACTTTGAGATCCTCTTTTGTTTGAAAACAAAGTTCACCAAATATTCCACAAAGATTCCTTCGTAGCTTTCGAAACAATTCTATTTCAAATCTTTTATATAAAAGATATACCTTTAAGATCCTCTTCAATTTCAAAACAAGATCCAACCATCTTTCACAAAGATTCATTTATAGCTTTCAAAACTATTTCAATTCCATTTCAAACTTGAAATCTTTTTCAACGAAAACTGGAAGTTCTTTCATTATGTGAAAGCCATTATCATATGAAAACAAATACTTTTCATTTCGGAAAAATCCAATCAAATATGCACAAGTTATATCCTTTAAAGTATAAACTTGGGTTAAATATAAAATTTCCAAAATAATGCTTTGAAAATGGTTTAAAACCCGTATAAATGCATTATATAACTTGTTAAACCAATAATTCAAATATTGAATTCAAATTCAAATCAAACTATTTAAATTTCAAAACTTTATCAAGTTATTTAAAATAACTTTTATCTTTAAAACCCCTTTTTCAAAAGCTTTACATATTTAACCCAATTCCATTTCGAAAACCTTTTGGATTCAAAATTCAACTTTAAAATTATTTCAAAAATCTGTTATTTAACCAATTTCCTCGTGCAATCCATTTCTGTGTGTGTATGGTGTAGTCTAAGGGTTTTACACAGTAGTGCAACATCATCAATCATCACATCAAGGATTCAAGTACATCAATATCGATAAGCGGTATATTCCTATAACGCTTATCTTTATACATAGATTCACAGATAAATAATATAAATTTATCATAGATAAATAAAATGCATTCATCACAGATCACACCAAATAACTCATAGCACAAAGCATAACATATCGGGGATACCGAACAATTCAACATTTAATAGAATCCAAACATTCACAAGTAAGGTCAACTAATTATCCGATTAAATTTAATCAAATAAATCACTAATCCTGGTTAATTAACATTAATTAATTGCAAACCATCTTAATTTAGTTAACCTTTAATCAATTATTAATTAACCTTTTATAAATGAACTGATTAACCTTTAATTATTAATTAATCATCCTTAATTAATGAATCAATTACCTTTAATCATTAAATAATTAACCTTTAATTATTAAATTATTCTTTAATAAATTACCCTAAATTAATAAATTGATCAACCCTCAATTAATTACCATTTAATTAATTATCCCTAATTAATTACAATAAGTGATTATCCCTAAACAATTTCATAAATTAATTAACCTTTAATTAATTAATTATCCTCAAATTAATTTCTTTAATTAATTAACCATATTAATTAATTATCCTCTAATTAATCACTTGATTTATCAATTTTAATCATCCATCTTAATTAACTACCTCTAATTACTTAATTATTCCTTAATTAATCACCTTAATTAAATTAACCTTCAAGTTGATTACAAAATTAGTTATCCTTTAATTTCATTAAGTAATTACAAATTAATTAACTTTAATCATAAATTAATTCAACTTTAATTAATAAGTAATTAACTTTTAATCACTTGATTTAATTTTTAAATTAATCAAATTAATGAATCGCATACATTAAATCCTTTTAAGTAATCAAGTAATTAATCATTTAATCACTTTAAATTAAATTAAGGATTAAAATACTTCATTCTTCAATTATTTACTTAATCACAATAATTAACCATCCTTTAATTAAGAAATTATACTAAAATTAATTGATAAATTAACCTTAAATCAATCATCTTAATAAATCAACCATTTATTAATTACTTTGAATAATTTAACACCATTTTTAAATTCCATTAAGAAATTACTCAAGACCTTAATAAATTTAAAAGATAAGCTATTTATCTTTATTCATCATTTAATTTCATTCAAGTTTTTCTGATAAACCTTTGCAATAAATCTTCATAACATACAATTCAACTTAAACCCTTTAAGTTACTTAAAGCTGTTACATTACACTGTTTAAACATATTTAAATGAACTTAAATTTTTAAATAATAGGTATAAAATAAAATACCCTAAACTTAATAAATTTTAAAAATATTTATTTTAAATCTTTAACCAATTCCAAAACCAAAATAAAACTTCTATTATTTTTAAAAAAATAAATAAGAAATTATTTAAACTTGATTGAAGAAAAACTTGTTAATTTAAATTTCAAAACTGGCATATAATTGAACCCGATACACTTCGGGTTTTCACCCAAGTTGTTTGCCAGTTTACCCGAGCCTATCCCCGAGCTAACCCAAATCCATTTTGGTTCAAGTATTTTCATGAATTCCCTGAGTTACTCCTCGTATTCCCCAAATTAGCATCATTTCCAAGTATACAAACTACAGTGTGCACGTGCATAACATTTTCGACGAACCCAGATCGATGCAGTGACCTTCGACGAGTTGGCGATAGCCCCAACTAACACTATGGCCACCCAGTTTATCAAATTCGATTGAAACACCAAATTGAGCAGTTTGATCCATTTTCGAGAACTAACAAGATCGCCTAAAGATGCCTCGCACTGATGATCTCGCCCATCATGAACCAACATACTTCGACCAGAGTTGCCCCGATAACCTATGAACCTTCTCCCCCCGGTCTGATCATCACAATTGCCTCAACGACGATGAACTTCCCCCATGAACATTGTCGACCAAACTGGGTTACTAAACCCTAAATCTGTGTCGAACATCACCCACGATCATTTAAAAATACTTCACCTATTTTTTCCAGGTTCCTCGATGCTCCAGCCTTCTCCAGCTCCAACCCCGACGATGATTGCTACGCCGATCATCGACAATTAACGAAAATAAGTTTTCTGTGTAACTCGCGATTTCCCCCAATCTAAAACTAGAAATCCTGATTTTCCTTTTAAAATTCAACATTTACAAATACTGACCAGGTTATCGAACCCAAATGTGAAATCAAATCATTTGCCTTTTCTGTGTAATGTTTGTTCATCACTATTTCATCTAATTTAAAATGATTGCTTAATGTATATGCTTGTAAACTGTTTTAAAAAATAAATTCACATTATTACAAACATTTTAATTTCGAAAGCATAGCTTAAAACTTATTGGAGATGAAGGAGTTGAATTTTTTACATATTGTTAGCCTGTGAATTTTTTTTTAAACAGAGAGGTGCTTACAGACATGCATACAGATGTTTGCATACACACACACACATACATACATACATACATACATACATACATACATATATACAGAGACATGCAAGCATATTCACACAGTTATTCAAGCACAATTCATATCATACTTCCAACACAGATCCAAACACTAAGAAACATAATAGGGCCAGTGTGCTTGCTTACCTGACATGATGAACAAATGCCTGGAAAAATGTTTGAGCTTGAAATGTTTGAATTTTTAAAAAATCTGGAATTGTTTTTGATTCCTGATCTGAGCTTGGATTTTCAGTTTGAATTGTTCTTCAAGTTGATAGCCTCCAGATCGCACTTGGAAACAGGTTTCTTTAATTTTTTTGTCTAAGCTTCCAGGTTGATTCTGGCTTGAGTTGAATTTCACTTTTGCATTTTAAACTGAAAATGATCTTGCTCCCAGATCTTGTTTTGATTGCTTTTAGGTCTGATATGATTATTATTTTTGATTCAACTTGAATTTGATTTTAATCTCCAGGTTTTGTTTCTTTTTTTCTTTCTGATACAAGCTTACAGGTTTTGCAAACAGAAATTGTTTGCTTTGAAATGCTTTGAAGATTTTTTATGATCAGGTTTTGATTGTTGTTTCTTTTTTTAAAAAATAATTTAAACTTTGAAATCAAGTGAGCAGCTTGGTTTTTTTAATTTATTTTGTAGAACATGTTGTATAAATTTTTTTTTTAAAATTTTTTAAAGAGAAAATAAATTTTCCACTTCTAATTTAAGTGCACTTGTCTATATGCGTGAATTAATTCTTTTACACTTGTTAAAAATAGTATAATTTGTTTACACTTATTAAAAATAATTCAAATTATGTTTAAGCCCTTTAGTTTAATTAATTTATAATTTATTGTTTAACCACTTGTTTTAAATAAATTACTTAATTTACATACAAACTATTTTTGTATTTTAAACCTTGTTTTATTTTTATTTATTTACATAGATTTAATTTTTTTATCAATTATGTTTTTATTTGTACATTTTCCATTGTTTATTTTTATACAAATTTTTAAAGAAATGATTTAAAATGTAATTATACACAAATACAAATTATATATATATATATATATATATATATTTATTAGTTCTTAAAAATATAAAGGTTTTTAACTTCAATTTATAAAATATTTATTTTGAATTCCAAATCAACATATATATATATACCTATATATACATTATAATATTAGAAAGCAAATAAAATATGGAGTTTTCAAATCCAATTTATTTTTCAAATATATTAAGTTTGAATTTCAAATCAAAATTCCATTTAAATCAATTTATATACATATATTTAAATAACAAACAAATATCTATTAGATTTGGAAAATACCAAATTAATTCATTTTTAATTCCCAAATCAATATTATAATAAAAATACATATCATTATTTACTCTGTAAATTTTTCATATTAATTCATAATCAAATTCACAGTTTAATTCCAAAAATTAAATTAATCATCAAATTAAATCTAGCTAAAAATCGGGAATGTTACAGATTCCCCCTTATGAAAATTTTGTCCTTAAATTTAAAAGGCAGGGAGACAACGAAGATAGATGAACACATGAAGATAGAGAAATGGTTTTTTTTTCCAGATCAACTGAATAGCTATTCTACATTTGGCTTACCAAATCAGAATGTCATCGATAACCATGAGAACAAACGCATATGATATTTTTACAAAACACCCGGGTCACCTAGATCTATGAAATATGCAGAGCACTAGTTAGTTTGAAGGACAACTAACCGTTTGTAGAATATATTTGGACCCAATAGAACAAATAATGGATACTCAATCCAGTTTGGAATATCCTAAAATATACACCAGCTTGTCCCTCTTCGGACTTCGATTCTCACAAGAAATTACAACAAAATTTCAAATTTGGTTTTGACCAAAATCGTCCTATCGATACAATCCAATTTAACTTCATATTTTAGTTAACCAATTTATTTAAATTTAAAATTTCCAATTTATTAAAGTTAACAATGATAGGAATCGATGAAGAGAATATGAAATAGAAACTTATCTTCAACGATTCATAGGGCCACCATAGCAAAGCTTCTCCCTCGAGTTGCCACGAAGCAATCAAAGAATTTGAAACTGGATCAAAGGAGACTGATTAGAGTTGTTTCCTTGCTGTTGCAGGGTATTGATCATTTGTAGTCGTATTTCCCTGTCCCCTTCCTCGTCCTCTTCTTGCACTTATACTTATTATCAGTGGATAGCGAGAGAATTTACTGAGGCATACAGACGAATATCTTAGGGATATACTCATTCTAGGGTATACTTCACCCTATCTCTAATGAGTTACCTAATGTGTTATACTCCTGAGCTAAAGTTCAACCTTCACCTCTGATACCAAATGTGACGACCCTGATTTTCACGTTCAAAAATCGACATCCATACTTCACTCATATTCGTATGCCGCACATTCAAACATTCGAATCCAATTCGCCAGAGCTTATAACATATTAAGTAAAACAACACAGCGGAAAAAGAAATGAATAATATCATTGATATACAAAAAATACAACATCTGATAAAAATGAATATCAGCACTATTAGAGACAATATACACAGCGGAAAAGATAACACCAACATCTAAAAGCTTCAAAAAGATCCAAGGCCCAAACTGCAACTCCATCTCTAATGCTCCAAAACCAAATAGCTCATCCTAAAAGCTTCGAAGACTCCAAAACTCCATATCGAAAAACTAAAACCACCATCATGTTGAATTAAGCAAGGTTAGTCCAAGTGCAGCAAATGCGATTGCCAAATCCAAGAACTCCAAAGATATTGAATCTATGTCTACTAGCCGATTATTTGAAAAATCTAACTGTAGACTGCCCGTGTGGAAAATTTTGGGCGCCTAGAGTTTAGGAAGGGAACAGTAAAGTCCGGGTCAGTCATGGGACTGTTATGAGAAAACAAAAACAATTTATCTTTGAAACAAACAACAAAGAATTTGAAAATTGAAACCCGCAATTCTTTTTGAAAAATGAAACTACCATAAGGCCTCCCGACACACACACCATGCAATCGTACACTTGGGGGAGATTTCTTCTTATGATAGTCAAACATTCTTGATATGCAAATCCTTTTGATAATATTATTATTAATGCATAGTGTAGTAAACAATTTCAAAATATATTATAAATCTCAGCCAGCATAGGTACCATTATATTATGCCTGCTATAGCTACCATTTAAGAATGGCAAGTTATACAATTGCAATCGTAAAAGGCGCATATTAGAGATTGGATTTCCAACAAATGGTCAGGCTAAGGAACTTCCTATTGCCACATGGGCATGCCTCTGGAGGGACGCCCCAGGAACCTACCCAGATCACTGCCAACAAAAGGCCGGGTTACCCCTGTCCGGAAGTAATGCCTACGAGTATGCCATCCCCGGTCGTTTGCGACCTTTATCCGAGAGCTCTCAACCACAAAGCAACCGTAAAGTAATAAATTTGCAGTGTCCACATGACTTAAGTATCTAGGCTCCATAACATGGAACCACCCTTTTCCAGAAGAATTGGACATACCCTAGGGGTGCGACCCCTAATAACCTTGCTGCATCCTTCCTATTTCGACCATTTCCTGTGTGTGAGGTCCTGATGCAGTCTCGTCCACAAAGCTACGCTTTTCACAAAGACATGCTTCGATCAACAAATGATTAGCAGCACTTTGTATGCCACATTACCAAATTGGGAATGTATCATTAGTAACCATCAACTACATAACCTCTAAGCTCGTACGTCTCATAGAATGGTGTTAAGCAAAGAGAATAAATCTCTGCCACCAAACAGAAATGTATTTGTTAGAAACCAGTTTTACATCTCAAAGTGTAATGTCAGACATACATCCATATAAGTCTGTTTCGGGTTCGAACAGAACCGAAGGCACTTCCAAAGAAGCCCTTGCAATCCGGGTATTCCCAATCCCGATCGGACTCCCCATCACATATGGAGATCTCTATACCGGCGCGACTTAGTGCAGAGAAATTCAATGGGTTATCCATTTGTTCTCGAAAATACCTGGTCTTCACCATCGGTCTTCAAATGCTATTCATATCGTCGTATCATTGTTTGGAATGGGTTATATGACACAAGGTCCTCTCCCGGCTAAACCGAATAATGAGCGCAATATTTAAAAACGATATGGATAATGGGATCTCAGTTAAGTCACAACTTAAAGCCCAAAACCTTTCTTTAAATAGTTTAAAACAATTACCATTTTAATATTTTAAACAAAAAGATTCACTCCACAAAGTTTACCAATCTTTCACCAAGATTCGTTCACAATATTTAAACAAAAGATCTAACTTTGAGATCCTCTTTTGTTTGAAAACAAAGTTCACCAAATAAAGATTCCTTCATAGCTTTCAAAACAATTCTATTTCAAATCTTTTATATAAAAGATATACCTTTAAGATCCCCTTCAATTTCAAAACAAGATTCAACCATCTTTCACAAAGATTCATTTATAGCTTTCAAAACTATTTCAATTCCATTTCAAACTTGAAATCCTTTTCAACGAAAACTGGAAGTTCTTTCCTTATGTGAAAGCCATTATCATATGAAAACAAATAACTTTCATTTCGAAAAAATCCAATCAAATATGCACAAGTTATATCCTTTAAAGTATAAACTTGGGTTAAATATAAAATTTCCAAAACAATGCTTTTAAAATGGTTTAAAACCCGTATAAATGCATTATATAACTTGTTAAACCCATAATTCAAATCTTGAATTCAAATTCAAATCAAACTATTTAAATTTGAAAACTTTATCAAGTTATTTAAAATAACTTTTATCTTTAAAACCCCTTTTTCAAAAGCTTTACATATTTAACCTAATTCCATTTCGAAAACCTTTTGGATTCAAAATTCAACTTTAAAATTATTTCAAAAATCTATGACTTAACCAATTTCCTCGTGCAATCCATATCTGTGTGTGTATGGTGTAGTCCAGGGGTTTTACACAATAGTGCAACATCATCAATCATCACATCACGGATTCAAGTACATCAATATCGATAAGCGGTATATTCCTATAACGCTTATCTTTATTCATAGATTCACAGATAAATAAAATAAATTTATCATAGATAAATAAAATGCATTCATCACAGATCACACCAAATAATTCATAGCACAAAGCATAACATATCGGGGATACCAAACAATTCAACATTTAATAGAATCCTTAATTAATGAATCAATTAACCTTTAATCATTAAATAATTAACCTTTAATTATTTAACTATTCTTTAATAAATTACCCTTAATTAATAAATTAATAAATTAATTGACCCTCAATTAATTACCATTTAATTAATTATCTTTAACTAATTATAACAAGTGATTATCCTTAAATAATTTCACAAATTAATTAACCTTTAATGAATTAATTATCCTCAAATTGATTTCTTTAATTAATTAACTATATTATTAATTATCCTCTAATTAATCACTTGATTTATCAACTTTAATTATCCATCTTAATTAATTATCTCTAATTAATTAATTATTCCTTAATTAACCACCTTAATTAAATTAACCTTCAAGTTGATTACAAAATTAGTTATCCCTTAATTTCATTAAGTAATTACAAATTAATTAACTTTAATCTTAAATTAATTCACCTTTAATTAATAAGTAATTAATCTTTAATCACTTGACTTAATCTTTAAATTAATTAAATTAATGAATCACTTAAATTAAATTCTTTTAAGTAATCAAGTAATTAATCATTTAATCACTTTAAACCTTTAAATTTAATTAAGGATTAAAATAATTCATTCTTTAATTATTTACTTAATCACAATAATTAATCATCCTTTAATTAATAAATTATGCTAAATTAATTGATAAATTAACCTTAAATCAATCACCTTAATTAATCAACCATTTATTAATTACCTTAAATAATTTAGCATCATTTTTAAATTCCATTAAGAAATTACCAAAGACCTTAACAAATTTAAATGGTAAACTATTTATCTTTATTCATCAATTAATTTCATTCAAGTTTGTTCGACAAACCTTTGCAATAAATCTTCATAACACACAATTCAACTTAAACCTTTTAAGTTACTTAAAGCTGTTACATTACATTGTTTAAACTTTTTTATATGAACTTAAATTTTTAAATAATAGGTATAAAATAAAATACCCTAAACTTAATAAATTTTAAAAATATTTATTTTAAATCTTTAGCCAATTCCAAAACCAAAATAAAACATCTATTATTTTAAAAAAATTAAACAAGAAATTATTTAAACTTGATTGAAGAAAAACTTGTTGAATTTAAATTTCAAAACTGGCATATACTTCAACCCGATACGCTTTGGGTTTTCACCCGAGTCATTTGCTAGTTTACCCGAGCCTGTCCCCGAGCTAACCCACATCCATTTTGCTTCGAGTATTTTCACGAATTCCTCAAGTTACTCCTCGTCTTCCCCAAATCAGCATCTTTTCCAGGTATACAAACTACACATGTGCACGTGCACAGCATTTTCGACGAACCCTGATCGATGCAATGACCTTCGACGAGTCAGCGATAGCCCCTACAAATGCTACGACCACCCAGTTTATGGAATTCGATTGAAACACAAAATCGAGCAGTTTGATCCATTTACTGGAACTAATAAGATCGCCTAAAGATGCCTCGCACCGATGATCTAGTCCACCATCAACCAAGACACTTCGACCAGAGTTTCCCCGACAACCCACGAACCTTCTTCCCCAGGTCCGATCACCACAGTTGCCTCAACGATGAAGAACTTCCCCCATGAACATTGTCAATCAAACTGGGTTACCCTAAATCTATGTCGAACATCCCTCACGATCACTTAAAAATTCTTCGCCTATTTTTTTCAGGTTCCCCGATTATCCAGACTTCTCCAGCTCCAACCCCGACGATGATTGCTACGCCGATCATCGGCAATTAACGAAAATAAGTTTTCTGTGTGACTCACGATTTCCCCCAATCTAACAAACTAGAAATCCCGATTTTCCTCTTAAAATTCAACATTTACAAATACTGACTAGGTTATCAAATCCAAATGTGAAATCAAATCATTTGGTTTTTCTGTCTAATGTTTGTTCATCACTGTTTCATCCAGTTAAAAATGATTGCTTAATGTATATGCTCGTAAACTATTTTTAAAAATAAATTCACATTATTAAAAACATTTTTAATTTAGAAATCATAGCTTAAAACTTATTGGAGATGAAGGAGTTGAATTTTTTACATATTGTTAGCCTATGAGTTATTTTTTTTAAAACAGAGAGGTGTTTATAGACATGCATACAGATGTTTGCATACACACACACACACACACATATACAGAGACATGCAAGCATATTCATACAGTTATTCAAGCACAATTCATATCATACTTCCAACACAGATCCAAACACTAAGAAACATAACTGGGCCAGTGTGTTTGCTCGCCTGGCATGATGAATAGAGGCCTGGAAAATGTTTGAGCTTGAAATGTTTGAACTTTTGAAAATCTGGAATTGTTTTATATTCTTGATCTGATCTTGGATTTTCAGTTTGAATTTTCTTCAAGTTGATAGCCTCCATATTGCACTTGAAAACATGTTTCTTTTTTTGTTTTGTTTAAGCTTCCAGGTCGATTCTGGCTTGAGTTGAATTTTACTTTGGCATTTTAAACTGAAAATGATTTTGCTCCCAGATCTTGTATTGATTACTTTCAGGTCTGAGATGATTATTGTTTTGATTCAACTTGAATTTGATTTTAAGCTCCACGTGTTTCTTTTTTTCTTTCTAATACAAGCTTACAGGTTTTGCAAACAGAATTTGTTTGCTTCGAAATGCTTTGAAGGGTTTTGCTGATTAGGTTTTTTATTGTTGTTTCTTTTTTTTTAGAAATAAACTTTGAAATCAAGTAAGGACCTTGGTTTTTTTGTTTTTTTTGTAGAACATGTTGTATATATGTTTTTTAAATTTTTTAAGAGAAAATAAATTTGGCACTTGTAATTTAAGTACACTTGTCTATATGCATGAACTAATTCTTTTACATTTTTTAAAAATAGTATAATTTGTTTACACTTGTTAAAAATAATTCAAATTATGTTTAATCCCTTTAGTGTAATTAATTTATAATTTATGGTTTAACCCCTTGTTTAAAATAAATTACTTAATTTGCATACAAACTATTTTTATGTTTTAAACCTTGTTTTATTTTTATTTATTTACATAGATTTAAGTTTTTAACAATTATGTTCACATTTGTACATTTTCCATTATTTATTTTTATACAACTTTTTAAAGAAATGATTTAAAATGTAATTATACACAAATTACAAATTATATATACACGTATTTATTAGTTCTTAAAAATATAAAGGTTTTTAACTTTAATTTATAAAATATTTATTTTTGAATTCCAAATCAACTTATATATATATATACCTATATCTACATTATAATATTAGAAAGCAAATAAAATACGGAGTTTGCAAATCCAATTTATTTTTCAAATATATTTATTTTGAATTTCAAATCAAAATTCTATTTAAATCAATTTATATACATATATTTAAATAACAAACAAATATCTATTAGATTTGGAAAATACCAAATTAATTTATTTTTAATTCCCAAATCAATATTCTAATAAAAATACATAACTTTATTTGTTCTGTAAATTTTTCATATTAATTCATAATTAAATTCACAATTTAATTCCAAAAATTAAATTAATCATCAAATTAAATCTAGCTAATAATCGAAAATGTCATACCCAGCCTGAGGCAGCTACGTGTTGTTTATCTATGACATTGGAGACTTGCTATGTGCTTGTTTGTAATTCTCACTCAAGAGCCTTTGGCAGAGGGATCTTTTTGTGTAATTTGTTGTTTTTATTTCCATGTACCATCCAATCGAGAGTTTCACTTCTCTAAGGACCGTTGCTCGAGATAAATAATTTTGTACATTGAGTATTTGATTGACTTTGATGTTTATTGAGTTTATGATTCTTTATAACTCCTAGGGTTTGATAGTCTAAAGTTATCACTTCCATGAGGACTATAGGTTGAAATAATTATTTGGATATTGCGTTCAATATTTTGTATTAATTGTGCTTTATTTGGATTTGTGATTTCGGCTATCCCCAAGGACTAACAGTCGAAAGTCTTAACTTCCATTAGGACCGTAACTCGAGATATTATTCTTGGATATTGATTTCTATATTTTTGTATGGATTATATTCTATTTGGGTTCTATATTTGTTGATTTATCTTTTATGGCTTAAGAGTTAGAAGTTTTTCCTTCCATTTTGGTTGTGAGTCAAGATTTATAAGACTTGTTAGTGATGTTTTGATTATTTATTTGGGATTATGCCTTTCTTGGTTTTTCCTTTAGGGCTTACCAGTCCGAAGTCTTCACTTCCATTAGGACTGTAAGTCAAAATAGATTTGTTATTATTTCTCATGCTTTTATGAATTATGATTTATACTTTTATTATGACATTTGTGGACATGCGATGGGCTCATCTATAGTACTTTTTGGTTTTGATGAGTTTGAGTGCATCATCCAATTTTTGAGCATTATGATCATTATATATTTATATGTGTTCCATAGGTGATTATTAAGATGTAAGGCTTGGTACAATATTATGATGTTATGATGGATGTTACATTGTGCCGTATTTATACTTTGCCTTTATTTACATTGCTTATTGTTATGTACTCAATTTGTATTTAGATATAGTGTGGACCATTTATTATTTATGTAATATTCGCAGTCAGTCCGAGACTTTTCAGGTACAAAGACATTAGCCACTTTGGATATTGAGCTTTAGAGGAGACAATATATATTATATCGTCTTTTGAGTTAATGGTTATGTATATTTTCCTTTGGATGTCTCCTTATATTTTTTTTGATGATATGGCTACGGGTTATATATATTTTGTAATTGACTTAATGTATATTGTCAATGTGAGTTAGAAGCTCCATTTTTATAGGCTCACCTTGTTGTGTATGTGTATATATGTGTTTGTGTATGTAATGCATTATATTCCTTAGCTGCGATCTACGACTCTGTGTTTATCTGTATATGTTGTATTTTGTTCTATCATGGTAAACCCACGTGTTTATTGCTTTGTGCCAATGTCTAATATTTTGGGATGTGTTGGTGAGATTTTTAATATGTATCGGTGTTAACCCAAGGGAATACTCACATGTGGTTGCTCCTAACAAGCCTCATTTTTCGTATTACCAGACAGGATTACACAATAATTCTCTTTAGTAGTACATGTATAGCGGTGGGGTGTTACCGTTTTGTATCATGGTAGGTTCATAACAATATATAATATCCGTGACACAAGTCATGGCCTTAGAGTGATTTAGTGTCCCTATCCCCATTAGGTGTTTATTAGTTACCCTATATTAAAGGGATAGTTGGAGTATACGGTTATTATTAGGGTAATCATCTAGGGCCATACTTGTTATTTGTCCTATTATATATATTACTTTTCCTTGTAATTGTCTCTATGTGATATGAAAGTTATTGATAGTGGTAGTGAAGTAAGGAGTGGCTAGCGTAACGAGTAGTGTTGGCACTGATGATGGTAAATAAATCTCTATGTGGCCTCAAATAAGAATGAAGTAGCTCAATTAGGAAGGCTATAAAATACGCTTATTCAAATCAAGCATTGCATACTTCACAATTCCTTATTGTGACGAGGTGAGTTAGGTAAGAGGATCTAATAGTGATCAGAGTTATGCAGTGGAAACTATTCCATAGCTTTCTACTGAAGGCTTTTGTTTTGCTTGTTTGAAAATGTGTATATTGTTGTATAATGCTTGTTTGATATTATGGATGGATGATCTGTGATGATTTTTAGTTTTTTAACGGTTGATGAATAGGTTGTATATATGAATTTCAAAAATAGATATTTTTTTCAAACAAACATATGGTTTAATAAAATATAAATTTTATTTTATAAAGTGATTGAAAATATTTCTATAATTAATTTTTATGTTAATTTATCGATCGATACTTAAGAATTTTGATTGATGCATTTGACCAGCATTATCGATAAGGATTCCTAAACGTTAGGACTAGATATTTGGACACGATGTCTTGAACATTAGTTTTTTGAGTGATGTTCGAGATTTTGAAAGAAGGAGAGTGTTTTGAAAAATTATTTTGAAATGTAAATAATTCTTTTGAAAAGGAGTTATTATTTTGATAAATATTAATATGAATTTGGGAAAGATGGTTTGAATATAGAATAATATTTTAAAGAAGTATTTTGAGCTATATTTTTGAAAATGAAGTATTATGTGGTGTCTGGATAAAGAATAATAATGTAGTTTGAGGAAAAAAGAAAACAAAGAGTTGTTCTATAGTAAGAAATGTTTTGTAATTAATGTTAAATGGAATTTTACTTTTGAAGTTTAAAAACTTAAACTTGAAATTTGTTATTGTAAAATGCATTTTGAATACACAAAAGATTTTAGATAATGCTTAGAAATTTTTAAGCTTAAGACATGATTTATTTTGACCATAAATCTCAAATCATCAATTTATCTCGATAAATTTAATTTCATTAAAAAGTTGTAAAATTATAGACAACTTATTATTTGAAGTGCAATGCAAAATTTTAAGCTTAACTAAGGTTAAAACATAAATTAAAAAGGAAGTGCTTCGCTGCCCTAAAAATGAAAACAATTTAAAACAATGTTGACTTCATTTGACCATAACTCTTAAATGGTTTGTCTAATTTGGATTGGTTTTCCTCTTTCTAGAAAGTTAATAATATGAGAAACAACTTTTATTTTAAGCGTTTTGCAAAATTTTGGAGTTTTCTAGGCTAAAATTGCAGGTTTATGGAGTGGGCCTACGCATTTATCACATTTCCTGTTTTCACTTCCTATAGAAAAACTCTTATAAATTATGTTATGTTTGAAATTTTTGTAATTTGAATGTTGTCTTGGAAAGATGACACATAATGTTACAATTTATTCTTTGAAAGTATCACCTAATTTCGTGTTTTAAACCTTTGAAATTTCGTTGGAAAGTGGTTTAAATATGAATATGATGTTGCTTTTATATTAAATAAGTGCATAGTTCTTATACCTCTTCATATGCGATGAACATTTGAATTTGACTCTTGGAGCATATTTGAACATTTGACAATGTTGGCTCGCTTTTGCTCGCATAAATGCAAAATCGCTCGCTTAAATGCTAATAAAAATGTACGATTACGGTATATCGATATATGATGCAATATTACATTGTTTCCCTATGATTTGAGATGCCCTATGGTTGGGATGTATATTTATTGTGATTATATTGTATTTTGATTTTTCAGAAAGCTCCCAGCACAAAGGAGACTGCCAATTTTTTTTTGAAAAATTTGGTGCTTAGAATATTTTCATAAAAATTTATCATATGCGATAACATTAAGTCTTTGAATGAGTCTACTTAAATTATAGCACACGATAAAAGAAGTTGGAAATAAAGCGCAGCATAAAGGATTGAATAATTTTTATTTTGATAGAAGATTGCAGAATTCAAGGTATGAGTTGTGTATGATGTCTTCCTATCAGAAATTGTGAGGATGCAATTTTCGCAATGGGAGAAGTCTATAACAACCCTGCTTTTTACACTGTAAAATAAATAAATTTAATTAAAATAGAAATATCTGAATTTGATTTTTGATGCTTATTATTTTGAAAATCAATTCTTCCTTATTTTAAATCTAGTTACTAATAGATTTTATTTTAATAAATTATGTTAATAAATTCCTTCCAAGTAATATATTAAAACTGAATAAAACATTTTAATCGAGATAAAATATTTTGAAATATAATTAGTTTTTGTATTATTGAGATAGTTGAAAAATAAATATGTTTGGCAGTGGAACAATGAATAATTAAATAAAAATAAACAAGTATTAGACTAAAAGAATTTCGGTAGTTATCGAAATATAATTTATAAAATGCTGCATTTATCAAAGTAAATTAGGTTGGAATTTATTAACGAATAAATTCAAGAATTATTTAAAAGAAAAGGAAAAGGGAAAGGAGAAACAAATTAATATAAACTAGGGTCAAAATTAAAGCCCAGGTCCACACTTTTATTCACAAATTCAAATCCCTCTTTTTCTTCCACGAATCTTCTAGCTCTGGACCCAAATCAAAGTCTACACCCTCATTCTCTAATATGCCCTAATTCATAAAATTCAACATAACAAAAAACGAAAAAAAAACACATGAGCGCGAATGTGCTTATGCTTGACATCGACTAGGGGTTGGGCTTGTAATTGATGACCATGACCTAGGGGAGTGGGTGAAGCTTTGTTGCGACACGTGAATGTGGTCGCGATAAGATGGCGGCGAGAGGATAATGGTTGGGATGTGGTGGAAACTAGAGTAGTGTGGCCAGATTTAGGCGATATCCAGCGATGATTGTGTTTGGGTTTTGGGAAGCAAATGTTTGAAGATTTGTGATCGCAACCTAGGGCATCGTGATAGTGGATAACACATTGGCAATAGCAAAAGGGAGCGATGTAGTTGCTAACATTCTTGCTAAGAATTTTAGTGAGTTTTTAAACATGCATCTATATCTATATCTCACTCTTTGCTATAAATTTATCACACTTATTGATTGAATTGCTTGGATAAAATGTTTGTCTATGATACTGGATTGATTGTTGTGGTATTGGATATGATTCTGGATTCGATGGTGAAATTTTATTCATATTAGATCATCAAAATGAAAGGAGATGTTGTTCGAATGCATTTTGATTTGGATAGTTTACTTATATGTTGCGTGCGCATTGTATAAATGGCTGGAATTCGATATAATTCGACAAGGGCTATAAAACAAAATTTATTTCGATGATTAGTTTATGATTTTGAAGAATTTCACTCTAGGATTAATATTACGAACGTTCTATTGATTTTCTTATTTTCAAAGATTTAAAAAACTTTGGAAAATTATTCAGGGATATTAAAATTGGATTGAACTATATTTCTAAATAAATAAAAGTGGTTGGAAACTAAAATGATTTATTGGAAATTGTTTTGGATATAAAAGTTCTTTTAGAAATGAAAATACAATTTTTCAAAAGTAGTGGAATATATGGAATTTTAATAAGTATAAATGAAGTGTTTTAATAATATTTCTAAATAGAATTTTTTTGTAAAGCGTATGCATATATTAATAGAAAGGATTCAAGAGAATTTTCAAAAAAAAGGATTTTGATAATAAAAATCTACTTTAAAAATGATCCAAATTAGGAAATATTCGAACGGGCTTTAAGAGTATAATGATTGGTAGTCGAGAACATATTACACTCCAAGGGCTACAAGTCAGAGTTACATTGGGATTTATAGATTCAGCCTTTAAGGAGTAACTAGTCGAGTATCATTATCTACTCTTAGCGTTAGTAGTCAAGGATTTATTATGCTCATACACTCTCATTAGGACTCATCGAGTCGAGAGTGTTCATTGCACCCTTTAAGGACTAACTAGTCGAGTATCATTATCTACTCTTAGGGCTAGTAATTGAAGATTTGTAATGTTAAGAGGTTCTCATAAGGACCCGCATGGTCAAGAGCAATTGTTGTCACTCTTATTAGGACTCCCAGTGTCGAGATTACTTGTTATTACTCTCATTAGGACTTATCGAGTCGAGATTATTGTTGCGAATCTACGTCATAGGGTTCACGCAACTATGGAGAGTGCATGATTTTAATCCATCAAATAGGCTAGTATCCATTATAGAGGTCCCCATTGTGGGGTCACGCCTGGGATCCGTGATGTCCCTTTGTTGAGTTTGTAGGCTGAGAGTTACTACTCTCATTAGAGTCATTTCCCAGACATTACATAAGGGCCAATAGTCTGTTACTGTAACGACCCGTATTTTTACGGATCGAAACGTTGTTAAACTGTACGCTTTAAGTCGTTGATGTTGTTAAGTCGTTTAGAGTATGAGTCGTGTGGGGGCTTAAGTCGTGACCGACTTAAGGGTTAACGGGTTAGAGTAAGTTAACGACTTAGGGGTTGAACGGCTTAAGGATTCGGACGACCTAAGGAAGCTAACGGCTTAAGAGTTAGCGGCTTATAGGGTTTGCACCGAGTTAAAGTATGGCCGAGTTAAGGTGTGGCCGACTCATAGGTATGACTAACTTAAGGAAGTTAGCCAACCTAAGTTAGTTGCCGACCTAAGAGAGTTACGACCCAAGGGTAAGCGGCTTAAGGGGTTAAGCGACCTAAGGCTTAGGTTGTGAACGAGTTAAGGGTCTTAGGACGTTGGGTTGCCAAGCCGTGTGTGTTGAGTCGTCCCTTGTGTTAGGTCAGCAGTATAGTTGAGTCGTACGTACGACTTAGGTAGAAATGCGGCCTTGGGTCATTAAGTCGTAAGTCGTATGTCTGTTGAGTCGCGCCTAGGTTGAGTCGTTGGGTCGGCATCAGGTTAGGTGGTTAGGTCGGCAGGGTGTGTTGAGTCGCTAGGTCGGCCGTGTTTGTTAGGTCGCATAGGGGTTAGGTCGGTATCATTGCTGAGTCGTATGCCGTTAAGTGGTAGGCCATGCGTTGAGTCGTTATATCATTGCTGAGTCGTATGCCGTTAAGTGGTAGGCCATGCGTTGAGTCGTTAGGTCGGTGTATGGGTTTAAGTCGTGAGTCGTACACCCCTGTTGAGTCGTTAGGTCGTTGACTCGAGTCTGTAGGCTGTGTAGTTAGGTCGTAGGACCTGTTAGGTCGTAGGGTCTGTTGAGTCGTGGACGACTCAGAGGATAGGTCGGCGGCGACTCAAGGGGCGGCGACTCAGGGGAAATTCTGCCTATAAATAGAAGGGGTTCGCCTCACTTTTTGGCACCGGATTTTGAAGCGACGAAGTGCTGCCATTTTGAGAGCTCGACTACAACACTTCTTCACTTCTTTTCTCCACTCTAATTTAGTGCTTACATCCATCCAAGATCGAAGATCCAAGAGCCATAGTCGAAGATCTTCATCCATTCAAGAGAGATTTCATCATTTGAAGCGGAATCTTGTCGGATCAAGCTTGGTTCTTCGCTGTCCAGATCTAAAGTGGGTTTCTTTTGAGGTGTTTAGGTGATTTGGTGAGTGGTAGTTATCTCTCACACGGACCCAAGGGAGTATATTGGATTGGTGGCTTGTTTATGTGTTAAAGATAGTGATTTCTTGCATTTTCCCTAAGTATGTATGTGGATCTATCATCTATGAAGTTTTGACACCTATTTTACTACATGTCAACTTATGCAAGTTTATTCACCAAGTTGTAGAGACATTTGCCTATTATTCATGCTTATTAGATTTGGACATTTTAATTACCAAATTGCCATTTCCTTGTATAATTGCTTATTAAACCTTGTTTAAATATTTGATTGCTTGGATTAATGATTGTCTTGATTGATTGTTTAGAGTTAGTTGATTTATGGTTGGATCTAGACAAGTATGGTCGAAAATGGTTCGAAAGCTAAGGGAGACGCTAAGGGATGAGAAAAGCTGCTTGTGGCATATGTAGCGGATGATGAAGCTCATATGGACGGATATGATGACGATGTTGTGATGGAGCTTTGCTATGTTAAGATGAGGCGAAGCATGATGTGATGTAGCCTTGGCATAATCCAGACGGGATCATTCCAAGCATGTTGATAACTCGAGGGATGGTTCGAGTTGGTTGATAATGGATTGCTCGAGAAGTAGCTTGGGCTAGTATGAGAATAGTCGTCGAGGAGGATGACTAGGAGGCTTGGATTTCATTGTTGTTGAAGGTTCTAGTAAATTCAAAGCAAGAGTACATGGGATGCCCAAACGACTACAGGTAGGTGGTATGGACACCCAAAAGACTACAGGTAGGTGGTCGAGTACTCTGGGCAGAGTAGGTAAGTCCTAGGCACGGGTCACGATGACGTGCGGAGTTTATCTAGAACCGGGGTTACCATTAGCCCTTGACAGGCGGTCATTCAACTAATGGTGAATTCAAAGCAATGATAACAGTGATAGCCAGAGTCATGGATGTTTGGTTGTATCATCATTCGGCCTCAAGAGCGGTGTTTTCTGGGTGCTTATCTGATCTTGGTTTAGGCCTTGGGGGTTTGTATTTGGAAAACATCGACCTTGACTCGAGTGATAATTACTTTATTTTAAATATCTGCTTTGCTATGCTTGTTTATGCTTAGTGGGTCTGGGGGCTATCACTGTAGAATGAGGTGGAGTGGGATGGTTGAGTTCCTATTCCTTTTATCCTTTATGCTCTTTTGGTATGTTTGATAGTGAATTTACTGCTCACTAAGACTGTTGTCTGACTCAAGGTTTTATGTTCAACTCTTATTACCTTGGGCTGTTCATCCATGTTAGGATGGGCAGACTAGGTAGCAGGTGACATGTGCTGTTCTTGGCTACCAACGCTGTTGATGACGAAGACGAGCTGGAGGCTTTTGCATATTATTTTCCTACTATATGTACTGGATGTTCCGCTGTTTGTTTGATACTCTGAGTGTTATGTAGTGAGGCTTGATGTATTGAAAATTCAGATGATTGTATAAAACTATTATGAGTTTATATGATGAGACTTCTGTTCTATAGAGCTTCACTATGTATATTTTCTATTGTATTTTATCCATGAGCTATGAGTAATATGATAGAGCCTGCTGTTTTATCTTACCTTGACTATCGTCCATGGCTGCCTGGCATACTTTTCAGTGCACCATTCCCTTGTTTCATGCGGGAGTCATGGGCGGTCGTCACATTTGGTATCAGAGCTTTGGTTAATCGATTTTAGCCAACGCTCACTGATGTAACTACGTATGAGAGACGTAATTGTATTTTGATGGATGATTACTATATATAATATAGTAGTTTAGAAGGATTTGAACTCCTTATGTAGTTGTTTCTCAAGGTGTTCTAAATCGTTCCTTTTTGTAGATATTAAGGATGAGTCAAAGTGAGAGACAAGCTGCTAGGGAAAGTCGTGCTGTTGGGGGAGCTACTGACTATGCTGCAATGTTCGAAGCTATGATGACTTCGATCATGAGAAGGATACCAACTTCAGGATCATCAGTAGATGTTGGAGTTCAAGTTCAAGCTCCAAAACCTGTGGATTTTGCTAAGTTGTGCAAAGACTGTACTGCTCTTGGAGGAAAGGTTTTCTTAGGGACAAAATCAACCATTGAAGTTCAGAGGTGGATTGATGCTTGTAAAAGGATCTTTGGTGATTTAGGAATTGAGGATGCAACTAAGAGGAAGCTTGCATCGAGACAGCTTCAGGGAAGAGCTGCGGATTGGTGGGGTTCTATCACCATTGATACTCCAGAGGAAGAGATTACTTGGGAGCAATTCCAAGTTAGATTTGAAGCTAAGTTCGTCTCTACGGCTCAGAAATCTGTTTTGTTTAAGAAATTTGTGGAGCTCAAGCAAGGTGGAAGATCAGTTCTTGAGTATGTTTTGGAGTTTGAAGCTTTGTCCAAGTATGCCAGATCGTATATTGAATCTTCCTACCAGAAGAACGAGAAGTTTGTGACAGGCTTGGACACTTATCTTGGGAGACAGTTAGTGGATCATCTGGACGATCCATTTGAAAAGCTTGTGGAGAAAGCTCTCAGGCACGAGAGTTTGTTTCCTAAGGAAGGGTCTGTTGTTGCTGTGACCAAGGAAGAGTCCAAACCACAGCAGGGTGGAAACAAGAAGAGGAAGCAGCAACAACAGAAGGGTAAGAATGGCCAGGGCGAAGTGACCTGCTACAACTGCCAGCAGAAGGGCCATCTCTCCAAAGATTGTAGGAATCCCAAGGTACCGGGAAAATGTTACAACTGTGATAAGCTGGGGCATATCAAGAAGGACTGTCCAGAACCGAGGAAAGATAAGCAGATTGTGCAAGCTTATGCTTTGGGGGCTGTTCCATCATCTTCGAAAGCTCCTACTGCAGAAGAAAAGGGGAAGAGTGTGGTGGTTCAAGGTACTCTTTCCATTTGTGGTGTTCCAGTTAGGGTTTTGTTTGATACTGGAGCGTCGCATTCCTTTGTTTGTAATGATCTAGTAGACCGGTTGGGTTTGGAACCGGATATTGTTGATATACCATTGGTTGTGACTAATCCAGTAGGGGGTTCGTCATGTTTGTGTATGGTATGCCGTGGTCTAGTTGTATCGAGTCATGATTGCTCTTTTGTTTGTGATTGCTTTGTTCTGAACTTTGCGGGGTTCGGAATTATTTTGGGTATGGACTGGCTTAGGAAGTATGCGACAAGGATTGATTGTGAGAGGCTGGAGGTGACAGTTGAGAATGTGGAAGGGCGAAAGGTTGTGATACGATGTAAACATGAGGAAGGCGTCTTTATGAGCTTCATGTATTCGCTGGTTGTTCCACGGGATGGACTGTCATCGGTGCCTATTGTGAATGGATTTGATAATGTCTTTGACGAGGTCAAAGGGTTACCGCCGCATAGGGAGATCGAGTTTCGTATCGATCTAGTTGAGGGAGCTAGACCAGTTGTGATGCCTCTTAGGCGGATGGCGCCTAGGGAGCAGCAAGAGTTGAAGGTGCAAGTTGATGACGTTTTACGGAAAGGATTCATTCAGCGTAGCGTGTCCGAATGGGGTGCACCAGTTGTGTTTGCAACCAAAGCGGATGGATCGTTGAGGTTGTGTGTGGATTATCGTGAGCTGAATAAAGTGACTTGGAAGAACAAGTATCCATTGCCGAGAATAGATGACTTGTTTGATCAGCTTCACGAAGCTAGGGTGTTTTCTCAGATAGATTTGGCAACGGGATTTCACCAGTTGAGAGTGGCTAAGGATAGTGTGCCGAAGACTGCTTTTAGGACACCATCCGGTTTCTATGAGTGGCTGGTAATGCGGTTTGGATTGACCAATGCACCAGCATATTTTGTGGATCTTATGAATAGAGTATTCAGAGATCAGTTGAATAAGTTTGTACTTGTGATCGTGGATGATATTTTGGTTTATTCCAGAACTAAAGAGGAACACAAGACGCACTTGCGGATTGTTTTGGAAATCTTGCGGAAACATCAGCTAAAGGCTAAGTTTTCGAAGTGTCACTCCTGGAAGAGTGAAGTGAGATTCTTAGGCCATGTTATCTCTGGAAATGGAATAGCAGTTGATCCTGCTAAGGTGGCAGCAATCCAGGATTGGGTTAGACCTAAGAATGCATCTGAGGTGAGAAGTTTTCTTGGATTAGCAGGATATTATCGTCGGTTTATTAAAGACTTTTCCAAGATAGCTGCACTTTTAACAGGATTGACGAAAAAGAACCAAGTGTTCAGATGGGATGATAAGTGTGAGCAAGCTTTCGGAATCCTGAAAGAGCGACTAACGAGTGCTCCTGTTTTGACTATTCCGAGTGGGAATGATGAGATGGTGGTTTACACCGATGCATGTGGTACTGGACTTGGAGCAGTGCTAATGCAAAAGGATAAAGTTGTTGCGTATGCAAGTCGACAACTGAAGCCGCATGAAAGGAATTACCCGACTCATGATTTGGAGTTAGCGGCGATTGTTTTTGCTCTGAAGATGTGGAGACATTATCTATTGGGAGTTCGATTCGAGTTGTTTACGGATCATAAATCGTTGAAGTATCTTTTCTCCCAAAAGGATTTGAATCTTCGGTAGCAACGATGGATAGAGTTTTTAGCATCGTATGATTTTGGTAGCCAATACTCCGGGAAAAGGTAACGCAGTGGCTGATGCGTTGAGTCGAAGACATGCAGGATTGGGAGCCATGTTTTTGGAATGGAAGAGTCTTGAATATTTGGCTGGATTTGACTTCCGGCTTAGATGTGAATTGGAACCTGAGATGTTGGCAAACTTATCGATAAAACCTACTCTTATGGAGAGAATTGGCGAGAGCCAAAAGCGAGACGATAAGCTTGTCAAGATTATCCGCGATTTGGAATCTGGATTGAATCCAGAAAAGGATAAAGGATTTAAAGTCGATCGAGAGGGTTGGCTTCGGAAACAAGGACGACTAGTTGTTCCCAATATAGATGGATTGAGAGATGAAGTTCTGAGGGAAAGTCATCACTCGAAGTTGACAATTCATCCAGGTGGAAATAAGATGTATCGGGATATGAAGAGAACCTACTACTGGGAAGGTATGAAGAAGGATGTTGGAAATTTTATTTCCAAATGTATGAACTGCCAGTTGGTAAAAGCCGAGCAGAAGAAGCCAAGTGGATTGCTTCAGCCATTGGAAGTTCCTACATGGAAGTGGGAGCAGATATCGATGGATTTTATCGATGGTCTACCTAGAACCAGGGCAGGGAATGAAGGGATTTGGGTCATCGTAGATCATTTGACTAAGAGTGCAAGATTCATTCCTGTTCGATCAACTAGGACTGCATCGAAGTTGGCTGAGTTGTATGTTAAGTGGATAGTTCGATTCCATGGTATTCCGAAGAGTATAGTGAGCGATCGAGATCCATTGTTCACTAGTGGATTTTGGAAGAGCCTCCAGGAAGTTTTGGGAACTGAGTTGTTTTTGAGTACAGCTTATCATCCCCAAATAGATGGTCGGACTGAGAGAGTCAACCGAGTTTTGGAAGATCTCCTGAGGGCATGTGTTTTGGATTTCGGAGGATCATGGGAGGATCATCTTCATTTGGTGGAATTTGCATATAATAACAGTTACCAGTCAAGTATTGGTATGGCACCGTATGAAGCATTGTATGGAAGGCCGTGTAACTCTCCGACATGTTGGTTGGAAACGGGAGAAAAGCTGATACTTGGGCCAGAAGTGATTCGTCAGACTACGGATTGTATAGAGATCATTCGGCGACGAATGAAGGCAGCCCAAGATCGTCAGAAAGGTTATTCCGATAAGTGTCGTAAGGATTTGGAATTCGACGTGGGTGATATGGTTTTTGTGAACATTTCTCCTCTGAAGAATGTTATTCGATTCGGGAAGAAATGTAAATTGACTCCGAGATTTGTTGGACCATTCCCGATCATCGAGCGAATTGGAAAGCTCGCTTATAGATTGGAGTTACCGGAAAAGATGGCGGGTATGCACAATGTTTTTCATGTATCTTATCTACGGAAGTATGTGCATGAATTGAATATGGTGGTTTCTGCTGATAGCTGTGAAGATTTGGAGGTTGATCCAGTTGTTACGAGACCTCGTAAGCCGCTTCGTGTTGTTGAAACCAACACGAAACAGCTTAGGAGGAAGACGATTACGTTGCTCAAGATACAATGGAGTGATGATGTTGACGACTGTACGTGGGAGGAGGAAGAGAGGATGAAGGCAGCTCATCCTGAACTCTTTGAGGTATGGCCCTAAGGTGTCGTGACATCTCACGAATTTGTAGCTTGTTCTAAGTCTTAGAATTCTGCATGCTAGGCTAGTAATTGGATGCATGGTTTGTTGATTGCTATGGATGATAGGCATGCGGAATAACTTTGGTTGCTCTTGTTTGTTTGGAATTTCGGGGGCGAAATTCCTAAGGGGGAGAGAATGTAACGACCCGTATTTTTATGGATCGAAACGTTGTTAAACTATACGCTTTAAGTCGTTGATGTTGTTAAGTCGTTTAGAGTATGAGTCGTGTGGGGGCTTAAGTCGTGACCGACTTAAGGGTTAACGGGTTAGAGTAAGTTAACGACTTAGGGGTTGAACGGCTTAAGGATTGGGACGACCTAAGGAAGCTAACAGCTTAAGAGTTAGCGGCTTATAGGGTTTGCACCGAGTTAAAGTATGGCCGAGTTAAGGTGTGGCCGACTCATAGGTATGACCGACTTAAGGAAGTTAGCCAACCTAAGTTAGTTGACGACCTAAGAGAGTTACGACCCAAGGGTAAGCGGCTTAAGGGGTTAAGCGACCTAAGGCTTAGGTCGTGAATGAGTTAAGGGTCTTAGGACGTTGGGTTGCCAAGCCGTGTGTGTTGAGTCGTCCCTTGTGTTTGGTCAGCAGTATAGTTGAGTCGTACGTACGACTTAGGTAGAAATGCGGCCTTGGGTCATTAAGTCGTAAGTCGTATGTCTATTGAGTCGCGCCTAGGTTGAGTCGTTGGGTCGGCATCAGGTTAGGTGGTTAGGTCGGCAGGGTGTGTTGAGTCGCTAGGTCGGCCGTGCTTGTTAGGTCGCATAGGGGTTAGGTCGGTATCATTGCTGAGTCGTATGCCGTTAAGTGGTAGGCCATGCGTTTGTTTGATACTCTGAGTGTTATGTAGTGAGGCTTGATGTATTGAAAATTCAGATGATTGTATAAAACTATTATGAGTTTATATGATGAGACTTCTATTCTATAGAGCTTCACTATGTATATTTTCTATTGTATTTTATCCATGCGCTGTGAGTAATACGATAAAGCCTGCTGTTTTATCTTACCTTGACTATCATCCATGGCTGCCTGGCACACTTTTCAGCGCACCATTCCCTTGTTTCGTGCGGGAGTCATGGGCGGTCTTCACAGTTACTAAGGGCAAGTAGGAACCATGACCAATGCTCAACATAATCTGGTATCATGTTTATGACTTGTGGATGGATATTGGTGTTTCAATTGCTTTGTATGAATTATGATTTATACTTCTATTGTGACGTTTGTGGACATGCGATGGACTCATCCATAGTATTTTATGGTTTTGATTAATTTGAGTGTATCACCCAATTTATGTGCAACATGATTCTTATATGTTTATATGTGTTCCATTGGTAATTGTTGACATGTGAGGCATATTATTATTATGATGTTATAATGGATGTTATGTTGTGTTATATTTGTTCTATGCCTTTATTTACTATGCTTATTGTTATGTACTCACCTTGGATTTTGATATAGTCTAACCCACTTATTATTTATATAATATTCGGGTCAGTCAGAGATGTTACAGGTATATGACATTAGCCACTTTGGATATTGGGCATTATTGGAGATAGTATATATGTATTATATCATTTTTTGAGTTAATGGCTATTATGTTTTCCTTTGGACATCTCCTTGTAGTTATTTTGATGATGTGGCTATAGGTTATATATATATTGTACTTGACCTTATGTATATTGTTAATGTGAGTTAGAAACTCCATTTTATAGACTCGCCTTGTTGTGTGTGTATATATGTATGATGTATTATATTTCTCTGTTGCGATCCGTGACTCTATATTCATTGTGTATGTTGTATATTTTTCTGTCCCGGTAAACCCACGTTTTTATTGTTTCGTGCTAATATCAGTTGATGTGTTATATGAGATTTTTAATACGTATCAGAGTTAGCCTAAGGGAATATTCATGTGTGGTTGCTCCTAAAAAGCCTCATCCTCTGTATTACCTAACATGATTATCTAGTAATTCTATTTGATAGTATGGTTATAGAGATGGGGCGTTATAAGTGATTTGTCTAATGCTGGTCAAACCATTTATCATATTGGGCAACATTGCATCACCCAGCCCTAGATGGGATGGATAATAGTAGCTCCATTGGTGTTATGACCATTGGAGTTGTCTACTTCATTCTCACCATGAATTTGCATGGTGCAAATGTGAAAGGAGTTTGTAGAGAAGAAAAGTGAGAGCTTTCAGTGGAATCCCTCCCTTTAGTGCCATAATGTTGACTAATATTTTAGCCAACCTTGGAAATATTGTAGAGAGTCGATGCTTGTGAAGGTTACTCGGTAATATCTTGGTTTAAAAATGTAAAATGAGAAAATGAAATGCATAATAAGTAAAGTGATACAAGAGTTAGAGTAGTTCAATTTAAGTTGATCTACATTCACTACAACGATTTTCTTATTACTTTGTTTCTCTTATAATAGATTGAATTACAAAAGACAATAACAAGAAAATCAGTGCTTGAGCGCTTGATAAGCGCAACCCATATAAATAGTCATGTTTGGCTTCATTTATAGGTGCTGGAATTTGATTTGGATGGCTGAGATTGCGTTGCAAAGGTCTAGAAATTGATCTCGGTGATTGATTTAATTGTTCGGTAGATGTGTGCTAGCTATGACGCCAGTTGGACTATGTAACTGAGATGATCGACAGAAGGTGATTTCTATGCAAGCATGTATCGGTTAGGATCAAGCGAAATGGGATCGAGGAGTGGTTGTGCAGTTGCGCTTTGCTAGGGTGGTTCCAAAGGTCAACGAGTGGTCATTATAGAGATGCTTTTTTAGATGAACCGTGCCATATGTGTCGGGCTAATTAGAGAAACTATTCAGTAGTGGATTCTTTTGGTAATGGCAGTTAGGCTCCTGTAGCTAATGCTGGCCATGTCAAGACAAAGGAGCGTAAGAAGGTACGGGCAAATTATGTGGAAGACAAGTGGGGGACCTTGCTAGTAAGTGGGCCATTGGCCGGGTCTCTTGACTATTGAGATTCACCTTACATATCAGGCTAGTATCTTATGTCATTGGCCGTTGATGACCACACTGCCTTTCCTTGGTTTATGCGTGCCCTGATAGCGAACATACCGCTTTATTAGGAGAACTAGCCATTTAAGCCGAGTGCAGGCTTTATGAAATGGGTGAACTAAGGTGTAACAACCCACCATCTACAATGTCCCAACCCAGCTTGTAACGACCCGGAATTTTAGGTCGCCAGATTTGAACATTTAATTCATTTTAAATGTTGAATATGGGTTATAATTTGAATTTTGAAATAAAAATATTTTGGATAAGTTAATAAAATTGGTTAAATTTCCAATACGGGAATTTAAATTGAAATTGAATAATAATGATAATAATAATAATAATAGAATTGGAATAATTGGCAATTCTGAGTGTAAATATATATAAAATTTGATTCTACAGTTTATTTTAGGCCTAATAGGGTTTGAATTTTAATATTGGACCATTGGATGAAACTAAAAGTCAATAGATTAAATTTGAAATTTTATATTAATTTAATAATAAAATTTAATAATATAATATTGAAAATAATCAGATTTTGGTTCTGGAGTGAGCCAGAATGATTTTTAACGTGATTATAAATTTTATATGATTTATTATTAAGTTAGTAAATTTTTAAAGGTGAAATTTTAAGCGTTTTCGACAATTTTGAAAATCGCTCGATTTAATAGACGAGTTAAAATAGCCTTCCGGGGCACAGTCTCGGAATTCGACGAAACCAGTTTCATTGATTCCGTAATAGTTAGTTATTATCGGATTTCAATTTTCGTAGCAATCGGAGTTGTCGTTTGACCGTGGCAGCTCGTAACGCATAGAAATCGTTTTAATCAATTTAATTTTAAATTGATCGTTTAATTTCGTAACTCACAGTATGACCGAAATAGTTTACGAAACCTGTTCCATTGTGTCCGGAACAAGGAAAAGCCTTAGGAACGCCAGGCGGCACGTGTGATTTGGAGATCGTTAGAATAAGTTGATTTAAAATGAATTAAATAGTAAATAATTGGATTGCACGTATATATATATACACGCAAGGGCCGAAAACCCTAGCTACTTTCTTCGGCCGCCACTATCGTTTCCTATGGACGAAATCATCCCTCAATCTCCCTCGTTTTTCTATCGATCCAAGTGATTTTAGGCCAGACCTTCAACTAGAAAGTCGAAGAGTAGCTCGAGCTCTACAAAGTGGACGGTGGAGATCGACTATCGTCGACCAAAGGATGGGTTTTTGGGCCGCGTTTGGGTGATAGACGCGCACAATTTCTGGCGTCATAGGGTGGCCGAGCTCGTTCGTTTTTGGGCTGCAGGTGGGTGGCGTTGTGGGCGTTCGAATGGAGGTTGTTGATCGAGATTGCGAAGACCGAGGAGGAAGAGGTTTGAAACCCTAGATCGCGATTTTGGGTTTGTTCTTACTAGACCGTGTTCGCGTGGGAAGGGAAGAAGCTGGCTTCGGCCTTGATTTTGATCTACGGTCAGATCTTGGTCTGATAATAAAATGAAAATTTAAAGGAAATTTGTTTTAAATTTTGTATTCAAACTTATAAAATTCATATCTATTTCATATGTAATCAGAATTTGATGAAATTTGCGGCGCCGGAGTCGCAGAGATGCGTACACCGCAATGGTGCAGTTCGGGAATCATTTTGGGCAAGTAGAAATTTGAGTTAAATCGAATGTCGTTCGGTTTAATTTAAATTTCGAACGCTCGTCGAAACTCAAGGTGAGTTAATCTCACTCACATCTGGATGCTAGCTAATTTAAATAGTTACTATTTAAATATCTGTGTGATGGGTTGAATATAGATGTTGTATCAGTCTGAAATGATATTTATATATGTGATGTGCTAATATTTGTGGATGCAGGGAAAAACAGGTTGGAGGGATCCAACGGGATTCCTCACAATATAGTGATTATTTTTAGAATTGATAATGCAAATTGTTTGTATGTTGTGATTGATAAATCTGAAATTAAATTATACTGTGATATTGTTGAAATAAATATAAATCCAGAATTTTAATTATAAATGGATTTAATTGGGATTTAAGAATGAAAGAAATCGTTATATAAAGAATTTAAAGGAATAAAATTTGGTTTTAGTTCGGATGAAGAATGAAATTTGTAAATGGGAAATTTAAATAAAGCGGGAAAATTATGAGTCGATAAATGCAAAGTATAGATTTGGGTGATAAATTTTATAAGAAGATATAAAGTGTTAAAGTAATGATGGGTTATTTTGAAAATGAATAGAGTTTGCCAGAAAATTAAAATATGTTTCAACGAAGCTTCTAAATATTAAATGTAAATCAATATTTTTTTGAAATGCAATTTTCACCTTGTATTTAGTTAAGAAATTCATAAGTATTATTTTCCGGTAATAAATTCTCAAATGTTTTATTTAAAAATGTTTAAAACCTATACTTTGAAAATGGAATTTCCAGGAATGGAAAGGTGTTTAAACTTCAAAAGGAGTTTATTTCAAGCTTGGAAATAAATTTACGATAACTAACGTAAATTTGGGTTGGGATAGATCGGGCGGGATCTATATGGAAGATTCTTTGGGTTGTATCAATGGAAATGTTTCCCTGGAAAAAACTGAGTTCGTGATTTAAATCAGGTTTGAAAAGTTAAGTTTAAATTTGTTTTAAGGAAGTGTTTTTTTAAAGAAATTCTTATTTAAAGGTAAGTAATAAGTTTAGCTATAGTATAATGATTTAAGAATATTATTAGTATTTTATTTGATAAATGGATTTATTTAAAGGATAGATGATTTAAGTTATTTGAAACATAGCACTAAACCTTTAAAACCGCTACTTTTAAATTTAGTAACAAAACTCCCGTTTAATAAATAGTTTTATTTTACATATTTGAAATTATATTTTTGAGTAATAACTAGAAGTAAATTTACATATTTAAAGTATATTGCAGAATAAAGTGTTTTAAAATTGGTTCTAAATCAAAATGTTTTTGAACTTGGTTATTTCCAATGGGAATAAATGTTAAAGGATTTACCTTGTAAAGGAAAAACTTTGGGAATTGTTTTCAAATGAGTTGAAAATAGAAATATATCTTGTAAGAGATATTTGAGGAAAATAAACAATTGGGAATTATTTATTGTGTGATGGATGTTTGTGAATATAAATTGATAGTTAAATCACCGACTATCAATATTGGACAAACGCGTTGATCGTTTCAAAGAGACCGGGATCGAGATTTATTTCTCGAAAACCACTTCGATCTGGTTTGTACGTTTCGTGCGAAAAACATGTTCGGAGTCGAAGATGGAGCAGTGAAGTGCAAGGGCTAGTCGCTACTAATCCTGAGGATATTTCCAAAATGGATGTAGTAGGAATAGTGCCTTCGGTTCCGTTCGAACCTGGGACGGACTTGTATGGACGAATGCTTTCGGAACATCGTCAGGTGGGCGATGGGCATTCTAAGTGAAACGTCTAAAAGGTAACGCTTAGCTCAAGCCTCATCAAATGGGAATGACTGAAAATCAGGGGATATGCAGCAAGGTTTCGTTGGTAGCCCCTACTGGAGAGTAAGGTCATCCCTGTCTAGATGTTCCTTTTTATTTCGGCTTAGTGGTGCAGTTGCTGATCCCAACCGCATGGTGATCTTATTCGGAACTGTCCAGTAAGGGATGGGTCCGGCCTTGTGTTTTAGGGGATCGAGAATGGTCCTCGGTACGGTGATCTAGGCCCCGTACTGTGACAGGTGGTATCCCAGTGCCTAGTCATTGTTGGAAATCCATTCTCCCTACGAGCCTTGTACGAGTTTTGTTTGTATTACCCACTTTTGTGGCTAGTAGCTGGAATTTAATAGATGTAACAATTTCGGCTATTTTATAAGTATTTGTATATAGACCCTATTATAATATCAAAGGATTTCTATAAAAAGTGTTTTAGCTATCGTAAGGTAAAAAACCGACATGTTTATTTGTGGCGTGGTCTTACGAGATGCTTTTGTTTTCAAAGGATTTTGAAACTTTAATAATCAATTTGGATGCATTATTATCAGCTGGTATACCAGACTGACTCGGGTGTTATTTCATTATAATGCTCGGGTCAGACCGAGCATTATATGTTCAGGACAGGTTGCTTTGGAGCAGCAAAGGAGCTGGAGTCCGAGACGTATTATTCGTATTTGCATATTCATCCGCTGATATGATTGTATGATTGTCTGACTGTTAAATATTTTGTGTATGAGATACTCTGATGATATGGTGTATGAAACAGTTATAGATTTCATTTTGTGTAAAGTTCTATATTTACTATTATATTTTATTCCGCTACGACTGTGAGATTCTGATATTGTTTAGTTTCTTCTTCTTCTATCTCTTCTTCTTTAACCCTAATGGTTCGTAATCCTGTGCCACTTGAGTTAATAGAGGTAGAATAGTGTTGATTCAAGGGGCACGGATTTGCGGCTGTCACACTTGGTATCAGAGCTTAGGTTGGCGACAACCTAGGCTTTGGTGGGGAAATTACTCATTTATCAGAGTTAATAGTACTCTATAATGAGTTGAGCGTATTAATAGATATGAGAGCGTACTTTTTAGCGCATATAATTTTTTTTTATACCGTGTTGACTTATCGGTTGAGTGTTTATGAATTCTGGTCGGTGCGGGAAGTACAACCATATCGATAGGGGTTTCTACACTCTTAAACAAGATAAACCGACATGGTATTGTTTTTTTTAAAGTGGGTAAATGAAATAATTTTACCCAAAATTATATTTTGGTATAAAAGAAATAATTTTCTGAAATTATTTTATATATTTGGATGGTTGGTTGTTCATACTATAATCAAATAAGAATCTAAAATTTGATCTAAAAATTTGAAATGGTTATAATCAAATAGATTCTATATGTAAATTATGTAAAAGAAGAATAACTAAATTTAAATTTAAACTAGAATTTAAATCCCGGGGATTTTGAAAAGGATTTTAAATGTATTGGAAACAAAATTTGGAAATTTAAAATCTTCGGAATGTTTGGGAATGCTTTCCAAAATGTTTGAAGGCAATTGTGGAATATTATTTTGGGGAAGTATCTTTGAATGGAGACTGTTTTGGAATGAATTTGGGAAAGTAAGGAAGCACTGAACTCACTTCAGTCGCTGGAAAATAATCCTGATGATGCTGGCCACATCATTAGAATTCATTTTCGAGTTTCTAAAGTGATGGATTGCTACCAAAATGGTTGGTTATGATATTGTTTGGACTTATTGGGTATAATAGTTGTTTTGGAAATTTCAATGGAGGAAATTTGTTTGGTATAAACAAGTTGTTTTGGAAAGTCTGGAGATTTGATTGATATACCAAATGGGTAGGCGTTGATTATTATTTCAAAATGGTTTTGGAATAAACCGGGTAATTGAATTCTGGTAAATTCTATTTAAAGAAAGGTAAAATGCATCAACTAATGAGCTTATTTTGGTAAAGTTGATGCTAATAAGAAGGAAATGTAAATTTCAATCTTGGAATTAAAATTTAACTTGAGTGAATGGAAGTGAATAAAATATATTGAAGGGAATAGGAAATGTGAATTTAACTTGGGATAAGTTAAATAAATTGGGTGTAGAATTACATTGATTTGGATTAAATTGAAATTTTAGAAATTCCATTTAAAATGTGAAAGATGAAGAGAATTAACTATTGAACTTGAAGTTGGTTAAAATAAGAACAGTGGTTGATATTAATAAGGAAAGGAAATGAAAATTAAATTAAAATTTAATGATTGCATTGAATTGAATGTAAGTTGAATGTAAAATGGTTATAGTTGTGAGCTATAATTATATAATGAAAACTTATATCCTTAAGCCATTTCTATAATTTGAAATTCCAATTATGAAATGGAAGCGGCTAAGATGGGTGATATGGAGTTTTAAATAAATAAGTGGGGAAATTTATGAATAGAACTGGAATTGTAATTCATAATGGAAATAGTTGAATGGTATGGAGAACTCAAACCTAATCTTGAATGAAATGAGAATTGAATTGAGGTGAAGAAAATATAAATTACAAAAGATATGAATGAACTTAAGTCAGTAATAAGGTTTGAACTTGTATAAGAAAAAATTAAAATTGAATTGAATTGAATGGAAATTTAATTTAGTTGAAATGATGTTGAATGAAGTAAATTCTCACTCAACTAAATTCAAAAAGATTGTTTGGTGAATTTTGTGTAAGCTAAACTAAATGGAATTTGTATTGGCATGAATGAAATTTTGATAGTTTGGTCAAAATTTAGACGGTAAATAAAGTCCAGTTTGGAATGGAATTTAATTTTGGTAATAAATATTGGAAGTGTGAATGGATAATGGGATTAGATTATAATAATGATGATTTGATTTATAAATAAATACAAACGAGTGAAATAATTTAAATGGTCTCTTTGTTAATAAAATAAATCTAAAAATGGATAAAATATAAATAAAGTGCATTAAAATTTATAAATGGTTTGATTTGGGTAAGAATCAATTAAAATGGAAATAAATTGAGATATTATGGAATTGAAGTCATTTAAGAATATGGTGAGATGGTTATGGTTAAGCTTATGAAATAGTTTTAAATGAAATTTGTGTAGATAATAAAATTGGAATGCAAGTAAATGGATTGGAATTGATTTGGACGAGAGTCAAATGAAAATAAAATAATATATATTTGTGATCAAGTTTATAATGTTGTCTTGGATAAATTTGTTTAGATAATAAGCATTGAATTGCAAGTGAAATGGTATTAATTAATTATTGTGATAAATTAAGGATGTATGGGTTGTAAATAATCCAGGATGGAATGAAATTAATATAAACCTGAATTGGTTAATGAAATAAAAATGTAAGGAAAATTTAATTTAACAATTGCATTGGAATAAAAATACTTGGCTTGTGAACTAGGCAAAATTGAATAAAATTAATATAAATCTAAGTAGAATTAATTTTAATGGGTATAAGCTTAAGTGGTGGTTATTTTGCTCGAATGACATGAAAATTGCATGTATTCGGAATTGAGTTGTTTAACAAGCAATTGAAATTGATTTTTGAATAAATTGATATAGATTGGAATAAAATTCAAAGAGTTTGTATATGGATGCAAGTGAATTGATTTGAAGAAGCAAATAAAGATGGTTTAAATTAATTAGATAAATGCAATCTAATTAAGTGATTTTGCATATGAATGGAAATGGATTATAAAAGAAATGCAAATGTTTCAAATTTAAAATAAAATTTGATTGTAAATCAAATTGGGAATGTAAGTTAAAGTAAAGAAATACAAGTAAGGCATATGTAATCATATTGAATAGAAATGAATTGTAATATATATGAATGGTATATAGTAAACTTGAATGCTAATCACTCAAGTGAAATAACAATGAAGTTGGTTTGGATGAAAGCAGAATGGGCTAAAATCTTAATAAATGGTTTGAGTATAAATGTAAGTGAGTTATAATAGAAATGCAAATGTAAAAAATTGAAATGAAATTTGCTTGGTGAATCAATTCAAAAATTGGGTAGAGTATGAATTGAAATAGCGAAACTTGTATGTAAATTCTTTGTGTGAAATAAAGTGGGATTTGGCATTAGAAAAGGAAACTTTATGCATGTTATAAAATATGGTTTACTTATGAAATTATGCAAAGTGTTGTTTGGGATGTAAATGGATATGTTGGCTTACATTTATATTGGAAATGTTGTTAAAACGTTCATATTTTTGAAAACTGACGAGTTTGATGAGTAAGTACATGTACGGGAGGCGACCGATAGAGTTGGAGCGCGTATGTGCGTTATATATTAGCCGCTTGCTTTAAAAATTTGCTAAAAAGGTACGCCTACGCAAATATAATTGGAAAATGATATATATTGTGATATATTTTGGTTTCCGACCGTGTGGGTCGATGTATATATATTTATCTGTATCGCGATATCGCGAAAGCTCCTCCATGCAGGGGAGACTCTGCCAAAATTTTGCGGAAATTTTGGAAGTTAGAAAATTTTTGGAAATTTGAAAATTGAAATTAACTTGAAAAGTTGTTTTTAAGATGATGTTGAAACAAAAGCTTTTGAGCATAAATAAAGCAAATAAGTTTAGGTTGAGCTAAAGGGTTTTGGGAAGTGTATATAAGCTTTTAACTAAAGAAGTTTGGGTTAAGTTAATGAGTGTAGGAGCATTTATTTCATTATCGACAAGTCGATTTCAAATAACAGTTGAAAATAAAGGATTTTGGAATAGGATTGAATTAGAAGTTTCGATTTAAAACTAAAGAATTTAGGCAAAGTGAAATTGAGATTTCACTAAGTAAGTTTTGCTATTGAGTTGGGATCATTCTTTCTACCTTAGAAAATTTCGGGGACGAAATTTTTATAAAGGGGGAGGAATGTAACGACCTGGAATTTTGGGTCGCCAGATTTGAACATTTAATTCATTTTAAATGTTGAATATGGGTTATAATTTGAATTTTGAAATAAAAATATTTTGGATAAGTTAATAAAATTGGTTAAATTTCCAATACGGGAATTTAAATTGAAATTGAATAATAATAAAAATAATAATATTAGAATTGGAATAATTGGCAACTCTGAGTGTAAATAGATATAAAATTTGATTCTACAGTTTATTTTAGGCCTAATTGGGTTTGAATTTTAATATTGGACCATTGGATGAAATTAAAAGTCAATAGATTAAATTTGAAATTTTATATTAATTTAATAATAGAATTTAATAATATAATATTGCAAATAATCAGATTTTGGTTCCGGAGTGAGCCAGAATGATTTTTAATGTGATTATAAATTTTATATGATTTATTATTAAGTTAGTAAATTTTTAAAGGTGAAATTTTAAGCGTTTTCGACAATTTTGAAAATCGCTCGATTTAATAGACGAGTTAAAATAGCCTTCCGGGGCACAGTCGCGGAATTCGACGAAACCAGTTTCATTGAATCCGTAATAGTTAGTTATTATCGGATTTCAATTTTCGTAGCAATCGGAGTTGTCGTTTGACCGTGGCAGCTCGAAACGCATAGAAATCGTTTTAATCGATTTAATTTTAAATTGATCGTTTAATTCCGTAACTCGCACGTATGACCGAAATAGTTTACAAAACCTGTTCCATTGTGTCCGGAACGCGGAAACACCTTAGGAACGCCAGGCGGCACGTGTGATTTGAGATCGTTAGAATAAGTTGATTTAAAATGAATTAAATAATAAATAATTGGATTGCACGTATATATATATACACGCAAGGGCCAAAAACCCTAGCTACTTTCTTCGGCCGCCACTATCGTTTCCTATGGCCGAAATCATCCCTCAATCTCCCACTTTTTTCTTTCGATCCAAGTGATTTTAGGCCAGACCTTCAACTAGAAAGTCGGAGAGTAGCTCGAGCTCTAAGAAGTGGACGGTGGAGATCGACTATCGTCGACCATAGGATGGGTTTCTGGGCCACGTTTGGGTGATAGACGCGCACGATTTCTGGCGTCATAGGGTGGCCGAGCTCGTTCGTTTTTGGGCTGCAGGTGGGTGGCATTGTGGGCGTTCGAATGGAGGTTGTTGATTGAGATTGCGACGACCGAGGAGGAAGCGGTTTGAAACCCTAGATCGCGATTTTGGGTTTGTTCTTACTGGAGCCGTGTTCGCATGGGAGGGGAAGAAGCTGGCTTCGGCCTTGATTTTTATCTACGGTCAGATCTTGGTCTGATAATAAAATGAAAATTTAAAGGAAATTTGTTTTAAATTTTGTATTCAAACTTATAAAATTCATATCTATTTCATATGTAATCAGAATTTGACGAAATTTACGGCGCCGGAATCGCAGAGATGCGTACTACGCAATAATGCAGTTCGGGAATCATTCCGGGCAGGTAGAAATTTGAGTAAAATCGAACGTCGTTCAGTTTAATTTAAATTTCGAATGCTCGCCGAAACTCAAGGTGAGTTAATCCCACTCACATCTGGATGCTAGCTAATTTAAATAGTTAATATTTAAATATCTGTGTGATTGGTTGAATATAGATGTTGTATCAGTCTGAAATGATATTTATATATGTGATGTGCTAATATTTGTGGATGCAGGGAAAAACAGGTTGGAGGGATCCAACGGGATTCCTCATAATATAGTGATTATTTTAGAATTGATAATGCAAATTGTTTGTATGTTGTGATTGATAAATCTGAAATTAAATTATACTATGATATTGTTGAAATAAATATAAATCCAGAATTTTAATTATAAATGGATTTAGTTGGGATTTAAGAATGAAAGAAATTGTTATATAAAGAATTTAAAGGAATGAAATTTGCTTTTAGTTCGGATGAAGAATGAAATTTGTAAATGGGAAATTTAAATAAAGCGGGAAAATTATGAGTCGATAAATGCAAAGTATAGATTTGGGTGAGAAATTTTATAAGAAGATATAAAGTGTTAAAGTAATGATGGGTTATTTTGAAAATGAATAGAGTTTGCCAGAAAATTAAAATATGTTTCAACGAAGCTTCTAAATATTAAATGTAAATCAATATTTTTTTTGAAATGCAACTTTCACCCTTGTATTTAGTTTAGAAATTCATAAGTATTATTTTCCGGTAATAAATTCTAAAATGTTTTATTTAAAAATGTTTAAAACCTATACTTTGAAAATGGAATTTTCGGGAATGGAAAGGGTGTTTAAACTTCAAAAAGAGCTTATTTTAAGCTTGGAAATAAATTTACGATAACTAACGTAAATTTGGGTTGGGATAGATCGGGCGGATCTATATGGAAGATTCTTTGGGTTGTATCAATGGAAATGTTTCCTGGAAAAAACTGAGTTCGTGATTTAAATCAGGTTTGAAAAGTTAAGTTTAAATTTGTTTTAAGGAAGTGTTTTTTTTAAAGAAATTCTTATTTAAAGGTAAGTAATAAGTTTAGCTATAGTATTATGATTTAAGAACATTATTAGTATTTTATTTGATAAATGGATTTATTCAAAGGATAGATGATTTAAGTTATTTGAAACATAGAACTAAACCTTTAAAACCACTACTTTTAAATTTAGTAATAAAACTCATGTTTAATAAATAGTTTTATTTTACATATTTGAAATTATATTTTTGAGTAATAACTAGAAGTAAATTTACATATTTAAAGTTTATTGCAGAATAAAGTGTTTTAAAATTAGTTCTAAATCTAAATGTTTTTGAACTTGGTTATTTCCAATGGGAATAAATGGTAAAGGAATTACCTTGTAAAGGAAGAACTTTGGGGATTGTTTTCAAATGAGTTGAAAATAGAAATATATCTTGTAAGAGATATTTGAGGAAAATAAACAATTGGGAATTATTTATTGTGTGATGGATGTTTGTGAATATAAATTGATTGTTAAATCACCGACTATCAATATTGGACAAACGCGTTGATCGTTTCGAAGAGACCGGAATCGAGATTTATTTCTCGAAAACCACTTCGATCCGGTTTGTACGTTTCGTGCGAAAAACGTGTTCGGAGTCGAAGATGGAGCAGTGAAGTGCAAGGGCTGGTCGCTACTAATCCTGAGGATATTTCCAAAAGTAGTAGGAATAGTGCCTTCGGTTCCGTTCGAACCCGGGACGGAATTGTATGGACGAATGCTTTCGGAACATCGTCAGGTGGGCGATGGGCATTATAAGTGAAACGTATAAAAGGTAACGCTTAGCCTCAAGCCTCATCAAATGGGAATAACTGAAAATCAGGGGATATGCAGCAAGGCTTCGTGGGTAGCCCCCACTGGAGAGTAAGGTCATCCCAGTCTAGATGTCCCTTTTTATTTCGGCTTAGTGGTGCGGTTGCTGATCCCAATCGCGGGGTGATCTTATTCGGAACTGTCCAGTAAGGGATGGGTCCGGCCTTGTGTTGCAGGGGATCGGGAGTGGTCCTCGGTACGATGATCTAGGCCCCGTACTGTGACAGGTGGTACCCCAGTGCCTAGTCATTGTTGGAAATCCATTCTCCCTACGAGCCTTGTACGAGTTTTGTTTGTATTACCCACTTTTGTGGCTAGTAGCTGGAATTTAATAGATGTAACAATTTCGGCTATTTTGTAAGTATTTGTATATAGACCCTATTATAATATCAGGGGATTTCTATAAAAAGTGTTTTAGCTATCGTAAGGTAAAAACCTAACATGTTTATTTGTGGCGTGGTCTTACGAGATGCTTTTGTTTTCAAAGTATTTTGAAACTTTAATAATCAATTTGGATGCATTATTATCAGCTGGTAATCCAGACTGACTCGGGTGTTACTTCATTATAATGCTCGGGTCAGACCGAGTATTATATGTTCAGGACAGGATGCTTTGGAGCAGCAGAGGAGCTGGAGTTCGAGACGTATTATTCGTATTTGCATATTCATCCGCTGATATGATTTTATGATTGTCTGACTGTTAAATATCGTGTCTATGAGATACTCTGATGATATGGTGTATAAAAAAGTTATAGATTTCATTTTGTGTAAAGTTCTATATTTACTATTATATTTTATTCCGCTGCCACTGTGAGATTCTGATATTGTTTAGTTTCTTCTTCTTCTACCTCTTCTTCTTTAACCCTAATGGTTCGTAATCCTGTGCCACTTGAGTTAATAGAGGTAGAATAGTGTTGATTCAAGGGGTACAGATTTGCGGGCTGTCACACACCTTTAAAAGTGGTACTAACATCGAGGTTGCTATTGACAGTGAATCATTCTTAGGTAAAATATATAAAACGGATCTTAAAGCTATGTATAATATTCTACATTTTTTGAAACTTACAATGGAAAGAATAAAATATAATAGTAATCAATAATTCAATCCCAAACAAATATAACAATACAGAATCAAATAATTGCCAATTACAACGTCCCTTTCTATGCTGGTATTGAAAATAGTATAATTCCACGGAATAAATGAAACAAAATGGTAGATAGCTATAAATAAATGCACGTCTCTATTGGACGATCGCACCTCTAGGAACAATCTTCTCCAACGACTTATTAAGGTATAAATTTAAAAATAAGAAATGATAGATGGGGTCAAACATACTTATAATGAATGAAATGCATCATATAAGTGTATAATACAAGTAATCTAGTAAAACAACACTTGTGCTTGAAAACCATACCTTAACCTGTATCATTACACTCATCAAGTCAGCTAAACATAATAGAGTACTATAATGAAATTATATGCTAAGGTCCAATTAAAATCTAGCTCATACCTTATCACATGCTCATGATTTGACCCCAAAGTCTCAAACCACTATCGTCAAATTGTATATTAAGGACTTGGCTCCTCTAAATGTGTCGTGATGCCAAAACAATTACTGAGGACTCGGCCCCTTGGACTATCATATACCGAGGACTCAGCTCCTCAGACTAACATATATTGAGGAATCAGCTCCTCGAACTATTATTTGTTGAGGACCCGACTCCTTGGACAACATTGTATATTGAGGACTCGGCTCCTTTAACTATCGCATCACCAAATGTGAACCATATACAACAATCTTATTTAGCTAAGACAATTTTCTAAACTACCTTAAAGCCTAAAAAAACAATATACTAAAACATTTCTCGTCTCACCGTGATCCCAATGAAATGAACCGCGTGGGAAACAGAGGTCCTATGCGAGAATTATAAGTGTTTAAAGATAAGGGTAATATTGTAATTAATATTGTAATTATTTAATAATTGTATATTATTATTCTTCTTTTCCTCTCTGCTACAATGAATAATAAATCGCGACCGCATCTCCTCAAACCTTTGTTACTTATATCCACCCCTCGCTTCCACTGCTACAATCTCCCGTTTAATGATACGACTACACCGCTACCATCCTTGCATCAGGTCGATTCCAATGCATCCAACCACTCTCCTCCGCTGCATCAAAGAATGACGTTGCCGCTTATTTAAGGCCAAATTCTGACCGCCACAGCCCAATCTTGGGTTATCGGGGATCATTGTGAGAACTTATTCATCCTCCTCAATACACCTATACTTTCCGATCGCCATATCATTGCCATTTCGTTGTTTGGATTGGAACGAACAAACCATGTTTGACAAACTTCCAACACAATTTTTGATCAATTCATACACAAAATTCATGACGACCCATCTCCTCGACCCTTGAAGATTGACAATAATACATCCACGGTATTCACGTGCCGTAAATCCAAGTGTGAGAGAGGCAGATTATCAGCGGTGTAAAAGAAAGTAAAGATAGAAGATAACACAATAATATAATTTCACATCACATTCAACAAATTAATTAGACATAATGATCAGAGTCGAATAAAAATCCAGCGGGATAGTTACAACTGTCTATCCTTACATATGATGGAAAGAACGTACTACATGATACAGCGGAAAATGGGTTGATATCTACATAAGGTACTTCAGCTTCATAGCTCCAAAAGACTTCTCCAAAATGCTCCCCAACATGCTATAAAATGCTCCTAAGGTATCCCGACTACACGGCTGCCCAAAAAATATGGCACCAAGAGTTCAAAGGAAAAAAAACTCCGAGTCAGTCATGAGACTGTTATGAGAACTTAAAGTACGATGTTTTGAAAAAAAAGGTATCTCATAAGACCAAGTCCCACACAAACACGGAACATGTTTTTCCCTTTGATAACCAAAACTCTTTATTACGTAAGATTTAAGGATATTATTTTTAATGACATTCTTTGAAAACATTTGCAAATAAACCTATTAATCTAAGCCGAAGTGGTTACCCATATAGCATTTCGGGGTTATTCATTATGCCAATATAAACAAAACCGCAGGTTCTTATTGGACCAAGCTGTGACGCCCCACCCCAAGACCCACATTAACAAAGAGAATTACTGGGTAATTCTATCTGTTAATGCGGAGAATAGGGCTGGTTAGGAGCGACCATCTATAATCTTGTCTTAAATATTTACTGCATACGTCGATAAATGCTCTATATTATTTTTTCTATTTCAAGTGGATCGACATATCCAATAAATGTTTAATACAAGACCATAGGTGGCTAATGGATCTATCAGAACAAAGTACAATAACAGAATGCATATCACATCACAGAATAGTAATCATTATATATATAAATACATATGCACAGATACATCCCAGTATGATACAAACTAATATACAAAAGTGGTACAGAGACCACACTATATACATCTAATCAAATACATATCAGAGTCAAGCGGAAAGAAATATAAACTACACAAAAGTGCTAGGCTAATATCCAAGAAGATGCATCAAAGCTAAGTCCCGTAACTGATTGCTAACCTGAAACAACTCGGTCTGACCCGAGTATAAAATACGCGGGTCAGTCTAGCTAAAACAATCAGTTCATAATGATAGAAGATAATATGAAGCATAAGATACAAGGTGATAATTCTTCTCAAATGAGAAGAGGCAATAGAAAATACACATACTCATGACTTAAGTGAAACAATGTCATTTAAGTATACAAAGGCCTCAAAAGAGGTAAACTCTACAATACACTCAAATAACATAACCAATCGCCGATAATAATCTCCAAATAAGAACTTATGAAACTCAATAAGAGTTTATAATCCCCATATCGAAATCACCATAAAACAACACACATACATATATAAGCCTTTCTCTAACTCAAGGCTATAGGTAAACTCATCATTTCAAAATTGGTGAAATCAAAATCAAAAACTCATAAAAATTCCCCGGATTGGCCAAATCCCATTTGCATGCCGAAGCGATGCTGCACGTGCCATTCTAAAACGGCCGAAGCCTCTGACAAGGTCGCTAACACCTCCCAAAGCAGTTCGTCCTTATGACAAGGTCGCTGACACCTCTTCAAGCCATTTTGTCAGCCCTAACAAGGTCGCTAACACCTCCCTAAGCAGTTCGTCCTCATGACAAGGTCGCTGACACCTCTCAAAGCAGTTCTGTTAGGTAAACATCGTGAATGTGTCACAAACTCACGGATAGGAATCCGAAAAGTGTTAACGTGTGTCCCATACCACTCGTTCGCACTTAACGATTTACTAGCCGCTAGTTGGTGCCACACTAGGAACATCATAAAACTCAAAAAATCATATCTCGCCTCATCTCATTGGCGAGTGGTAAAGAGACACCATACTCGTCTCATCTCATCGACAAGTATTAAATGACATCGTAACTTGTCTCATTTCATCGACAAGTGAAAACATCGTAATGGTTCCTCATAAACCATAAATCTCAAAATATGAAATCATATACTCAAGATAAAGTTTTCAAAACTTTATTTTCACATTTTATTTACAAAATTCATTGTTTATCCCAAATAAACAAATTTAAAATTTTCAATTATATTTTAATTGAAAATACTAAATTATAACTACATTTATAATTTAATATTAACAAGTCATCTCCAATGCCAGGGTTGTTACAAACTCCCCTCCTTAATAAAATTGCGTCCTCGCAATTTCTAGAGTAGAGTTTGTATTCAACATATTAATTTCATCAGTCAAAGGAAGGATAAACTAGCTTGAGTTTAAAAGAAATTTTCACACTCTCAAGATAGGATGGTAGAAAACGAAGACAAGACTCGCTCGATTAATTATATGGTTTCTAAAGTGCTAGTATTGAGACTAGCAAACCATTGAATATTCCGAGCAATACATAAAATTCCGAAGGCATCTCACCTTCGAATTGGAAACTCAGCAAGATGCTACACATAAAAGATTACTCGAATGAAATTGATTTCTCAAAAGCTCCTGGAGTAGAGGTGGGATTTAGCACAACTCCAACTCAAACTCTAACCAACAAAATGATTATCAATATGATTTCTGTATGACACCACGGAAAGAACCACACCAATACAAGATAGAAATCAAAAGAGACAAGATTGATCAGCCAAAAGGTGCTTTATTCTCTAATTCTTCCATAGGTATTCTCTAATTTGCAACATATATATATTTTCAATTTGTTTCTTAAATTTTCTAAGTGTTAGAAGTTTTCAGAAAAATCGGCGGAGTCTCCTTTGTACGGAGGGCCGTATACAATATTATAAAAATTATCTATATAATATACATCGACCATTAGGTCGGAAACACAATACATCATCATTTAACTCTTAAAATTAATCCGAAAACATACCTTTCCGTTTTAGCGTTTTAAAGCGGTTTTGCACAAACTTATATCTATAATCATTTTGCTCAAAATATATTTCAATATCCTCTTTTCACCTGCACTTAACTCAAATAGATGATATTAGTTCATGATCATAAATAAGAAATGCTACACTTAACTATTGAGGGGAAATAAATCAATTTCAGTTCAGACCTGCTGTAAAGAAGACCTATTTTGACCATGAAAACAACAAAATCTGAAGAACTTTATAAAATAAAAGTTGTTCTAATTAGTCTGTGCTTTCCAGCAATATAAAGATCATAAAAATCGGATTTACGGTTCGAAAGTTATGGTAAATTTACTTTCAGCTTAATCTTAGAGAATTTTGTAATAGGACAGAATTGCCTATCTCCATTCAAACCCAATTTAGACTAAGTAAATTGCAAAATATTTAAAAGTAGTAAAAAGAAACATTATAGCTTACTGAATGATCTTTCATTTGCAAAAGGATTGAGCTCATTTGGAGATATAAATCTCCAGTTATCGCTATTTTAGTACAACACTTTTCTAAATGAAATTTCAGCTTTTTAAAATTAATTTAAAATTTGATATTCTCCCAAACCATTTTAATTTCAAACTACAATTTCAAAATAGCTTTTTGATAAATCATTTATTAAACAGTTCTCCTTTTCCCCAAAAAGCTAAGATATATAAAATTATGATCAATCTTATGTAATCATCATAAAATATTTTATTAAGTGGAAATATTTTCGTTACTTTCCTAGTTCTAGCTGATACCACTTTTGTAACGACCCGCCGCTCTGACCGCCTCTAGTCGGTAATTAAACCAACTAGAAACGTTCAAAATGACGAATTGTTAGTCAGTTTATAAAGTTTAAACAGAATCAGCCACAGAATCACAGAATAATCATAATATTATTCATAATTGAATTTTTCTTATATACATATATCAGAGTTTGTACAATGCATTAAATTTTTATACAGCGGAATATATATCTTTTTAGAGTACAAAGAAAAATTTTACTGAAAACTTTAGTAGAGCTTTAATCCCCCTCTCTCTAACTTCGCGGCCTGAAAATCTTCAAGCTGTAAAAATACTCGGTCTGACCCGAGCGTTAATTGCAAAACACAAAAACACTCGAGTCAGGATTAATCTTTATTCAAGTAAATAAATTTGAAATGAACTGAAATAAATGGTTACAGAGATGGTGAAACAAATGAATCGGTCTAATCTATTATGGACTTTACATTAACAATTACAATTTTTTAAATTCTGTCAAACGTGTGTGGCTGTAGTACACACGTATGTTTACACACATGTGCACTGCCTTGCCGACACGTATGCAAGTGCAATCACAAAGACCACAAAGATACAATAACAAGCCAGAACAGAAACAACACAGCAGGTCAAAGGCAGAGAGCACAAGTACAGGCCGCAATGCACAACAATTTCAGCAGCCCCAAATACAACTACAAGCACAAGGCATATCAACAACCATAGAATCAACATGTATGCACAACAACCCAGCTACACAAGTAGTGCAGACCACAAGGCTGAGGTAATAGAACCCAAATACAAACCCAAGTGCTCAGTGCAGACTACACAATCAGTGCCACAACTCAATGCCAACAATATGGACTGGACAGTGCCAATTTGAACAAGTATACATGTATCTGAGGGGACTGGCTACAAAATTTTAAGTAAGACCAACAACAAGTTGGACTGCAACAGTCAATATGCAGACCATACCAGCAAAGAACCATAAATACAAGTAGAGAGCAAGCTACAAAATACATATGCAACATCACTACAGACTGCAACATGCACAGAGAAGTGAATGGACATGCAAACTGCCACAAACCAAAGTGCATGAACACAGGGAAGACTTAAATGAAGACTGAATACATCAGGCATGCAAAATGGAATGGATATGAAGACTGAACATATCAAAGCTTTGGAAATACAAGGTGTTCAAAATGAACACAGCAAGCTTCAGTTACAAAACTTAAGTGAAACAAGTAATGCAACAGTAGCAAGTACAACATGACAGTATAAAAGTATCACAAGTTCAAGTGCAGATGGAACAAACAAGTTTCATTTGAAACCTAAGTTTTAAACAGAGGTTAGATTAAGTGGTTTTGAGTTTAAATCAAAACTTTAGAGAAACTGAAGTTATAGACATAGAGTATTCTGGAAATAACAACACAAAAGAACCTGGAAAAGCATACAGTGATTTCCAAAGCAAAGAAAAAAAAATATACAAATCAAACAGAGCTTCAGTTTTCAACTCAGTTCAAAGCAAAATGTTAATCTGGAAATCAATTCAAGTAGTAATGCACTCTCAGGAAAACAGTTTTCAAAAGAAGAAAATGGAGTGCAAGGCAAAAATGAATTTTGTTTCAAACAGTAGTTCATCCTGGAGACAAAATCCAGTAAGAATTCTTTTCAAATCATTAGTTATAAACAGAAGATTTAATCAGAGGATTTCCTACATTTGTTTTGCTTGAATAAGATTTTTTTTTAAACTTAAATTAATGTTTAGTGGGTTTCCATACAAATGACCAGGTGAAGGGACTGCCTTCTAATAATACGCCTTTAAAGGAAAGAACCAACGACCATCACAAAGGATCCTCTACCAACACAAGACCAACCTATCTTTGTAACTAGATAGTACCAAATATATCATCCTTCAGTCGTTACCGACCTTTATCCGAGAGCTCTCTTCGCATACATCCACATTAATTTACATCTCGAACGTCATACCGGGAAGAAATATATCTAGAAGGGAATGATAATACCCAAAATTGGGAATGACCCAGTTAATATCTAACCCTATTTCGGTAATTTTCGGTTGATGAGGCTCGAGGAAACGATTACCTTTTCACATAACACATCTACTTTCACTTTGAATGTCACGTTGCCATTCCACATTCACATAACTGATTTCTACAAATGTATAACTTCCTGATCTCGAAAGTCTTGGGAAAGGGTGTTAAGCTAAGAGAAGGTGTCTTCTCCGCCACCGACAGATATACCTTTATAGAGATCACTCATTATGATTTGGAATGCAAGGTCAGAAATTCTTCCATACAAGTTCATTCTTGGAATGAACGAAAACGAAGGTACTTTCCTCGGCCATTACTAGGCGACAATCCCTTTTGATTTTGAGGTTTTTCATAACAAAGAGATCACTGCTGCAATATAGTGAATCATGAGTTTATCTTCAATTAATCAACAAGCAGTCCCTCGTTATTATTCATATCAATTCTCTGTCTTCATACATCTTTAATCTTCAAACAGGTAAATTGGTTCGAAGTGGTTTTCGGATAGGAATCACCTAAATCCGACCTCGGTTCCTTCAAAATCCAATCATCGATAAAAAATGATGTAATTGGGTGATTATTTTTCGATTCATTCATTTTCCTTTACCAAAATATCTTCGAGAGATATATATTTTCAGAATATTCTTTTAGTGAATATGAAATCATTTAAACCACTTTTTGAATATTTCTCAAATCTTTTTTTAAAGAGTACCTTTTGAGAGAATAGGATTATAGAAGTCACTCTACTTTTATTCAATATCAACTTCCGTATTCAATGAGTGCTATGGGTGGAATAACGGTGAGATCACCTTTTAAATTCCACGAATAGGACAAGTTCCCTTGTCGGATTTTAATAATGAGTATAAGAAGATTATTTCTATAAAATCCAAGTTGAGCATCTGGGTTTTCCTTTCGATATGTTCCACTCCTCGCCTAAAAGAGAAAAATGAGGCTAGGTAAGTTTAGAACGCTGGTTGCTCCATCCCTAACCTTGTTACACACCTTTTTTCACTTATAGATCTCACAGGTGGAACAGATGTACTAGTTGTTTCCGCATACTCATTTTCCCCTTTTTACATCACTTAACTATTTGTTTAACCACCTTTGAAACAATTCTTAATTGCTCAAAAATCTTTCTAAAATACTTTTTCATTTACTTAAAATTGTTTACATAAGACATGGAAAGGAATTGTTAAGTTCCAACCTTTATTTCAAGAGTTATTAAGAAAAGTGTTGCGAAAAGTGTTGCAAATAGTGTTTTAAAAGCTATATTATTCAAAACGACTTTTATATCATTTAGAAATCTATATTTTCAACTCAAATCTCTTTTAAAATATCATTAAAGATTTTTAGAATTTATTTCATATATTCAGAATGGTTATTTGATCAATTTCCAACTTTGATCTTTTAGTTCAAAAACTAGATTTTCCTGAAAATTGATTTAGCCATATTTCAAAATATACAAGATGAAATCTTGATTTTCTTATTTCATTTGAAAGATATGGATATAACGATTCAGAAAATTCGTACTTCGAAGAATTCTGAACTATATTCCACTTCGTATGTTCATTTGAAATTTTGAAACGAAAATACAAACTACCATTACATGACGCATCAAATTTTAGGTGTATTTTGAGATTCATATCCAAACTTTGTCTAGAAAATTTTAAACACTTAGGAATCATTTTTAAAGAATATTCAAACATTTTTTTCAAATGCATAAATGATTCCATACTACGTTTCATTTTATTTTGGAAAGTGTTTACCGTGTGAATCAATGTTGTGTATATCGTGACTTGTTTCAATATTTTCATGCAATAAACAACATATGAAATCAATATCATAACCAAACATCCAAACAAACTTATCACAAAATCAAAAAAAAAAATATACATATAAATTAGGAGTTCTCAACTTTTTCCAAAATTGAACTGACTTTAAATTGAAATAACTTTTCTAACTCAACTCAAAAGCTCACGAACACTTGTTTTAAGACTTCTGGGTGGCTTGACTTTGCTTGTGGAGGCCTTTAGAGCTTTGGGCCATGAGTTTCAAGGGGAGGTTGGGCTCGGCTTGATGGTGAAGGAGTGGGTCGTGGGTTGTGGAAGGAGGAGTTTTGGTGAATATTTAAGGTGATTTGATGATTACTTTCTTTAGTATATATTTAGAATAAATTTTAGCATTATTTTATTAAGGTTGAAAGCCATTAAAAGAGAGAAGAAGCTTGAAATTTTGAGAAGAAGAAGTGTGGAAGGAAGTGAGAAAGTGGGTGTGTGTTTATAGAAAAACTTTGGATTAATATATTGTGTTTGCAAAAAATCAAAATAACCTTTACTTACTTTTAAACTAACCTTACTTTTCAACACTTAACATCACATTTCAAATCTTTACTTCATGTCCTTATCACTTAAGGAGCAAGAAAACTTAAAGTAATGATGGTGCTTCTTTTGATTTGACATGTTTTGTTTTTATTAGTTTACTTTTCGTAATTATATTCTAGAATTTCCTAATTATTTTTTTATAAAAGAAAACCTAATTTGCAACTTAATTAATAGTTACTACATTATATAAGTGTACATGAATATTAAAATAAAGGTGCAACAACATTGCGACAACTTTTAATCGATAAAACGTTGATTTTTGACAAAATGTTCTACGTTCATATTTTAACATTTTAGTTAAACTATTTATTTATGTAAACCAAATTGAAAAATAAATTTGTATAATGTTATTGAAAAATGTAAACACTCATAAATAAATTAATTTATAAACTATTTAAACTTACTTTTCTGAAATCAGTATTTTGTCATTTTTGTTGATATAAGCAAATGTTACTAATTTTATGTATATTTCTATTTCCAAATCCTATCTAATATTGTTTGAATCATAAAACTTGTTATATTTTATATTTAAAATCACTTTAAACATTATGTTTGAAGTGATTAAATTTTGGGTCATTACAAAATTGATGAACGAACACTACCGGTGGATTCATGTCATCGAGAACTATAATTTTAATATATAATATGTCTATTTCGTGATACTTGTATATTTTTCACTTTTTAATTACAAGGAGATTAACTTTTGCTAATTACATGATAATAATTACATTTTTAAACTCTAACCATGTTATGCTAAATGTTATTCTGGCGAATATAAGAAAAATCGGTTTTTCATTATAAATTACTTTATTATAATTTGGTTTAAGTTCATAAGAGGTGAATTACCGCATCTTCCTTATATATAGACACATACAGTCAAATATGGTAAATACCACTAACCGATTATCCATCGATCTTCTCTGGTTTGATGTAGATTCTCCTTTCCTTTGCTGTGTAAAAATTGCACGCCTTCAAAATGCCAAATTTCTTGATAGCTTCAAATTACTTGCATAGCTTTCTTCACGGCGATCGATTCCATATATTAATGTGTTTAATTTGGAACTGATTTGGCATATTAGAAATTAATTTAGCGATTAGAGTTTTGTAAGTGGGGTGAGATCATTGGAGCCAAAGGAATAAGATTAGGGATCTATTTATAGGCTGAAAAAATATAACATCTAGGCTAAAATCTCGAAGTTAATATATTAAGAAAATATCATTGGGTTTGACTTCTTCTAATTTCTAGCCCGTTTAATCAAATTCAACAAGTTTTATAACTTTCCTTAATGTAAATGACATTCTAAACATAATGGTATAAGTTAAAAAGCCAAATTCCAAATTTACATAAATTTACTTTTTTCCATTTATGTTAAATTACGATTTTACCCTTTTAATTCAATTATTTAATTTTGTAAAATAATGTAAAATTACGAGGTGTTACAATCTCCCCCTTAAAAGAATTTTGTCCCAAAAATTTCTCTAGGTGGACAATGCAACTTGCATTAGAGCATACAAACATTCAAAACAAACATAGCTACATCCATTATACAATTCAAGCGAAACACAGCCAAAAGTATAACATACATATGATAGATAAAATATGACAATATGATATGAGATGGGTGCAAATGCAACTAAATCGGCCTCCTATCTGAAATCAAATGTAGTGCAACCAATGTGTATGCAAACTACCTAATATATGTGAATATATATATACACACATGCATCTATACATCCATATCAATGTGCAAGTAAATCGCCACATCCATAAACACAATCAATAAACACCTATATAAAGGAATAGTAAATAACATGCATAAAATTATCTAGCATAAATTAAGACACCTAACAATGAAAATCTATCCTAGGTTGGAATACACACACACACACACACATGCAAACAAACATGGTATAAACTAAACTGGTATAACCAAACAAGGCGACCATAGCAACCAATACACATCAAGTGTATCCAAACAATCCTAGCTTCCATTCATCCATGCCTATGTCAACTAGTGAGCTAAAGGAACCATGCAAATAAACAGTGACCAAACAAACCAACTAACCTACAACTAACTAAAAAAATAACTTATTGATAGAAAGCCCATAATGGGAAACTCAAATTCTCTCCTTGGGTCCTCACATACTCCTATCTAATCCCTTTTCTTCGTCGTACTTGGATCAACTTCATTTTTATACCATATCAAATCATGTCAACTACGGAGCATTCTAGACTCCTCCTCTACCTTCACCTCATAAGCTGATTAGTCTGTACCAAAGCTGCTAAATCGTCAACGAACGTTCATAGGTTAGATAAATATAAAACATGTGAACATCTGCCAACTTTTCAAGAAGCCCACACAAACGTTCTCGCTTTCCTACTCTCTATGAAATCAGTAAAGTTCCAAAAACTTATGGCGCTAGTTCTCCACAAAACAAATGTCAATAGCAAGTCCTTCAACAGCTAGCTACGCACCGCGAACTCTCTATGAATGCCTACCCTATGCAATTTCCCATTCCTTAGCATATCAATGAGGTGTCTATAAATATAAAGTATAGTTTAGATTTATATAGAATGCACTATTGGCATATCTCCATTGTCAAATCCCTTTTGCAACATACTTCACCACTTTCTTCTTCATTCTCGACCAATAGATTATCCTCTTCGTATCCTTTGACATGCCTCTCTAAGTTCCTTCTTTAAGTCCATAGGCATGACAATAGGATAACAGATGTTGTCTTATGTGATGACCCGCATATCCATCTCATTTAGAGCTGACAACCACCGCACATTTCCAACCCCAAACCGAAAGGAAATATGAATAATCATAAGAAAGAAAGAAAGAAGAGAGAAGAAGAGAAGAGAAGAAGAGGAGAGAAAGAAGAAGATGAAAAGAAACAGAGAGAGAAGAGGAGATAGAAAGAAAAGAGAAGAGAAGAAGAGAAGAAGAAGAGAGAAAAAATTGAAGAAGAAACAAGAAGAAGAAGACAAAACAGAAGAAACTAAAACAATTAAATAATCTCTCAACTGCAGCGGAAAACATATAATGTCGTATCAATGATCTTTACGAAATAGAAAATAATATATATATATATATATATATATTCATACAACCATCAAAGTACAACAATCAAACACAAATCATCATCGTGTACAGTTATAATAACCCATCCTTACAAATGATGATGATTATACAGCAAAGCAATGGAAAAATAAATATATACGTGGAATACGACTTGAAGACTTCCAGCTCTCTGTTGAAGCTCCAAAGCATTCAAATCTACATCTATAACTATACTCGGTGTGACCGGAGCATTGAAAGGGAAGAACTTCCAGATCAGTCTGGTAAACTTGCGTGAGAAAACACATCTCAACTGATTTTTTTAGAGTTATAAAAGTATTATTTTATCAAAACAAACGTATCTCATAAGACATGCCTACACATAAAAACGGATGGGTTTTTACCTTGCAATAACCAAAACATTTCATACCCAGTCATGATATATTCAATAGTGTCTATTTTACAAATAATAAGAATCATAGTCGAAATTGTTACATTGGTTAAATTTCAATAATGGTAGCCAAAAAGCAGGTTCTACAAACAAAATGGTAGGCACTTAGTGGAGAATGGATTCCATACATATGACTAGGTGAAGGGACTACCTTCCGACAGTACATCTCTAGAGGAACGCACCAAGGTCAACAGAACATCTGCACCTCTACCAACAAAAGACCAGCCTGCCTTTCCTTAGATAGTACCGAATATGTCATCACCCTGGTCATTACTGACCTATTCGAGGGCCCTTATAATATGCATCCACAATAATTTACATTCTAAACATCATAGGGGGAAGAAATATATCTAGAAGGGGATGATCCTGCCCTAATGGTTGCGAAACACATAGCCTTGCTGCACTCAACCTTGTTTCGGTCATTTCGAGGTGTGAGGCTTAAGGTCGAGTTTACCTTTCACATAGCACACATCAATTTCCACTTTGAATTCCACACTGCCACTCCATCGATCACTGTTGACTTTCACAAACATACAACCTTTGAGCTTGTACGTCTCAGAGAAGGATGTTAAGCTAAAAGAAGCTGCCTTCTTCGCCACCAAATAGATGTACGTTTATAAAAGTCAACCATGTAATCTCAAAAATGCACTGTCAGACATCCATCCATACAAGTTGTCCAGGAATAGGACAAACCGAAGGCACTCTCCTACCACATCCTATCAGGAATTACCTTTAGGATTAGTAGCGATTAGTCCTTGCATTGGACGTTTCAAAATAAAGAGACTATTGTTGTTATATGTATATTGGGAGTTTATTCCAAAACTATCAACAAGCAATCTTTCATTACGAAAATCCCAAATATCCATATGTTCCAAACCTGCACATCGAACGCATATATATTGATTTGAAATGGTGCTCGGATAAATCCGACCTTGGTCTCTCCAAACCAACAACGATAAAGAGGCCAGTATGTTTGATAGTCGATTATTTAACCATTAAAGCAATCAAACAATATCCAGCACCATAAGCAATCATTAAGCCCATTTAATTAATCTATTATTAATTAAATCAAATCTCCAAATATTTACTTCAAATTATCTTTCAAAAGATATATTCTCAAAACCATTTCCAAACTTCCATATTGGAAAACATTTCCATGTGCTTATATCTATAGTTAAGCATATTTACAAATCACTTCATCTTCAACCTTAGAAAATATTTCAATATACTTATATCAATGGTATAAGCATATTCTAGAACACTGCTATTTAGAGACATGCCAAATAGATTTCTATAATTGTACAACTCGAGAGTTCGTATGTCTCTAGACAGGTGTTAAGTATAGGAAGCAATGCTCCTCCACCACCAAGCCTTTAGCACGATCATAAGAACCGATTCGTGTATTTCATGATGGAAGGTTAAAATATGATTTATTGGGTCAAAAGAATGTTGCGTAAAACATCATTACGACAACCCAAAATACTAGTATAGAGATTCTATATTTAAATACAGATTAATCTCATATAGTATATAAAACATTTCCTTTCGGAAATCATATACTATAACAAAAGTGTTATTGTCCATGCCTTCCTTACTTCTCCGAAAACGTCTATCTCAACAATAAATGTTGAAATCTATGTTTTCAATACTTATCACATTTTAAAACATTTCAATCCATTAAATCCATTCAAAACCATTCTTCCAAAATGACAAATTACTTTTAAAACATTTAACTCCATCAAAATATTCACTTTCAAAATGCCTTTAAATAAAAATCCATGTTTACAACTCAACATAAAATATCTCCATATAAACTAATTTTATTTATAAGATCCACTTACTAAATCAACTTCAAATCCTTTTTACTAACATTTATAAATTCCGATTATAAATCTATTTCTTTATTTATAAATATATCACCTTTATAAATCTTTTATATATACTTATTTAAAAATCTCAAATAAAAGTATTTATCAAAACTATATTTTTATAATATCAAAAACATACTTTTATTTAAAAACAAATCCCTTTCTTTTAATAATTTAAAAATCATAAAAACATATATACACTTCCAAAACCATTTCCAAAATCCTTTTCAACAAAATCATCATTTTATTATTACAAGATATCCAAAAATAAGGCCCAATGCTACCATAGCACTAAATAAGTTATATCACATCAAAAACATCATCATGACATCCATCACATCATATATCAGCACATATATGGAAATAAATCAATAGTGGTGAGGTATTATGTTAGTCCCTCCAACTTGTCCCCCGCATCACAAACAGCATATAAATCATATAATAAAAATCAACCACTTCGAGGCGGGATTTATATACAAAGGGTCATCCGCTCTTAAACGGGAACATAATAGCATCTCATTTGCTCCAATAGGCACGAATATATCCAAACCAACTAATATGTATATGTAAAAATATCATTTAAACAAGCATCAATCATCATAAATAAATTTATTGCCACTTAGATAGAAATATAAGCAGGCCGGAGAGGAGAGTTTACTCATAAAAATGCTAAAAATCGCATAAGCACTCCGGATTGAATTAAAATTGAATGGTCGTTCAATTTCACTCAAAATTCCTACAAGCTTTGAATTCATCTAATCTAACTCTATAGCTTCATGCTCGCTAATATGAACACAACGCAACTTGTCGCCCTTGAAACAAACCTCATACGAGAAAATTATGAGTTAATTCATATTTGATAATTAATAATATAATTAACTTAACTAAATAACATAATTTTAAACTTAATACATTTTCTCTATTTTCATTTTTTCCCTCACAGGCCTCCTTCACGCGCACACTCCCTCATTTCTTTCCTTTTCTTACCGTGTTCGAATGAATTGCACGCGGCCACCCCAGATGGACGACTGCCTACGCTGAACCCTCCAGGATCGCGCCGCCCCGTCTGCCTGCCGCGACCAGCAGCACGAGCGTGTGCGGGATGAACGATGCTAAAAAATCTTCTGAACCTGCAGCTCGAATGCAGCAAGATTTAGGCAACCTCAACTCGCCGTTCGATGATCCATCCATTGATCAATTTCATATGGTTGCCCTCTACACTTCCCTAGTTGAAGTCGTCGGCTAATTTTGCCTCTAGCGGCTCTGATCGACAATGGCCATTGGATGGAGGTTTAGAAATTGGGGATGAGAATTTGAATTTGCAAATGAGGGAGTGTGAGGGCTATTTATAGAAGATTTCGCTTGGCACTATTCATCCGTGGAAATTCCAAACTCCAAGTGAAGCATGCCTCCTGGCATTCTATATGTTATACCCCTATTTCGAACACATTGAAATATGTTTCAAGAGCCAATTCCATCATATACAGAAGACAGCATTTCAAAATCAAATTATTTTAATTAAATTATTTTAATAAATGTTTATGCGTTTCAAACTCGCACGATCAAACGACAAGTCCAATCGCCACAAAATTTGATAGCATAATGTGGTTCACTATTAAGGATCCAATGAAGCTGGTTTCATCGAAATGTGAGACGGCGTCAAAAATGACTATTTTTACACGTTAATCAAATCAACAATCTCCAATTTTAATTAAATCACATTTAAATCAATTTAAAAATTCACTAACTCCATTCTAATTTAAATTGAATTTAAATCAACTTTATAAATCATTTTCATTCATATTAAATTCAAGATTCCATTATTTTAGCTTTACTAACTCAATGTTAATTACTCCAAATATAGTTAAATTCCGAATAATTTTGGTTATCTTTTGAAAAACTTATAATTCATTTTTACAATATTATTTCATATTATATATAACTGTTTTGTCATATATATATATATGTATGTATGTATATGTACGTATATACATATATATATATATATATTTGTGCGTGTATGTGTCACTTTACTTTATAATTACCAATTACTAACACCTTTAAAAACATATCATGTATATAAATAAATAAAAATTAGATTCATTTTTAGCAACTAACTATATCCACATCAAATTCAAAAATAATTTCCATAATCTTAAACCATTTATTATTGCATGTTTTTCAAAGTTTATATCATAAACCCTTAAATTTCCATTGAAAAATACATACATATTACAATTAAAAAAATTTAGTTTAAAATAATAAATTTTAAATTCCATCTTTTTTTTCAATTCAGATATTATCTTTGTTAAAATTTGACTCAAAAAAATAAAGTTACAAAGCACGAATTTATTAAATTTATAAATTACAAATTTTCAGAAGAGAAAATTAAGGAAAAGGACAAACTTTGAAAAAAATTTAGGCTGAAGGACATGAAGTTTTATTTTTAGGCCGTGCTGGTTATATTTAGCATTATAGCCAACTTTTACGCTATACAAAATGCTAGTTTTAAATAATATTGTATTCAGTTTTACATTATACAAAATACTAGTTACAACTAGCATTGTCCTTCAGCCAAAAAAATAAACTTGCTATCCTTCAGCCTAAAAAAATGTCTAAGTTTGTCCTTTTGCCTTTTTTCTATTTTCAAAAATGGACAAAATTTTAGTTAATTAATCTTTTTTCAAAGTGTGATAAAAATATTTGTAGACTGAAAGAAATTAAAAAAGATATGTTTAACTTACTTTTCCATTTACCTATAAAATGTGTCTTTGTCAAAAACCAAGTACACACTGAAATATAAGTTCAAAAATATGCCTTACTCTAAACTTTTTATAAAAATAAAACCTTCAAAATATTTTTGAAAATGTCAAGGACAAAATTTCTTAATGTTTTATCCTCAAGGACAGACCTTCAGTATTTTAGCATGAAGGACAACTTTCATTAGGTGTCACTTTTTAGTTATTGATAACAGTTTTTAGGTATCAATTTGTAGTTATCGGTAGTAGTTTTTAGTTCTATAGCAGTTTTGCAAGAATATTTGTCCTTATGAATAATTTTGGAAGAATGTTTGTCCTTATGATTAGTTTTTAGGAGAATTCCTGTCATTATGGTTAAAATATTGAGGCCGTGTCCTTGAGGCTAAAAATATACAAATTTTTGTCCTTTAAATTAAATCCCCCTTTGAAAAATTACTTCTTGTCAAATTCTTTTACGTTGAAGCTTACTAAAGGGGTAATTATTTAAATATATTAAACAAACTTCAACATCAAAAAATTTCCCAAATGTGTGTGTGTGTGTGTATTAAGGGAAAACATTTAAACAAATTACAGTTAATGTAATTACTTTAATTGCAACAGATCATGATAGAGTTAGGGGTATGCCCTAGGAGCAATTATGTAATTCATAAAATATATCTAACTCATTGGCCGATCTTATTCGAAATAAAGATATTTTCTTTCTATTATATACTGGATATAATATGTTATATTTGTTAATTTAAGTAAAAGTATATTTAACAAAAAATTCATAAATCGTATGTTTTGTGATAGTAATAAAAAAGAGTTGTAAACGTGAGTAACTTATCGTGATGAACAAATATACCATTTTAAATGTTCTTAGTTAAGATGCATCATGGTTGTATATTGGTACATCTATTGAGACTAGAGCACGTGACACTCTATAAATGTTGGGCAGTGTATTTGAAAGAGTTTCGAACATACCTAAAAACGACTAAAGATTCAACCACAAAAGTCACAGCTCCCCTTAATACATAATGACGTAATGATAAGGAATAGTCGAACTTTTTTAGATAAATCACGATTAATTGTGAGTGATGTTGAGTTAGCTTCTTTCAACAAGGTCGTGCACTCAAGGTTAGTACACAATGTTAAAATCAATTTCATCTAAATAATGGTTTATAAAATCATACAAGATAATGGTTTATAAGAAACCCCAATATATCCAAGGACAAGGAGTTGGCAGGTTGTGCAATTCAAAAGTCTACATTTAATAATTGTTAATGTGGGATCTTGTATAAATTTCCAAAAGAGATTTTGGAAAAGACTGTCACTGGATGACATATTTATGTTTTAAGCATAAGTTTTGAATACTAAACCCAATCAGTTTTTTATATATAAGGAAATTCGTAAAATGTTTATGAATATTCCATTGTACTGAGAAATAATTGTTACTTCAAGAAATACCAACTTCATACTGTAGGAATTTCTTTAAGAAATTATTAGTATAAAATAGATTTGGATGCGATCCAATTATAAAATTGATTATAAGGGATGGAATGGAATTGATCAAACCTAAATGAACACAACACATTAGAACGTCTAATGAGTATTCTTGTACATTAAAAAGAAACTGTGAGTTTCTTAGTAATGTCAAAAATAAAATAAAAAATCCTCGGTTGTTTAATTATATCATTAAGAATATGACTCTGATATGGTATGGTGAGCAAGTCCAAAATAAATTCCATGTACATCATCAAAATAAGATTTAATAGTTATACTCAAAAGGATATGATCCACTGGCCGCAAATACGTCTTTAAGATGAAGACAAATGTAGTTGGAATATAGTGAGCCACATTGATAAGAATAATACAGTGAATTTCAATTGTTGAAATTAACGTAATAATTTGATGTGTCCAAGTAAGTTCAAATTTACTCACAAAATTATTACTTAGTAAAACTTTGTGCTTAGTACATATGTGTCAAAACAGAAAAATCTAAATAATGATTTAGAGTAACCTATTTAAACATAATAACCAAAGTGTCTCGAATTAAGTTGGAAGGATCTTGAGTTTATGAGTTTTTGGATATGGTACAAGAACATATACGAAAATGTCATTCGATGAGCATCAAAGTAAACAAATGTTTTGATAATAATATCAAATAGTTTGACTATTAGTCAAAATGCAGAGGAGGCGTATGATCATAATAAAGAAAGTTAAAAGGGTACATAGATATTTCTAAACCATAAGTAAACATCACATCATTGATTGTTAACAATGTACTTGTGTTAAAATCAACTTTGAGTTGGTATAGTACTAGACGATGAATTTATAAGTTTGTCTTTTATAGTAAGTATAGAAGATGTTAGGAATGTCCTCAAACAATATGCAAGGATACCTTACTAAAATGTTTAATACTAAACATGTAAGATAGTTTCCTTATGCATTGGCAATATGAATTATCATACATGTTATGTTGTTTACAATATCGTGATTTGTTTATGTTTTTAATACATGAAGAAAATATTAAATCCAAATTGATATCATTAAATATTTGTTTGAGATGTTCTCATGTGTTTCTGAAACACTAGAGAATTGTTTACAAAAACAACAAACTTCTTATAAAAGGAGTGCCATAAGTGATATTGAGTATAATATGTCAATAATAAATTTGAGTTAAGAATTAGGTTGGAAATGTTCAAATGAAAGAATGCAGCCGATTCAATGAAAAACGCTATGTATATCTCCTTAGAGAGCGCTAAAATAAAAGCAATGTGTATAAATATAAAAGCATAAAATTATAAATGAGACGAGGGCGAGTCCAAACGTTGATGATCCCATAACATTTTTATATGTTAACAATGTCATGATATAGTTCATAACATACCATAGAGCTCACTAGAAGTCGAGAGACATACTCTGAATTGTTCAACATGATAAAGGTAGTTTATCATTGTCAGAGAGAGTTAATTGGCAGAGTAGATAATTGAAACATGTTAGCATACCCATAATTGGTTTTAAAAAAAAACCGACTGGATAAGTTGGAATAAGATTCCATAATTGACCCTAAGTGCAAGTGGGAGATTGATAGAGTTTGGGTAATGCGCTAGGAGCAACTACGTAATTCGTTACATATATCTAACTCATTGACCAATCTTGTTCGAAATAATGGTGTTTTCTTTCTATTATATACTTGGTTTATTGTATTATATTAATTAATTAATTAATTTAAAAGTATATTTAATAGAAAATCCATAAATATTATGTTTTGTGATAGTAGTTACGAAGTGTTGTAACAGTGAGTAATTTATCACAAAGAAAACAAATATACCATTTTAAATGTTCCTAGTCAAGATGTATCGAGGTTGGGTATTGATGTATCCATTGAGACTAGAGTACGCAATGCTCTTCAAATGTTAGGCAATGTATTACTCATGACTACTGGGGGTACCTAGGGGTTACATACTAATAGTTATTGGATAACTATGGAATGACTCACTCGGTAGTTAGATCAAACAGAAAATATCAATGTGACTGGTTTACACAGTTCTCTCGATGAGAAAACCATGAAACTTCAATATGAAAGCTCCACTTTGATATAGTAAAATCAAGGAATGACATCCATTGAGCGACTATTGTTGGGTTGATCGAAAGTATTGAAAGTGAAGCACTATTCAAGAAGAGATACATCTCCTCAGTTATATGCAATTGTATCACGGTCAACTCGAGTAAACTCAAATTCAAAGTCTTTGGCTATGGAAGTTTGGTTAGTAATAATTGTTATTATTGAACCAAGCACTCTTTGTTTAGATTATAGATTTGAATGTGGACGATACTGAAATTTTGACAATTACCAAATTCCATAAGTCTAAAGTGATATTGTTCTGACGAAGAGAATTGGTGTAAATAAAAGTTATAATCAGGTAACGCTTAACTAAGTGAAATTGGATTTTATCGAAACCAAATAAGTGAAGAGGTGTGACCATTAATATTAGAGTACTTTGATATTAATCGCTAACTAAATTTACACCTACCGAGTCATAAAATTGAAATAAATAATTCACTTTAGACCAAATGATTTAATTAGTTCATAGTTGCTATAAATTAATTAATATCTATGAAATATCACTTATAAATTTTTGAATATGATTTCAAGAATAAATATTATTGTTATTTATAATATTTATAAATATAACGTTCAATATGCGCTATCGATAAACAATTAAATTTCTTTGGGCTTAAATTGCATATTAGCCTATGATGATAGGTTGATGATTTCGGCTGTAATGAGGACTAAAAGGGGCGGTAAAATAGGTTAGGCGTATTAGAATTGGATGGCTTAGATTTAGTGAGAATTGGTATGAGATATGATCCATTATTTTCTCTCTCCCATCTACTATTCAAACACCTCAAACCCTAATTAAATAGAGGTATTTTTGGCTAACACTATTCCCATTTATTACTAGCCGATTTCATCCCTTAGAAACTCAAGCGAATCCAAAGCAAACCAATTCAAAAGACAACTAATACTTGATAGTCGAAAGGTCTACGGTTCAAGGATTAGGAGTCTCCTAAATCGAAAAGCTTCAATGGAGAGAGAGTACATCATTACAAGTTGTACTTCAAGGCATTGGTTTTAGGTATGTTTTTATGGTATTATATAGTGCATAATTTCTGGATAATATTTTATTATTCACATATATTATTATTATATTGTTAGTTATGTGACGATTCTTATACGTACTAATTATATCACCTACTAGACTAGTTATGTATGTGTATTCATTTAATAAAAAAACAATTTTTTTCACATATTGTTCAGATATGCACAACCGAATAATTTTATTTATGTTAATTATTATGTTATTAATATATATATATATATATTAATATATATATATATATATATTAATATATCATTTAATTGTACTTATATGATTTGTATTAATTATAACATCATTTCATGCAAATGATTAAACATGTGTTTTTTGCATATATATTTACAATAATTATAACTTTTGGTAGCTGTAAAATATCTTTTTAATAATTATTTAATCAATTATAATAATTTATACAAAATAACATATGTTTCAAAAATTAACTTTAAAATTTTATAAAGTTGTTTTATCATGAAATAGGATCTCAAACAAAAAATAAGAACTAATAATATTATTTTTCTATTTTTTTAAAATTATTATAATATACAGTCAAAACTAATTAATTAATAAAAAATAAATTTTGGTCGAGAATAATTATGGAAAGTGTTTTCAAACCTTAAAATATCATGCTAGATTTCATGAAAAATTAAAATTTGAATAATATATTTCGAAAATATTTTTTATTAATATTTTATTATTATTCGACTAATAATTAATTTATATATTTTAATATAGTAAAATTTTATTGTGCTATGCACATGATTTGGAAGTGTTTAATAGTAAAATTAATTAATTTTATTAATTAATATACACACATATACAAATATATATATATATATATATATATATGCATATATATATATATATATATATTTAATAAAAAAATATTATTGGGTCATTGTAATATGTGTGTGTGTGTGTATGTATTTATTAGTTTATAAGTTTCAAAAACTTTTTTACATTTTTGTGTGTGTGTGTGTGTATTATTTTAATAATTATTACAATAATACATACATACATATATATATATAAATTATTAATATTTTACATATATACATAAGTTATATGTATATGTTTAAATATTTTCATTTTCATAAAATTATTTAAATAAAATTAACATAAACATATATATTTATAATATTTATGTAAATAACAAGTTTAAATACATACATATATTTGGACAACATACAACATATATCAGATGAGCTAACATGCCTGGTGCGATGTAAATTTCAACATCTATATACGAGCATGTTAAACCTTGCATAGGCTATCATTTTACACTTGCACACACATACATATATGTATAAGATACAAATGTTTTCATTTATATGTGTAAAATATAAACTAAATAAAACCCTATGTAATTTATATATTTAAATAAAATAAGAGATTTCATTTAAAAAAATTAGAAATTTTATAGATGAATTAGGCTTGATAGGATCAACAAAGATATAATAGGATAAAAAAAATTGGAACTCATCCATAATTTCCGCTGTGGGCTGGCCCAGTTCCAGCAAATCATAACTTACATATGCCCAACTACTACTTTAAAAGAATGCTTAAGTACCTTCATTACACCTCATTAGCATCAAATTATATTAAATAGACCTTGGGGTAGTTATCCTCTATTCATCCCTACCTCCACAATTTAATCCATTGCCATTTCACATATAATCTCTCTTTTAACAATTCTCCATGGAGTAAATTGAAACAAATATGATGGATTTATCTCCTACCCCAAACAATCTAAATATCAACATTTATATGACTCGTAGTTATTTATTTCAATAGGGGATAGGCAACCTCTAAAAGTCAAAATATATGTGGTGTGGGATAATATATATATATATATATATATATATAATTTATGCAAATAATACAAATTATAAATACGCTCTCTCATATGCCTTAATTTAGTAGGAATCACCTAACCTAAACTCCAAAACTAAATGTAACAATATGCCGTCTATGACTCCTCGACCTACATCTAAAAGTAGCGCTGGCATCACGAATGCTGATGATGGCAGATCGTTTTTAGGTAAAATATATAAACAAATCATAGAGAAATCTACAATATTCTACACTTTTTGAAACTCACAGCGAAAGGAGTAAAATATAATAGTAACCAGTTATACAATCCTAGACAAGCATAAGAATACAAAGTCAAATAAACTCTAACTACAACATCCCTATTTATATTGGTAATGGAAATAGTATAATGTCTGGGAATAAACGAAATAAAAATAATAGAAAATTATAAATAAACGCACGCCTTCATTGCACCATCGCACGCCAAGTCACCACCAATTCTCTATATCGACCTATCAGTGTATAATTATAAAAAATGAAAATGATAGAGGGGTCAGACATATATCTTGTCACGATTCATTTTTCCGTATCGATTTAAACTGACTTTAAACCACACTTGTCAGCCAAAATGCACGGAAAGACGGATAACGAAAAAAGAAAGAAGGTAGAAAAAGAAAGAAGATAGAAGAAAAGAGAAAAATCAGAATCTCACAACGGATCGAATAAACTATAATATAAATAAATCTTTGCATGAAACCAAAACTGTTACTTTAATAACATATACAGACTTTAAATCAGAGTTACAACCATTCAACTCGGACAGTTTATAATAATCCTACCCTTACAACTAGTTGACCACACAACCAAATACATACTGAATATAAACATCTACGTCAATACGTCTCCTGATCCCAGCTTCTCTCCTGAAATTTCCACTCTTCCAGCTAATCCTGGAAATATGCTCGGTCTGACCCGAGCACATAGGAAAAATACCAAGCCCGGGTTAGTCTGGTAAACCAGAGTGAGAAACAAATTCAAATTGTTTAATTAAAGTTCAAAAATCCTTTTGAAATCAAAGGTATCTCGTAAGACCATGCCACAAATAAACATGTCGGGATTTTACCGTACGATAACCAAAACATTTCTTATAAAATCCTCTATATTATAATAGTGTCTATATACAAATACTTATTCAAATAGTTGAAATTGTTACATTATTAAATTCCAGCATACTAGCCACATAGTGGGTTCTATAATCAAAACCGTAAAGGCACGTAGGGAGAATGGATTTCCAACGAATTACTAAGCACTGGGGTACCACCTATCACAGTACCTGGTCTAGATCGGCGTACCAAGAACCCCTCCGTTCCCCTGCAACACAAGACCGGACTACCCTTACTGGATAGCCCGAGTAAGATCATCCTGCAGTTGGGATCAACAACCGCCCATATAGCCGAAATAAAATGGACTTCTAGAAATGGATGAATTACCCTACTTGGGTGCTACCCACTTAGCCTTGCTGCATATCCCCTGATTTTCAGTCATTCACGGTTGATGAGGATCGAGACTCAGCGTTACCTTTCTATAACATATTACTTAGAGTGCTCACCGTCCACCCGATGATGTTGTGAAAGCATTCATCCATACCAGTCTGTTCCGGGTTCGAACGAAAACGAAGGCACTATTCCTACTACATCCATTTTAGAATCACCCTCAGGATTAGTAGCGAGTAGCCCTCACACTTCAGTGCTCCATCTTCGACTCCAAGATCTTGTCTTTATCCCAAAAACGTACTCGTTGGATCGAGGTGGTTTTTGGATTTAAAATCCGATCTCGATCTCTTCGAAACAACGTTCGCTATTTCCCGGTAAACTCAACCCTGGTTCTTTAGGAAATACATCGACGAAATACAAGATCGGAGTTCACCTCCTAACCGTTAGTGGACGGGTCTCCTTATAATTCATCCTAGAGAACAACCGAGTTAATACGTACAGTATAGCACCTCGAATGGTAACTGTACCATATAATTCCCGAGTTTCCACTAGATATTTCCAAAGTTAAGTTTTGTCCAGATTTGATAGTCGGATATTTAACTATCAAAACAATCAATCAATTCAACCAAGTTATTTCCCATTGCAACCAATAAGCCTTGTTCTCATTTAAAATCTAAACAGATTAAAATTACTAAGAAAGCTTATTTAATTGGGTAAATATATACATTTAAAACAACTTCTCTCCAAATCATACTTATAAAATTGCCAAATACATTTCTCCAGTTTCTTAAATAGAAATACTCTTTTATAAAAGTTTTCTATGTATATTGTTTTAAAACAACACTTATAGTTAATAGATTATATTGAAGAAAACATACTTAAATGTTAGTTTAATAAAAATTAACCTTTAAAGGATCATTACAAAATAGTTTAATACTTGGAATAGTTTAAATAATATTTACTTATAAAAATCATACCTTTATAAGATTTCCAAAAATAATAATAGACTACTTTTGATATTTCCAAAATATTTATCAATTCCTTTAAAAAAACATTAATAAAAATAATATTTATTTTTTAAATATACTAGGTTCAAAAATCAACCTAAACAGAACAAGGCTTATCAGTCTCAACGGTACTTATCAGTCTACAATTCACAGTCCACACAGATATTCAAAATCAATCAGCTTCCATATATCGATTCACATTATATTCTCAAATATAATTAACAGACAAATAACAGATATATGCATGAATAATAAATAAGAGATTATCACGTCTAGTAAACAATTATACAGATAATATCAGATCGATGGCTTATACTACCACAGAAAGTAAATTAACTATATAGCGGAATGGTGTCTGATTTCGCTGACCAGATGTTAACCAGTTTGAATAATCTAAAATAAACACATCTATTTAGTTTGGGAACTTCTTAACAGATAGGCCGCAAAAATTAAACAATGGCATTCATTTCCAATTGGTAATTAAATCATATCTGCACAAGTTTATAAAATTTTCTTATTTAACTTCACAATGGATCGTATGATGGCGTACCCTTCGTCGATACGAACCATCTTCTTAATAACACATTATTATATGTGAAATTAAATACTTATTATAAATATAATATCACTTAAGAACCTGAATTAATTTCAAAGTATAAACATTTATTTTCCCTTAATTATCTCAATTATACTTCACTTTATTCAAAAACTCAAGGATTAATAATAAATTATTTTTAAAAGCACGTCCACTTAATGATAAAATAAATTATTTAAACGACTTAAATAAAATCTCAAAGCAAACCAAATTTATTTTCCAAATTTTCTTTGTCTTTATAAACTTAAAATAAACCTTTAGCATTCAAGAAAATTGGTTTTAAAATATTTATTTTAAATCGTCATCCCTATTATAATTTTTTGGAAAGTCAATTTGTTTTGGATTTTGTTTTACTTTATAACCAAATTCCTTTTGTTAACAAATCTTTCTTAAAAATAAAACAATATACCATCAGCACGAGGCCCTATAATCTAAAGACACAAAACAACCGAACCTATTTACTAACTCAACACAAAGCATACGAGCCGAAGCCCAAATCCGTCAGCTAGGAACAAACCCGAAGACCTTATATCCTCCCCTTTTTTTCCTTACCGCCAAATCCTGATCCAACGTCAGAAATTACGATCACCCTCGATCGACTCATGAAAACAAAACCCAGCTTCGATTGTAATCAAACACCACTTCGATAAGCTCGAGACCACGCCGATCTCACACACAACCACGAGAAAACCACTCTACCTGGATCACTTGTGCACAGTGACGAACGGGCACGTGCACACCCACTTTACTGACCATCTCGCCGAAGCGCCACCACCACCCATCCTCTCGACATCTCCTGATCCAAAATACCACGACGCCGATGCTCCAAAATCCTCATATCGAAGAATCGATCCTCAAAAGATCCATTGAACAAACCTGAAACCCGACCATGACGAACTGCTCTCACCTCCGACCACTATCTCGCATGCCACCTATCTCAGATGAAAGCCCACTCTAGCATCTACCTCCGAGCCAAACCTCACGGACTCCGGTTGCTCCAACATCACGCAGTTTACTTGCATTCTCCGACCACCGAAACCATTCCCAAAACCCTAATGCCCACTTGATCAACCAATCCAAACCCAAATTCAACATTCCACCACAGTCGACCCCACCCCAATGTCCACTAGCTCCTTCTAGAACAAGCCACAACTCCTCTCGTCGACAAAGTCGACGGAAATAAACTTTTGAACGAAATCCGTTCATCTAATAATATCTCGTGATATACAACACTAAAAATTATAACTTTACTGCTAAAATTCCCATTTTCACACAAGGATCAAGACTGTATGTTTGAATCCTAGAATTAAAAACATTTACTTTTTGCTAAAATTGGATTGTTCACTGTAAAATGGAACCCTATCGAGCTACACAACATAATTTGCTCACAAACTATTTTTTAACATAAACTATACTCAAAATTTAACACTTTCCTAGTTTATAGCATCAACAAATACAAATTAGATAAAGAGAAATAGATTTTTGAAGTGTGAATAAACAATATACTTACTATCAATAGAGCAGAGATTAATTCATTTTTAAATTTAAAATAAATGTTTCTCACCTTAAACGTTTTGGTTCCAGAACTTTGGAGTTTAAATCTTTAAAACTGAAACTTAAATCTTGCTTTTGAAAATCCTGGGTTTGAATTAACAGAGAATGCTTCCTGTTGCTAAATTTGATTTTACAGAGTACTTTCTTCCTTTCTTATTCAAGATTTATATATATTATTATTTTAGAAGTTTTCAACTTAAACTCTTTTTATTTAATAAGAACAATATTGTTTATATACCCAAAGTCAAAAATATCTCTTCTATTTCATTATCAATTTCTATCCAAATTTTATATATGTATAAATTTTGTTCTCCTTATATGTGAAATATATGCATATGGTTTTCAACAAATTTAATTTTTCTATTATATTTTACCTTTAGAATAAAATATACATATTTATCTTTAATACAAAATACATATATTTAACCTAAAACAATATATACATATTTTACTTTTAAAACAAAATATACATATAAGAAATTCCATTTAAATCAAATCTGAAATTTAATATAGATTTGAAAATTCAAGTTACACCAGTGTTGAAAAATTGCAATTATTAATTATTGATTAAGGGGAATATTGTATATTAAAATGCAATATTATTGAATATTATAAATTAATATTCACAACTCGTAATGTCCAAAATCCCGGGTCGTTACATTCCTGCCCCCCTTAAAAGAATTTCGTCCGGGAAATTCCTTAGCTAGTTTAGTAAAACTGTCCACACACATTAGAATTGATCAATAACAATCCAAACTACACCAGTAAATACATAGATTCATACTGTATATCGAAATATACATAATATCTAGTACCTGCCAAAGTATTCCTACAAATATTATCATCATCCATCAAACATACATATACATATAGATATGTATATATCACCCTATCAAACGTTTAACACCTAACACTCATGACGTCCAAGGGTCATAAACACCTACGAAAAGGCACACACTACCAAGAGAAAGAAACCCAAAGTAAATATGGAATCTTACTACACGAGTCCTTCTATTCGGGTCTTGATAATTCCCTGGACTTCACATCACTATCTGGGACCCAAACAACCTCTGGACTAGGCTCTCTAGGAAGGAAATCTACACCAGAAACTGGCTCCGCAACAACTTCCCAATCTCCCAAACGACTGCATCGTCATTTTCTGATTTGGGAACCTCCTCCACTTAGAACTCTTTCTCGTCGTCAAACTCCTCTTCTTCCCCTTCGACTTCAAATTCTTCTTCATTGTCGAATTCCTCCATCAGATCTTCTTCTTGAGGCTAAGGCTGAGGTTGCTCAACAGGCTCTATCGACTCCTCTGGCGCTTCTTCATATAAGGACGGCTCGTTAAGATCCGTTCGAATTCTCCCGACTCGGTCAAAATCACCATCTCTCCTAGCCCTTGCTAGTGCTCCACCACAACTGTTGCTACGGGTTCTCTACAATCAATACCAAAAACCAAAAAGTAAGATCCTAAGGTTAGACTTCTTTAGGCTAAGAGTACATTAAAGTTTACATTTCAAAATTTATTTTCCCTTTTAAATTCTTATTATCCAAATTTTAGAAAATCATCTTTCCAAAATAATTTAAGGATATATTTGAAAAGTGATTATAGGTAGAGAAAAATATACATATAGTAAGTTTATAAGCAATTTATTCCTTCAATTTATAAATCCACATATATATATATATATATATATATAACAAATAAATTGTTATAAGGTTTTAAATTCTCAAATATCCTTTTCTAGAAATCCAAAATTATGAAAATTATCTTAAAGGGTGGAATTTTTTTCCCAAAATACTAGTTTAAAAGTTTTCTAAATTCCTTCGGTAAATAAAACTCAATAAAAATCCATTTTCCCAATATTCAAATTCTAAAGAGCTCAGATTTCTAAGGGTATACTCAAGTCAAAAAAGCAACCAATGAATATACTCAAGGTTGACGATAAAGGCCACTCAATCCTAGATGATAAATTATTATCATCACAACCAATCATTTTAAATACCATATATATTTAAAAATCATACCCTTTTTATATAGAAAAATATATTCTTGGTAAGATTATTTCATCTACCCCTTAAAAAGTGTATTGTGTCCGTTGGCCTGGTTCAAGTGTTTAGAGATCCCTATCAATAACGTTAGCCACTCGTATTGACCAGAATCCATATGCCACTTAACCGATCAATTAACACAATATAAAATCATTTTTAACTAAAACTAACAAATACGCGCTCTCATATATATATATACTCAGACTCAAAGAGGTTGCTACATACTCTATTTCTAATGAGAAACCCACCCGAACCTAGGTATTAACTCAACCTAGGCTCTGATACCACAATGTCATGACCCATTTTTCTATACCGATTTAAACTGACTTTAAACCACACTTGTCAGCCAAAATGCATAGAAAGACGGATAGCGAAAGAAGAAAGAAGGTAGAAATAGAAAGAAGATAGAAGAAAAGAGAACAATCAGAATCTCACAGCGGATCGAATAAACTATAATATAAATAAATCTTTGTAGGAAACCAAAATTGTTATTTTAATAACATATACAGACTTTAAATCAGTGTTACAACCATTTAGCTCAGATAGTTTATAATAATCCTTCCCTTACAACTAGTTGACCACACAACTAAATACAGACTGAATATAAGCATCTACGTCAATACGTCTCTTGATTCTAGCTCCTCTCCTGAAGCTTCCACTCTTCCAGCTAAACCTCAAAATATGCTCGGTCTGACCCGAGCATATAGGAAAAACACCAAGCCTGGGCCAATCTGGTAAACCAGTGTGAGAAACACATTCAACTTGATTAATTAAAGTTTAAAATCCTTTTGAAATCAGAGGTATCTCGTAAGACCACGCCACAGATAAACATGTTGGGTTTTTACCTTACGATAATCAAAACATTTCTTATAAAGTCCTCTGATATTATAATAGTGTCTATATACAAATAGCTGAAATTGTTACATTATTAAATTCCAGCATACTAGCCACAAAGTGGGTTCTATAATCAAAATCAAAAAGGCACATAGGGAGAATGGATTTCCAACGAATGACTAGGTACTAGGGTACCACCTATCATAGTTACTGGTCTAGATCAGCGTACCAAGGACCCCTCCGTTCCCCTGCAACACAAGACCAGACTACCCCTTACTGGAAAGCCCGAGTAAAATCATCCCGTGGTTGGGATCAACAACCGCCCACACAACCAAAATCAAAGGGACTTCTAAACAGGGATGACCTACTTGGATGCTACCCACTTAGCCTTGCTGCATATCTCCTGATTTTTAGTCATTCTCGGTTGATGAGGCTCTAGGCTCAGCGTTACCTTTCTAGAACATATTACTTAGAATGCTCACCGTCCACCTGACGATGTTCTGAAAGCATTCATCCGTACCAGTCCGTTCCGGATTTGAACGGAACCGAAGGCACTATTCGTACTACATCCATTTTGGAATCACCATCAGGATTAGTAGCGAGTAGCCCTTGCACTTCACTACTCCATCTTTAACTCCAAGCTCTTGTCTTCATCAAGAAAATGTACTCGTTGGATCGAAGTGGTTTCTGGATTTCAAATCCGATCTGGGTCTCTTCGAAACAACGTTCGCTATTTCCCGGTAAAGTCAATCCCATTTCTTTAGGAAATACATCGATGAAATACAAGATCGGAGTTCACCTACTAACCGTTAGTGGACGGGTCTCCTTATAATTCGTCCTAGAGAACAACCGAGTTTATACGTACGGTATAGCACCTCGAACGGTAATCGTACCATATAATTCCTGAGTTTCCTCTAGATATTTCCAAAGTTATGTTTTGTCCAGATTTGATAGTCGGTTATTTAACTATCAATACAACCAATCAATGCAACCAAGTTATTTCCCATTGCTATCATTAAGCCTTGTTCTCATTTAAAATCTAAATAGATTAAAATTACTTAGAAAGCTTATTTAATTGGGGAAATATACATATTTAAAAGAACTTCTCTTTAAATCATACTTATACAATTGCCAAATGCATTTCTCCAGTTTCTTAAATAAAAATACTCCTTTATAAAAGTTTTCTATATATGTTATTTTAAAACAACACTAATATTTAATAGATTATATGGAAGAAAACATACTTAAATGCTAATTTAATAAAAATTAACCTTTAAAGGATCATTACAAAATAGTTTAATACTTGGAATAGTTTAAATAATATCTACTTATAAAAATTATACCTTTATAAGATTTCCAAAAATAATAATAGACTACTTTTGATATTTCCAAAATATTTATCAATTCCTTTAAAAAAATTACTAAAAATAACATTTATTTTTAAAATAAACTAGGTTCAAAAATCAATTTAAACAGAACAAGGCTTATCAGTCTCAACGGTACTTATCAATCTACAATTCACAGTCCATACAGATATTCAAAAATAATCAGCTTCCAAAGATCGATTCACATTATATTCTTAAATATAATTAACAGACAAATAAAAGATATATGCATGAATAACATATCAGAGATTATCACGGCTAGTAAATAATTACGAAGATAATATCAGATCAATGCTTATACTACCATAGAAAGTAAATTAACTATTTAGTGGAATGGTGTCTGATTCTACTAAAAAAATGTCAACCAGTTCGAATAATCTAAAATAAACGCAGCTATTCAGTTTGGGAACGTATAAACAGATAGGCTACAAAATTATACAACGGCATTCATTTCCAATTGGTAATTAAATCCTATCTATAGAAGCTTACAAAATTTCCTTATTTAACTTCATAACGGATTGTACGACGGCGTATCCTCCATCGATACGAACCATCTTCTTAATAACACATTATTATATGTGAAATTGAATAATTATTATAAACATAATATCACTCAAGAACCTGAATTAATTTCAAAGGATAAACATTTATTTTCCCTTAATTATCTCAATTATACTTCACTTTAGTCAAAAACTCAAGGATTAATAATAAACTATTTTTAAAAGCTTGTCCACTTAATGATAAAATAACTTAAATAAATGACTTAAATAAAATCTCAAAGAAAACCAAGTTTATTTTCCAAATTTTCTTTGTCTTTATAAACTTAAAATAAACATTTAGCATTAAAGAAAATTGCTTTTAAAATATTTATTTTAAATCGTCATCCCTATTATAATTTTTTGGAAAGTCAATTTGTTTTGGATTTTGTTTTACTTTATAACCAAATTCCTTTAGTTGACAAATCTTGCTTAAAAATAAAACAATATACCATCACCGGCAAGAGGCCCTTTAATCTAAAGACAAAAAACAGTCGAACCTATTTATTAACTCAATACAAAGCACACGGGCCGAAGCCCTAACCCATCAACTAGGAGCAGACTCGAAGACCTTATCTCCACCCCTCTTCTTCCTTACCACCAAATCCTGATCCAACATCAGAAATCACGATCACCCTCGATCGACTCCAGAAAACAAAACCCAACTTCGATCTTTATCGAACACAACTTCGATAAGCTCGAGACCACACCGATCACACACACAAACCACAAGAAAACTGCTCTACCTAGATCACTTGTGCACGGTGACGAATGTGCACGTTCACACCCACTTTACTGACCATCTCGCTGAAGCGCCACCACCACCTAGCCTCTCGACATCTCCTGATCCAAAATACCACGACGCGGATGCTCCAAAACCCTCCGATCGAAGAATCAATCCTCAAAAGAACCATCGAACAAACCCGAAACCCAACCACGATGAACTGCTCTCACCTTCGACTACTATCTCGCATGCCACCTATCTCAGATGAAAGCCCACTCCAGCAGCTACCTCTGAGCCAAACCTCACGAACTCCGGTTGCTCCAACATAACCCAGTTTACTCGCATTCGCCGACCATCGAAACAATTCCCAAAGCCCTAAAGCCCACTCCATCAACCAATCCAAACCCAAATTCATCATTCCACCACAATCGACCCCACCCAATGTCTACCAGCTCGTTCTAGAACAGGCCACAACTCCTCTCGTCGAGAAGTCGACGGAAATAACTTTTTGAACGAAATCCATTCATTTAACAATGTCTCATGATATACAACACTAAAAATTATAACTCTACCACTAAAATTCACAATTTCACATAAGGATCAAGACCGTATGTTTGAATCCTTGAATTAAAAACATTTACTTTCCACTAAAATTGGATTGTTCGCTGTAAAATGGAACCCTATCAAACTACACAACATAATTTGCTCACAAACTATTTTTAACATAAACTATACTCAAAATTTAACACTTTCCTAGTTTATAGCATCAACAAATACAAACTAGATAAAGAGAAATAGATTTCTGAAGTGTGAATGAACAATATACTTATTATCAACAGAGTAGATATTAATTCATTTTCAAATTTAAAATAAATGTTTCTCACCTTAAACATTTTGGTTCCAGAACTTTGGAGTTGAAATCTTTGATTTGAAAAGTTAAAATCTTTAAAACGGAAACTTGTATCTTGCTTCTAAAAATCTTGGGTTTGAATTAACAGAGATTGCTTCCTGTTGCTAAATTTGGTTTTACAGAGTACTTTCTTCCTTTCTTATTCAAGATGTATATATATATATATATATTATTATTTTAGAAGTTTTCAACTTAAACTCTTTCTATTTAACAAAAAGAATATTGCTTATATACCTAAAGTAAAAAATATCTCTTTCACTTCATTATCATTTTCTATCCAAATTTTATATACATATAAATTTTATTCTCCTTATATGTGAAATATATGCATATGATTGCCAATAAATTTAAATTTTCTATTATATTTTACCTTTGGAATAAAATATACATATTTATATTTAAAACAAAATACATATATTTAATCTAAATCAATATATATACTTATTTTACTTTTAAAACAAAATATACTTATAAGAAATTCCATTTAAATCAAATCTATAATTTAATATAGATTTGAAAATTCAAGTTACACTGGTTTTGAAAAATTGTATACAATTATTAATTATTGATTAATGGGAATATTGTATATTAAAATAAAATATTATTGAATATTATAAATTAATATTCACAACTTGGGATGTCCAAAATCTCGGGTCGCTACACATCTAGTAAGTGAATGTATCGTATAAGTGTACAGTACCCATAAATTAGTTAAATGGCACTTGTGCTAAAAACACTGCACCTTAACCTCTGCCACATGCACCCAGCAAGTCAGCTAAACGTAGTATAATACTATAGTGACATTATATGCTAAGGTCCCACTAAAATCTAGCTCATGCCTAATCACATGCCTACAATTTGACCCCAAAGGCTCTAACCGCTATCATCAAATCTTATATTAAGGACTTAACTGCTCTACATATGTCGTAACACAAAATCGAGTGTTGAGGACTCAACCCCTCAGACTATCTTATATGGAGGACTCGGCTCCTCAGACTGTCATATATTAAGAACTTAGCTCCTCGGACTACATCGTATATTAAGGACTCGGTTCCTTAGACCATCACACTGCCAAATATGAACCGTGTATAATGATCCTCCCAACTAAGACCATTTTCTAAACTACTTCAAAGCACAACAAACAATATACTAAAACGTTCCTTGTCTAACCACGATCTTGATGCAATGAACCACGTGTGAAATAGAGGTCATATGCAAGAGTTATCAGCATTTAAATATAGGAGTAATACAGTAATTTAATTATTTAATAATTATATTTTTATCGTTATTATTATTCTCTCTACTTCAATGAATAAGAAACTGCGACCACATCTTCTCAAACTCTAACCGCCAACATTGTCCTCTCGTCGCCACCGCTGTAGTTGCCCATACAATGATCATACTACACCACTGCCATCATCGTGCCAGGCCGATTTTGACGCACCCAACCACTTCTTCTACGCACATCAGAGAATAATGCTGCCACTGCTTTAAGGCCAAATTCCAACCGCCACCGCCTAACTTAGGGTGATCGAGGACCAACGTCAGCACTTGTTCATCCACCTCTACATGCCCATACTTCCCGATCGCCATATCATTGTCGTTTCACCATTGGATCAAAACGGATGGACCATATTCATTGAACTTACAACATGTTTTTTTACCAATTCGTACACCCAATCGATGAATGAATATTACTAATGGATTCGTGTCATCGAGAACTATAATTTTGATATATAATATGTCTAGTTTGGGACTTTCGTATATTTTGCACTTTTTCATTAGAAGGAAATTAACATTTGCAAATTACAATTATAAAAATTAAAATTTTAACCATCTATCCATGGCATACTACATCCTATTTAGTTATATATATATATATATATAATAAAATCAGTTTTTCATTATTAATTATATCATTATAATTTGGTCTAGGATCATGAGAGGTGATTTAGTACGTCTATACACAAATATGTTAAATTCAACTTACTGATTAACTATGCATCTTCTCTGATTTGATGTAGATTCACCTTCTCCTTTGCTGCCCAGAAATTTCACGTCTTCGAAATGCCAAATTCCTCAATAGCTTCGACTTATTTGCGTAACACACTTCCCGGTGACCGATTTCATATATTAATACATCTAATTTGTATTTAATTTGGTAGATTAGGAATTGATTTAGTGATTAGGGTTTCGTAAGTAAAGGCAAGATTATTAAAGCCAAATGAATAAGATTAAAGATCTATTTATAGGATGAAAAATATAACATCTATGCTAAAATCTAGAAATTAATATATTACGAAAATGCCACTTGATTTGACTTTTTTAGATTTCTAGTCCGTTTAACCATATTCAGCAAGTTATATATGTTTTCTGACACTATATGGCATTCTGGATGCAATAGTGTATATCCCAAAGCCTAATTCCAAATCCTGTATAAATTTACTATTTTGTCCTTTATGTTAAAATCATGATTTTGTCCTTTTTATTTAATTATTTAGTTTTGTAAAATTACGAGGTGTTACATAAGGTATCAGCTTTTGAAAATTCACAGGACAAACTGTATTCCAAGATGCGAGTTAGGAGGCATGCTTAAATGTTAACTACAAGAATAGTGTGGTTGATAGAACTATCAACGCTAGCCCATTTTACACTCGTAAGAAAATAGGGCAGCAAAAAGTATTTAAACTATTGTAGTTACGAATGTGTTCGTAACCATACGTATCAGATCGTATAAAATAAGCGCTTGTCTTAAAATTTACCTAGTCAAGATGTATTAGGAATGAGATATCCATATATTCGTTGAGACTAATGTACATTACGATGTCCATATGATTGATGTAGAATTATTAATGACCGTTGGAGACACTAAGGGTTATGTATGTGTAGTTGTTTGGGACAATTACACCATGAGTCACAAATAGTCTTATATAGGTTAAAAGTTAAATGAAAGATCTCACATTACGATGTGCAATGGACTTTTAACTTGAGAATACTGTGAATCTTAAGTGTCTAAACTATACTTTGATTATGATCAATCACATGACATTGATTATAGTTTTAAGACCATAGTTGGGTATAAATTGAATTACTTGAAGTGAACACTATTTAAGACAAGATTTGTATCCTTTAAATAGAAGGCTTGTATAAACCATAATTGGTAGTTAATTTAGAGTCAACGTCTTTGATAAAAGCTATAGGATCGATTTCACCATAGAGGGGGGGTGAATAGGGTGATACTAATAATAATTAAAAATTTAATGCGGAAGTATATAAAATAATTGCAGCACATATAATAACAGCAAAGATAATAGAAGAATAATAAAAGCAGAAATAGAACAACACAGATTTACCCAGCTTTGGCAAAACCTTGCCTACGTGCTGCCCCTAAGGTTTCTACTAGAAATCAAGTAGTCAGACGCTTACACATGTAAATTCGCAACATCCGCTATCGACTAACCTAACTCTACGCTCATGACCCTGCCATAACTCAGCCACTAAGTTCTGAATTCTCAAACTACACCACCGTAGTTCGTCCCCTAGTCACATGACTATAATTTACCAATGTTTAAAAAGGAAATACAAAGTAAAAAAATTTAAAATTATAAAACCGAAATTTAAATAAAGCCCAACTTTATACTAAAGGAAACCGGTCTAATAACTAAAGTGATAAAAATATGTTCCCCTTTCTCTTTTATTTCTTCGGTCGATTCCTTATACTTCGTTGCTTTGAAAATGGCTGCTTCGTTCCTTAATTAGAGCTTCGTGATAAATTGTTGAAGTCGTTGCTTAATAGAAATGATGCTTCGAAACCTTTCTTCAATCGATTTATATGTTCACGGCATCTTCAATTTGAGTTTGGTTTGGATAATCCTTGTATGTAATTTCGTTTTTCCTCAAGTTGATATGCTTTGAACCCAATTTAATTCGAGTTATTGATTTATTCTTCTCTGTTGTTGCTTGAAATCGAATGGAATTTATTGCCGATGATGATTGGGTTTAAATATGGTTTAATTCCCTTAATTTTCGTTTGAATTGTTTCATTTTGAATTTGCCTATTACTTTTGTTCTGCCGTTCCATTTTTCTTAGTTGCTTATGATTAATTCTGACTAGTTCAATACGAATATTTTTGTTGCTTGATTAACACGGCTTTGATTCTGACTTGTTCGACTCCTTGGCCACCACGGCTTTGAATTCTGGATTTTGTTCCATGTTTTCTCTATTGACTTCGGCCACTTTGATTTGTGAAAATTTGACTTCGACTTTATTCAATCACTTACAGCTTCATGTGAATTTTATCTTTGAGGCAACTTTGATTCCTGTAAATCTGCAAACTGCTTCATTTTGTTCAAGATTGAATGCACCTGTTCGATTGTCTCTTGATCATTGTTTTGCATGGACTTCAGTAATCTGCATTGTTTTTCACTGTATATGTGTGTGTGCGTGATCTTATACTTTGGTATTGCAGTCTTGATGTGTATGGACTAGCTCGAGTTGCTCTTCGAGTTACACTATAGATTTTACTCTTGTGCATGTTCTTGCGTGCTCTAATCCTTATGTATATGATGCATGTTATATCGGTCTGGTTGCATTCATGTTATGCTAACTGGTTTAAATTTGTGGCCTTCATTATTGAGGCTGCTTGATTGCTTGCATATGGTTGTGGGTTGTAGCCTCGAGCCAGTTTGCATTTGAACTTGACTGCTGAGGCTTTACTTGATATCTCTTGTATCTGGTCTTCGAACCATTTCATTAGTCTGCACTATGCACTTTGTCGAACTTTATATTCCAGTGTGCCTATGGTCTATTTTAAACTGCTGTTTTCATTAACTTGGTCTATGCAGTCATGTTCTTGCATTCAGTTGAGCTTCATGTATTCTAATCTCACCTTTGGTGCCTCTAATCATGTTTCATGATATCTTCATATTGTTATGCCAGCATTGATTCATCTCTAAATGCTTGCATACTCCAGTATGCATTGTATATTTCCATTTGAAGTTTATTGCTATATTCTAGTCATTGCACTACTTTGACTCATACTTGCTTTCACACACCTGAAATGTTTAAATTGAAGTCTTTTTGTTGTTTTGGTCGAGAATGTGTTGCATGCTTATGTTCATCTGTGCTCTGGTCCTTTGATTCATTTAATTGTTATGTATATGTAGAGTCTGACCATTTGAACCATTGACCGCGTTCAATTGATAGCTGCAGTGTCTTCTCACTTGTATACACACATACATTTATGTATGTATGTATTTGGTTTCATTTTGTACATCTCTATCTGGAGTAGTTCTGAACCATATATGCATATTGACCACTGTTATCTTGTTTCAGTCTGATACGCTAGCTCTTATATTTGTTATAGCTCGAATGCTATTCATATGTACTCACTAAATTTTTGGTTGAGGCTTGTTTTATGTGTCTTGACCCATTGGTTTGTTATTGCACCTGAGTTGAACCTAGCTTTGGCTCAGGTTTGACCTTGTGCTCATATCATGACTTGAGTTGAACCTAGCTTTGGTTCGGGTTTGACCTTGTGCTCACATGTCCCTGCAGTTTTATCAAGTGTATATTGATCTGCATGGCAATGTGGCATGTACGGTGATACACTGTGCATGTCACACGTTGTTCATGTATGATGAATTCAAAATAAATATGATGATGAACAACCTAAAAAACTGAGGCAAATAACATTTTCAAAATACACATTTTATTTTACATTGCACAAATATTTCTTTTTCAATTTCACTACGTCAATGTTTATTTTGCAGATAATTCAGATGTTGGATACAAATTGGAATACAGCTGAAGATATATATGAGTGAGTGACATGTAAAGAGGTGCAAATGTAAATTATAATTTTATAGTGAAAAATTTTGTTTTAATTTGAAATTGTATTGTAATGAAAATTGTGTATGTAGTGAGAGCTCTAATATGTACTATTCAAAATTATAATAAAATATTTGTTTGAATAAATATTTATTTGAATTTAAGTTCTATGTTAATTATTTTATTCAGCAAATACTTATTGAAATATGTGAAAAATAAAATAGTACAATAACAAATACATTAAAGTGAATATATATATATATAGTTGCATATTCAACAAAAGCAAATTTCTAAATCCATAAATGTTATCGATCTAAACCATGGACTTTAATGTTGGCTTTCCCAATCAAATATAGATGTTATAGAGTTTTGACTATTAATCAAGCTCTAGATATCTAAGTGATATAATGATGACGAACAGAAAATATGCACGATATATATTTGCTTAAAGATGTCCCTTTAAAAGACAAGAAATTAGATTCCATCTAGAAAATATGTAAGCAATTAAATTCACGTCCACTATAGTGCTTTAGCAAAGTCTGCACAAGCTTTAATATTCATATTATTTAAATACTACTATGTGCTAAGTTAACATCTGCGAGTCGCACAACCACACTGTTAGCTTTTGACCAAAAATAATTTATTGAAATATTCATAAAAGTTATAAACTATTATTAAAGAGAAATTAGTATAACGATTACATAAACTAAATAATTATTATTTTGAGTTATTATTAGAGAGTCCAAATTTAATTAATAAGTTGTATATTACTATATAATTATTTTGAAAAATTGAGTTGTTATAGTAATTTAAAATTAATAACTAATATACACATACGCTTATTTTGTTATGGTGGCCGATTCAATTTTTTTTTAAAATAAGGCAGGCCAAAATATGCGTCGAAATGAATTAGTTAAATATCTTTAATTAATTAAAAGATGTACGACCTTACTTATAATGGCTCATACCATGAATAGTAAACCTAATGAGATATTTTATATAGATTATTGATGCTATGAATATGCAAGCCTCATTCTAGTGGCACAAAATGTTCTCCTCTCGTCAAAATGAATTATATCTTAATAGTGGACTTTGCAACTCTATAGTTGAGTTAGAGAATAGTTCTCACATAAGTAAACTGATAGTTTAAGGTGTATTTGACCAACAGGATTATCGAAATAAGATTTTCAACTTTTTGACCAAAATTAATTTTAAATATTGTTTTAAATATTTTATTTTAAAATTTAATTTAGGAAATACATTTTTGTGCACTATGCATGCATAATTCCTACACATCATCACGGTCGACCAGGTCAATCGAATATTTAGAAGGAGCAAGATGATCAGGGAGGAGCACTACATTTATATCGGTGGCCATCCATACCTATAGTGGTGGCCTAAGAATATGCAACATCATCGAAACAGACTACTGTTTCATGACTCGATCATCAGAGTTATAAAAGGCACTAGTCAAAATCTGTTGTGGAGGGAAGAAGGACCGTGAATTCAAAGTCACAACAAAGAGTCTCAGGGGGCGTAGAGAATTGCATTAAGTTTTGGCATAGAGGTGGTTAGGGTTTCTAAAGTGATGGATGGGAAAAATGTAATTTCAAACAAAGATCCTTGATAAATATAAACTTTTATTTTAGCTCCTATATCTCTGAATGAGTATAACCCTCATATGTGAATTTTTTTACACAATTCGCGTTTATGACTCCATAATTAAATTATGGACAAACTGACACTATCTGACTATAAATTATATACTCATTTCTAATACTTTAAACAAATGATACTTAATATTATCATTAAATATTTACATATCAACCTCTCTAGTCGAAATTAAAAAATTGAGGCATTATTCATTTGATTCAGATATTTGGATTAAGATGAATCGTAGTCATTTAAATTTATTATTATATCACTTTATAGATATTAAATTTGGACATGTAATCTAGAATTTATATTTATATTATTTTATTATAATTAATATTTAGAAATTTATTATTCAAAATTAAAAATTATATATACAAACCATCATATATGAAAATTATTTTTGTTACATTTATATTCAAACAATTATTGTTCAAACTTATAGTAAATTATTTTTTAAACATTATTTTGAATAATAATACCATTATAAATAAAATTAATATTATATCATAATGATATAATATAACTTAATACTAAAATCAAATTCATCTAATAAAACATTAAATATGTTTTCTTTGAGCAAATGAGTGATCCTCTTTCAAGGAGAGCACCAACATTTTTTTATTCTACACTCAAAAAAGGTATTGTCAATAAGCCTGATAGGTAAGTCTTCCCTATGAAATAGTACAATAATAATATTAAATAAAACCCTAACGTAACTTAATAACTAAAGTTAATATAAATACTGATATACAAAAAAAAATAGGTCTTATATAAACTAGAGTCCTTATAAGAGCAAAGTTGTAACCTCTATAAAAATAACAACATAAGTCATATAGATAGAAATTGCATAACCAACATGGATGCCCATAATAAGAAAAATCATAGTAACCACAATAAACAAAACCAAGACAAGCAGTGCCTGAGGAAATATGACAATGAGCCAAATCAACAGCAACAGGTCCAACAACATCATTAATAAAGAAAGTGTATCCAAAAAGAAAATGTTAGACTTATATATACACATGTATGTATGTATATTGAAAATGATATATATGTGTGTATGTTTCTATATTTAAATATGAACATACATTTAATTATGTGTTAATATGTACATTAATAAGTTTAATATATACGAGATAATACAACTAAAATATATATAAATATCAATATAAAAATAAATATTTATACACACACATATGTAGAACAAGAATTAACCTGAATAATAATAAAAATGACTATAATAACTAACAAAAAATAAGGTACTAAAAGTTAAATCCTATTATATATATATATGTAAGGAAGCACTATAAGAAACGACGATAAAACATTAAATATGATTGTTAACATCGTTCATCATGATAATGTTATTAAAGGTCAACTGTATATAAATTAATAGGAAAACTTTTGAAATTTGCCTCTTTTATTCAACTGACCAATGCACTTGATTCAACAATAGTATCAGTGCTCACATTGTGTTATTATGAAATAAAATTTGAATTTACAATTGGTTCATATCTAAATTTGACTTTATAAAGGTTATGAATAAACTCGAAATTGTTTTAAATTTATATTCATAAAATTTATGCATAATACAAAAATGTTTTAAATTAAAATTAGAAGTTATGAAGGTTATGGATGAAATTTAAATTACTTTAAACTTTCGTATAAAGAAATTTAAAATTTTCAAATTTGAATTTGTAAAAGTTATAGATAAATAAATTTGAAAGTTTTAACTTTAAAATTATATATAAATGAACTCGAAATAGTTTTATATTAATTAGAATCTATAAAATGTTATAGTTAGATTTTAATATAATTAAAGTATTAATTAATAATACATACACACACGAACATAAGATATAGTACTATATAGTAAATGTCATAATTAAAGAAGTGAATCTTAGAAAACGTTCATAAAATAAAATGATACGATTTTAAATTTTAAAATTGAAATAAAACCCATTATAGTTATTAGGAATAAATAGAAATGTTACCAATTGTATTTACATATAATGCAACAAATGATGTCATTGAGTATTATGGATATTTATTATTTCTTATAAACGATAATACTCATTATTATTGTTATTATTATTTTGAGATTATAAACCTAAAATAATGTTGCTCTTTATTGTTTACAATATAAATATAGCACATAAGTTATTGAGCACCCTCAGACCATAAAATATTTATAGTGATATTTATAATGTCACTAGATTAGTAAAAGCATTTTACATCTTTGTTGAGCACCCTCAAGGGTTACAATAGTTTCCTTAGGCAATCATAAAACAATCGGTATTGAGCATCTAAAGTACTTGATGATTTGTTGAGCAAATAGAATGTAAGATTTGGAGTTATATATATGATATAATTAATAACGTGTTATTTACCATTTATAGGGACTACAATTTGGTGAGAACCCTTGGACACTCAAATATAGGAATTCATGAAATTCTCACGTCCCATTAGGGTTTTTAAGAGATGTAAAATCTAATGGGAGCCTTATTATAAAATAACATATAAATATAATAAGCATAAGAAAATTTGTAATATTATAATAGTCTACATTAATAAATTTGCACAAATAATATAATTGATAAAATTATTTATCTATTATAACATATTAAATGAACCAAATACATGATTAATGAAGAAACATAAAAATTTACTTACTAATAATTAATCTTTCGGCATATTGTCACTTTAAGGCCCATGCATGAGCCAAATAATACAACCATTAAAATTTTCATGTCTTGGTAACTTAAGCGTAAATTTTTCCAAGAATATGTATCATCTTCTATTAGCTTTGAATTCTAAAATATTACGAGAATATGGATATGTGATCCATATTTGATCATACATAGAAGTTGAATGGTGAATAGCCATTTCATATTTTGTGGAATTTTGATTAATTTCAAGACAAACGATTTTTATAGTGGTCCTTCCACATTTAATAAATGAATTATCATAGGTGTGAGGAAAATGACCATAATAGCTTTAACACATATGCTTACAGAGCATAATCATTCAACGTGTTGCATTAGACAATCACAAGATAATCACACTAAAGAGTTGATATAATGTGTTTTGTTAATTAATTAATTTAATTAAAATTATATTTAATAGAAAATTCACAAATGGTAAATTCTATGAGAGCAGTTATAAAGTATTGTAACCACGAGTAATTTTTCACAGTGAAAATAAATGTTTCATTTTAAATATTCTCAGTCAAGATGTTTCAAGATGGAATATCGATACATTTGTCAAGACTAGAGTGCATAACACTCTTTAAACTTGGATGGTTTATTACTCATGGCTGTTGGGGGAATCAAGGGGTTACGTACTGATAGTTATTAGATAAATATAGAATGACTCACCCAAGACTTCTTTGTTGGTTAATATAATAAGGTCAAACAAAGAGTCTCGAAGTAAGATGTTACATAGTTTCCTCGACTTGAGAATACTGTTGAACTTCAATGTGGACAATCCACTTGATTGCAGTTGAATTATGGCATGACGTCCATGAAGGACCATAGATGGGTCTGCGTTGAAGCATTGGAATTGAAATATTATTCAACAGAGAATTTGCCTCCTCGGTTATATGAGATGAGTGTCACGTTCAACTATAGTCAACTCAAAGTCAAATTCTTTGGCCAAAGAAATATGATTGATAATGATTATTATTTTTGAATCAATAATTTTTTTTATTTGGACTTACAAGGCTGAATGTGGATAACGTTGGAATATTAACCAAAACGAAATTCCATAAGTCCCAATGTGATATGGTGTTGATAAAGAGAATTGGTGTAAATAATAGTTAGTACCACTTACAATAAATGTAATTGGAGTTTACCAAAAGACGTGTAGGAAATAATTTCAACCAAAATTCACACCATTAGAAAATATTACGGGTGGATGTAAATATTCGAATTGTTCGACATCAATTGCTGATCGAATTTACACTTTTGAGTCGCACAACCAAAATAATGAATAATTTGAATGAACTGTGATTTTATTCATATATAGTCGTCACAAGTTAATTAAATCGATTTATTTAAATATTATTTGTATTTAATAATGTAAGTATATAAAAATTGTAAACATGCATATCAATATATGATGTAGGTAGAATATTTAAATTGGATTTAAATAGAATATACTGAGTATGTTTTCAAATTAATTAATAATTGTGAAATATTACTTATTATTATTATTAAATTTTATTTGATTGAATACCAATAATATTTGATAAAGTGCTTACAAACAAAAGTTATAAACGTGCGTAGCGATATACGATATTCGTAGAACATTTAAATTGGATTTAAATATGATTAATGCAAATTAAATTTTGGAACATTCCGAGGCCCACACTCCCATACTATGGTCGGTGAAGAATAAGGGGGGAGGTGGAGTTTTTAATTTGAAATTAAAGGGGAGAAAACATTATTATAGGAAGGTGAATAGCCTTACCTTTAATTATATTTCTATTTCCTCCTTTAAAATATTTGATTTAGACATTATACCTCTTACTCTCAAATCATCTATTATTGATATTTTCTTGGATATTAGAGTTTAGAATCCCAAAATAAAATATTAAACAAAAACAAAAACAAAAACAAAAACAAAAGAAAATGGTATCTCCCAATTCTAGAAGGATGATTCATTGAATATGGGAATCGTTTCATCATTGCAGGTGCATCTTTTAGTTCATCTCAAGTTAAATTTCTATTTTATTTAAATATAAATTCATCATGTTTATATGGTCTGAGTCCTCTAGCTCATGTATCTCTTTTATGTAAATGAACTTGTAATATAATTCAGATCCTTATTTGCCTCTATTGAACCAGTTTTATGCCCATCTTTTTAGTATGGTTTTAATATCTCTTTATTTTTCTCTTCAATTGTTTATATCTTATTTCTATCAATAATTTTAGATCTATCACTACTTTTATTTCTCTGTTCATGTTGTGTGTTTAGTTTAGATTTGAACCCCATTATCATGAATTTATATGTGTGTTTTCTAATTCTTTCTACTTTAGGAAATATCATGTGAACAATTTTTTATTGGAAATAATTTTATAATAATTAATTTAAGCTTTATGTTACAAGTTTAAGAACTGAAATGCTACATTTTTTAAAAACAATTTTGGTTATTATTTACATGAGAATAATAATCAATTTAAAATTTATAAGTGGGCTCTTTTGAAGAAAAAAACTTAAAAGCTTTGATTTCTTCCTTAAGTTAACATTTGGGTCTAAGAATGATTAATTTTATTATTTAAAGGGATGTCATTTTATTAAAACTAATTGAATACTTATATAATATGTTGTTTTGAATTTAAAACATTGACTCGGTTATGTAGTGTGTGTACGAAAATGTATATGCCTATATTTACACACACACACAGATATATATATATATATATATATATATATATATATATATATATATCTGTGTGTGTAATTACCCGATTTTTATCACTTTGATTCACGATTATTTAATTTATTTTAAATGTTCAACTAATGGTTTTAATAAACACATAACCATCTTTTAATTTATAATAAATGATAAAATATTTAGTTTTGAATTTTTTATAAAAATAGGTGGTTCGAAGGAAAAATGAAAATGACCAGATGCCACTTTTCGGATTTTCAGTTTTTATTTAATCAGCAAGTCATCAAAATATTTCAATGCCCTTACATAGACTATAAAAACAACACTTCCATGTTTTAAAAAAACATTCCTACTTTCATATACATAAACATAATGCTATTAAATAAATACATACATATAGATATATGAATACATATGTTTATATATATAAGAATTTTGAGGCAAAAAAAACATGAAAAGATGTATGAGTAATGTTTGCACCAAAATTGGTCACAAACATCCAATTGCCGATGAATGTACCCGTTTACAAGATAGAAAATGTGTAGAGAACATAAATATGAAGAACATTTAGAAAACTAAAAGGAATGCAGTAAAGACACAAGGTTTATAGTGGTTCGGCTACCTCCGGCCTACGTCCGCTTTGAAGAGTCCCTATTTTATTGATTATGGCTCGCTGACTACAAGAGTACAATTGATAATAATTGAGTTACAATGGAGTTCAGTAGAATAACGGCGTAAAAGAACCAGAAGATCCTCTTTTCTAAATCTCTTGGACTGCTATTTATAGGTGTAGGTTACAAATATCCCCCCCCCCCAGATTGTGGAGGACTCCTGCTCGCACGTGGGTGGGCCCACGTTATCGATCTCGAGAAATTTCGAATCAATCTATGATCGATACAAATGGAATTATGACGATCAAGATCTTGCCCAATCGAGCAGGAATCGAGCATGGACATTTTTGGGGTTGTACGCAAGCTTCTGTGAAAATTTGGTAGCATTTCGAATTGTAGATTGTGAGATATGATCGATGCAAGTTTGGATTTCCAATGTCTTTTCCAATTAGTATCGGTTCATTCGAATCGATCCATTCGCATCGCTCCCAGGCACGTACTGCTGGGTGATGCGGCGCTATCCTTAGGATCGATCCACTTTTTATGCCGAGTGACCGAGTCTTCCTCTCGAACACAGTCTCGTTCGTATCGACCTAATGTAATCCCTTCTTTATATCGATCCTAAGATACTTATTTCGTATCAATGATTCACTAGTCTTTTCGTATCGATCGAAAAGGGATGACATTCGTATCGATCCATCCTGTGTTCTTCGTATCGATCAATGGTCGATCGATAGGAAATATGTGAACCGGTGGATCGATACGTGGTGAATGGAATGATTGACATGAAGTGACAATTTCCCATGGATACGAATTAGCTGGTGATGACGGATGCAAAGTAGGATGGGCTCGAACTGATACAAAGTGGGGCATGCTTGATGGATACGAACAGTGTTAGTTTTCCTTGATCGATGCGAAAGAAATCGATACGAAGAAGGTGATATGATGGATATGAATTGCCTGATTTGCATCGATCATATCTTGAGCATATGAACTATGATTGACTTGAAATTTGAAATATACATTTCATAGCCTTGTTCACCATTCCCCATCGATCTCGTCTTGATTGAGCTTGGTCAAATTTTGACGATATCGATCATAGCCTTGTTCCCAATCGATCTCTAATACTAGTTTCCATCCTTTTTAGCCTATTTGTTGATATCCTAGCCTTGACCAAAAGGAAGGATAACATTTGCCTCCCAAAACATGCCTTGTGGTGAGATGGCGGAATCCAACATCCAAGGTCCATATTCCATTCATAGCCATACTATCCGATCCATAATCCAATCTATTACTAAGCCATCCTATCAAAGTGCCATAGCCATATCCAAGTCCGCGACCGCTCCAAGTCGATGTCCAATGCATAGTCTTATGACCACAATCTAAGCCAACTTTGTAGCTATCTGAATTCATCAACCGAGCTTTAATCTATCCATATCCAATGACCAATAACCAAATCCATAACCTTTTTAGGTTGATATCGAAATCCAAGACTGCACCGGACCCTTTTCCAAATTCAGGACCGATCTTGGTCTATTTATCCCAAGCCGAAATCTGAATCGATGATTTCTTCGGGTTTAACTTTAAATCCATAGACCTCGCTGGGTCGCGTTATCCTGTACTGACCCCGACTCTTCGGTCAATGGATTTTATGTTCTCCGAGCTCGGCTCTCCGGCCAAGGACTTTTTATATTCTCCAGCCTCAGCTCTTCGGCCAAGGAATTTTATATTCTCCGGCCTCGGCTCTCCGACCAAAGACTTTTTATATTCTCCAGCCTCGATTCTCTGGTAAAGGACTTTTATATTCTCTGGCCTCGGTTCTCTGGCCAAGGACTTTTTATATTGTGTTTGAGTCCATTCCATCGCTCTCCGATGAAGGGACTCGAAATTTTTAATTACAGCCCCCTCTCTTCAGTTCGGACAGCAATCATGGGACCATTATTATTTATTACATTAATCCAAATCCAATCATCAAAATAAAAGTTTTTACATCCCAGGAACATAAAATAAATGCATGTATGTCCAAGGGAGAAATCAAAGTTTTTGGAAAACAAAAAGAAAAATAGGATTTCATAAACTCGAGCAATATGGTTTATCATCGTCTCAGAGCATGCCTAGCAACCATCCTCGATCCTGTACATGTGTAAGTGACTTAGCCATATTACTTGAGCTCTATTACTTATTCAAAGCCATAATTCTATTTAGTTGATAACGAGCCGTCGCTGCCTAGATCCAGTGCCATTTTCGTTCGAGGAGGGCGGTGGCCGCTCCTATTCTGCTGTCACTGCTCGATTTCTCACATATTGCCGTAGATGACTATTCCTTGCATGCTTCTCAATGATATCCTTTAAATACCTGCAATCATTCGTATTATTCCCATCCAGCTCATGGAATAGGCAATACCTTCCCGATGCCTGCTCGTATTCAGAGGGCTCGTTTTTTGCCGGCCTTCAATACTGGAGGGGGTCTCGAGTATCCAAGTAAATCCTTCTAGGGTTTCAGTTAGAACCATGTAAGAAGAAAACTTTGTCTCCCTCCGTGGCCTTTTTGAGGCGCTATCATCTTCGTTCATTTTCCTTTTTCCTTTATCATCTTTGTCTGGGTTCTCCCTAGGTGGACCTCCCCCTCTTACTGCATAAGTTTCAGCCTCTCTCCCTTCTCTATTAGCCTTCACAACTTCCTGCCTCTGAAATCTCTCCGCTTCATGGTAGAATTCCCAGAGATTCATCGGTGGGTCTTGTTCGAATGATATTCTGAAATTTGAATTGTCTGCAATTCCTGAGACTACCGCCATAAAAACCATCGATGGATCGGGTCGGTCCACCGAAGCCATTGCCGCATTGAATCTGGTTAATAAATCCCTGGGCGACTCCCCTTTCCATTGTTTCATCGACATCAAAGTCATCATGTTCTTGGGCATGACTATATGGACCCGAAACTGCCTCATAAATGCTTCAATCAGCTCCATCCAAGCGCCAGTAGAGCCACTTTCGAACAGTCTGAACCATAATGCTGCTATATCCGTCAAATACAAAGCGAAGCATCACGCCATGACCTCCTCCGATGCCACCAGCACTTCCATATGCCTCATGTATCTCGTCAAGTGAACAATGGGATCTGTTCTTCGATCATACATCTCCAGTGTTGGTAGTTTGAAATCTGGAGGGTTCCTTGCTTGCCAGATTATAGGAACAAAGGGAGTCCAATTCACATCCTCTAAGTCTTCATTCACCAATCTGCCTCTCATGGCTCGCCTAACCATATCCGCCAATCTATCGCTGTTGCTAAGGTGTAGTCCTTGCCCGTTGCCTCCAATCTACCCCTCAAGTTCACGAGGTAGTTTTGGAATCTATTCTCTTGAACGAGAATCCATTCCCCTACCAACGTCATGCTGCACAGCTCCACCTGGTACTCTACCCGAGATTGGATCAACATGCTCCGGCTGAGTGCCCCTAGATCCAGTGCTGCTCCTGACGGTCCTGTGGTATTCTGAATTCTAGTTGCTCCGTGCTCCTGACTCCTCTCTCCAGCATCTCCTGTAGTTGCATTCCCTTGATTCTACACTCTAGCATGTCCAATTTTCTGGAATGGGTTCTACATTATCTCTTCTTTCCTTTTCAGCATTCCCTCATGCATGGCTTCCATCATCGTCTCCATCTCATCTCGGGTGATGAAGACAGAGGCCTGATTCACTCTTGAGGAAGCCTCCTGACTTCCTTCATGTTGGCTCCTTTCTGCTCTTGGTCTCCTTGCTGATTGCTGCACCATTACTTTCTATATCAAAGTCCTTAAGCCATAAAAACCAAAATCCAAGCTGTAGAATCCCTGAGTGCTTGC